>HF955199.1:2019254-2049518 GCA_000982615.1 Phytomonas sp. Hart1 | reverse complement strand
CGCGGCCTTGAGGACGGGGAAGTCCATAAAATACCGCTGGATAATCTGAAAGACCCGCACCAGGTCCGCGGGGAAAGTCTCCAGTGCGATTTTTAGGCTTTGCAAGTTCTCGCTGCTCGTAATGAGTGTCCAGGACAGGCCCCATGGGCGAAGCGCCTCCACGAGATGCGTGAAAAAACGATTGCAAATGCTTTCCAACTCGCAAGCCCCCCCCTCATCGTGGTGAATTCCACCAACCCCCAAAGAAACCGTCGAAGGGGCCTCAGAGGGGGAATTACCCCCCCGGACATCGGTCGTCGGTTGTCGGTGAAATAACTGGTGAAAAGACTCCAGGGTGTAGGGCGGGCAGGAATGAGGGGCGTCGGGCGCACCCGAGGGGATGGGGAAGGCCAAATTGGAAAAGAAGCTCAACATGCTAAGAATCCCGTAAAGATTCACCAGGCGAAGGAGAAAGATCCGCAACTCACACGCTGAGCCGTTTTCGAAGTCGATCGCAATCGCGTCGGCGCCCTGCTTCATAATTTGACTAAGTTTGATCACAACGTGGTGTAAAACCCAACAGGCCTGATGAATATTCGCCTTTGGCGGCGTGAGGAGACGAGAAGAAGGGGGTGGGGCCGCGCATTTCGGAGTATACAAAACCCCAAACGCCATAAAAGTGACCAAAACCCCGGAAAAAAGATCGGACTCGACGTCTAACGCGATCTGGCAAAGAACGCGCGAGGTGATCGAATGCTCCACCGAACCCCACACCCCAAAGGAACTAAAAGAGGAAAAAATATCCTCGCGGACGGTCTGATAGGATGCGATGAGGCTACCTCGAACCAACGACATCCCGAGCTGAAAGAAATTCCACCTTGGCTTACACGGCGATAGGGATATTAAAGGGGGATGGGAATCATCCCAATCCCCTCTCACCCGGGGCCCTTTCGCCTCCCACTCTCTTAATGTCTGAATGCGCGCAATGAGGTATTCACTGAACTGCTCGATTTGTCGGAGGTGTAAATCACTACCAGTTGGATAGGTCTCGGATGAGGAAACCAAAGCCCCCCCGGCAGAGGGGGAGGATGAAAATGGGGTTGTGGAAAAGGTGAGGCGCGGGCGGAATGGTAAAGACAACTCCGCACATGTGATATTCCGTAATAAATCCGTATTGCCGGTTGAAACCGCGGGTATTACATATTTGACACCGGTTGAACTTTTAGAGACCATGATATTGCACTATTAATGGTATATATATCGATATCTATATATATAGATATATAGATATCGATATATAATAGTAAGAACGATACTATTGTTGTCCCTTATTTTGAGGTCCTTGTTAAATACTACATATATATATATATATATATATATTGTCATGACAAACAGACAGAGAAGAAAAGAGTGAGTTAGACATCAGAGAACGGGAAAAAATGCCATCTCACACATCTGAGTCTAGTAAATTGAAGTGAAAAAAAATACCTAAATTACTAGAAACCCATAACCAATATTAAAGAAACAAATGCAAACAGTGAGGCCCATCGCATAAAGTTTATCTGCTCCCTCCCTCCATATCCCACCGATAAGGAATACTTTGAAAATGTAGTCAAAATTTAAAAAAAACAAGAAATCCCATAAAGAGAAACAAAAAAAGGCGCCAAATCAAATCACTGCAGTAAACTACATGCGGTTTGAGACTGAAAGTTAATTTGTATGAATCCAGTCATCTCCAGTTCCTTCAAAACCAATAGAACCGCCTCGTCTGAGAGCTGCGCGACCTGCTGTAGCTCCACAATACGCACATATTTGGCCTTTTCCACCTCACAACGCTGCGCGTGGGCGGTCAGTAAATACAAAACCCGCACGCTGTCTGGAATATTGATGTGGTAGAAATTGTTATCGGAAAGTACGCCTCTCTCATCCCATGCCCCTTCACAATATTCGGGGGATTGGGGGGTATGCAAAGTGGCCAGCGAATCCACTTGATACGTGGCGACCCGCAGAATCTCCTGCATGGAGCGATCGGGCGGGAGGACGGAGTCCAAGAGGGTCTTCGCCAGGGTGTTGGCCAGGGAAATCTTCAGGTTGGGGAGCTGCTCGACGGTGACCGCCGGGACGCCCTTCGCGGGGCGGAAAAACGGCAAATAGTGCTGGAGGGCCCACCGCGCTTTGTGTTTGGTGTCGACAAGCGAACTCCCCTCCGGGGCCACCGTTTCCGCATCGCCAAAGGACATCCCGCAGGCCTCTTCTTCCCGATCGTAAATCTCCTCGAGGGCTTTGACGACGGGCTGGCAGCCCAGAACGTGCAGGCTACCGCCTTGGCCGTCAAGGAGCTCGGCGTAGAGCAGCATAAAAATCACGGCGGTATCGAGCCGGTAGCCGCGGCCCACGGCGTCCGACGCGCTGAGAAGTCCATCCAAAATCGCCGTCGTGTCCGCCAAAAGATCCGCGCGGGTCGTTCGCCGTCGTTTGCGAATTTCATCGCGGGATGCCGCGGGGGCGACCGCAGAAAGCGCCGGGTCGCCCTCATCCCCGCCAGGCCCGAACGCGCCGGAAGGGCGATCCGACGATTCGGCCGCCCACCGGCTGGAAAACGCGAAGGGCATCAAAATGGTGTGAAAGCCGAGGACGACGTCCTGCAGGGAGTGGCGTACGGCCCAAACCCGCTGCCAGCCCCGCAGGACGGCGCTCGGGACGAGCAAGGGAAAGCGCCGAAGGGCCTCACGGAGAAAACAACAAAGCGGCAGGTTGTGCGGGCGAAGAAAGAAAAAACGCCGCTCCCGAAGAAGACGCCGTTCGAGATCCTCCATTCGAAAAGCGACGGCGTCGCCATCGGAATTCGCCCGAGGGGCCGCCTCGGTGGAAGAAGGGGGGCGAAGTAAAGAGGGCTCCCACAACATCGCCAGGCGGTGAATCCGCGCGAAGGTCGCCGAGGGCCTGTGGGGGTTAAACCCCAACGCGGACTCGCCCTGATTCGCGTTCTCGTCGACATTGTAGTCATCGTGTTGGGTGAAAAGTTTAACATGGTAGAGGTGGCGAACGTCCTCCTCCAGCCGTCGCTCCAAAAGGGCCCCGCCGTAGAGCTGATCCTCGGGCAGTAAAAGAAGGGCCAAGTGAATCCCCCAGCCCCGTCGCCTCAGTCGGATGTTGTGAAAGGTCCCCAATGAGGAGAAATCGTGAAGAAAAAGTTGAAGTTGATCGCTGCCGTATCGATGCCGCCGCGCGGCCCCGACGTTGTCCGCGCCATTCGCCTTCCGCCGACCCCGAGGCGAAGGTTTGCCGCTCACGGTCGTCGAGAAGGTCGCACGATTATCCGTACAGCAGCGGACGATAACAAGAAGCCGCCGCGTTGTGAACCCCTTGGGAAAGGCCGGGGATGGGCGGTCAAGCGCGTCCCTGCCTCGTTTGGCCTCGGCGTTCAAACCGGGAAACGGCCCCGTCGATCCCCGCGCGGGCGATTCAGGCGCCCCCGCCTTGGACGCCTCCTCCACCGCCTTGCACCACTCGCGGATGGCCTCCACGCAGGTAAAGCGCGATTCCTGGATGCTGCGAAAGGACGCGCTCGGGCCCTCCGCCTGGGCGTCCTCGTGCGGAAGGGCGCTCGAGGGCCCCGTCAGCGTGGCGCCGTTGGTGGGGGTTAAATTCACCGAAAGGACGGCGTCAAAGCCGCGGCCGCGGAAAAACGTCTGCAGGGCCGCCCCATCATCCCCGGAATGCCCCCACACCACACTGTCCGTGGCGATCCCGAGCGGAATAAAGTCATGCCAGGCCGTCAACCCGTCCGGCAGGGCGATTTGCCGGAGAGGCGGCGGTGAGGGAAGCCACTCCGCTTCCGCCTCGGCCTGCGCATTCGCTGCGGTGGGGCCATCCGTTCCTTTTTCAAGGCCCCCGGATGCCGTCGTGGCGGCGTCGAGGTCGACGGTCTGGACGTGCCGGCCGAGCAAAAATCGTACGATATCATCCAGCTCGGTCGGCATTAACCATGACGAAACACTCTTGACTACTTCGTTGAGGTAGGCGAGAACTTCGGCCATGCGCACGGGATGGGGGGGTTTCGCTTTCGAATAAAGGGTATTAACAGCTGCGCCTTGTTCCGGATCGTGTTGCGGTTCCACATAGATTCTACTAAACCGTCCGTGTCGAAAAATTCAGACGGTGTGTGGATAGCTATGCTGAAAATCTTGGATATTTACTGAGATGAAGCAAACGTAAAAAAGGGAAAATATCAGTAACGTTACTGCCTGAAGAAGTGGTATGGCGAAAAGTATACCCCGCAAACAAACCCCAAGGTCACTATACAATCGGATAAAAGAGCATAAAACGTAATATATGAAATATAACTTTTATCACCAATAAAACGATCTAGAAATGAAATTGTCAAATTTATGAAAGCATCCTGAAGCCAAGAAGGATCTACATTATACATCAATATTGTTGGTGTTGATACTTTTATCGCTTCAATGTGGTTCGGGTGCGCCTTTTCAGATCCTGAAAATAGGACATCGCCCCCCCTCCCCCTACACCACCGCTAAGGTAATGATTTTCACAGCGATATCAGTCATTGGAGCCGTGTGAAGTCAACAGGCCGGAGCAGTACTTCGAGCAATACCAAACATCGGCCCTGTCCGGCCCTCCCGGGTGGGCGCACATAGTGTGAACCAGCGCCTTACACCCCGTACAGCGTAGTAATCGAAATTCCTCATCGGGAGGATCCCCTGCTCGATCCTCGCTTGCGTTCGCGTGGTCGGGCTGGTCTTCCAGTGATAGCCGCCCTCCTAGTTCGCACATCACGCAATACGGACTCTCCGAACCCCCTGCCGTGCGCGCGGCCTTCATCCCCAAAAACGGCATGCGAACCTCCCGGACCGCACAAAACGGATCGATCGAATCCCCCGCCTCATCCGACCGACCATCCTCGGGGCTTTCCACCGCCCTTTGCCCCTTCTTTTTCTCGCGCGCAGAAGAAAAAGAAGGAGAAGGAGGGGTGGAATCCGGCGCCCCATTCCCCTGCTCGATCTTGTCCTCCGCGAGCCCGATAAGATGACAAAGCGAACGGCGTAGGGCCTTTTCCTGCGCCGCCTGGGCACTCAAATAGGCCTGGTTGAGTTGGGCCCAATCCAGGTCAACGGCGCCGTCCTCCGCGGGGGAAAACGCGCCCTCCGAGGCCTCCGCGGAGCTATCGTTTATGGACAACGGCGAAGAATCCGAATGGGGCGCCCATCCATTGCCCTCTTGGCCAGCCTTGGCCTCAAAAGCCAAGCCATCCTCCTCGGAGTCCCCCCCTCGGGTGAGTCGAGCCCCCTTCGTCGGGGATGCCTTCTCGGTGGGTTGCGCGTTGGCCGCCATCATCCGCGGCGGCGGGGCCTCCGGCATGCACGAAAGCGGCGGGATATCATCCACGTAGGGCAAAACATCGTTGGGGCCGTCCAAAAGATCGATCGCGGGGGGCGGCGAGGCCGCGAGCAGGGAAGATCGCGATAGCCAGTGAAGACTTTCAAGCAATGGTCGGCCCCCCACGGCATGCAAGCCGAGCTTGGCGCTGGCCTGTCGGGCGAATTCCAAAAGCCACGCGGCCCCCTCCCGCCCCACGCAATGGCGAAGCGTTTGATAGGGCGGGGGCGCCGTCCGCGGGGAGTCCGAAAAGTTCCCCTCCTCCGCGTGAATTTCACCCGACATATCCGTCGAAAAAGTGCCCCACAGAGAGCCGGGGAGGAGAAGAATCCGCCGGAGTTGGGGGTGGTGCAGACTCAGCAAACCGCGCGCCCCCACAGAGGCCTGACGCCACGTCCGGCTTGTCTGGCGAAGTTCCTCGCGCAAAAGCACGCGCGTGAGGTTTTCCTGGTGTAAAAGGTGCTCGTATGTGATCGCCGCCGCGCACGCCACGCGCACGCGCCCCTCATGCGATAGCCGCGAAGGCGAATCCGCGTTGTTCGTGCTCGGGAAGATGTTAAAAGCGCGACTCGCCTCTCCGCCCTCCGCATTACGGCCCTCACTGCGAAGGAAAACCAACAGGGCCAAAAGCCGTTTGGCCCTTATCGCGTGATGCGTTCGGATCAGCCACTGCCCCAAGTACTCTTTTTGGTGCAAATGATCGAATGGTGGAGAATCGGGCATAGGACATGGATGGTGGTTTGACTACCCCTTTTGAGTTTGAGCGCTTGTGGGGTTTGAAACAAACAAGGAAGAATCAAGAGAAATCATAAGGAGAGGAACACGGTAAAGGGAGAAAAACCATATCACTGCAACGCATACCGCCGTTGTAACTGTAAAGAGGAAAATGGTGTGGTTGGAGGGAAAAAAGCCCAAACTTATTCTATCTAATCGAAGTTTTGCTTTGAAAGATGTGGCTTCTTTCAAAATGCAAGGTGGATCTGTCCTTACAACTGTGATTAACAATAGTATGCGATTTTACAATCCCATTACATTGGAGTGTGGTGACTTTTCAAAAAAAAAAAGGAAAAATGATAAAAAAACCTGTTCGGTTTGCCGAAGTCATGGTGTCAGTAGCACCAATGAGTTCGAACGCCGGACAGTGCAATTTGAAATATATAATCTAATTTTAACCATCTAAATGCATCTTTGGCGCAGATTAGGGTAAGAACTTAGCAGACGGTATATGAAAAATCGCATCACTAATATTTCCCTTATGTGAATCCGAAACTAAGATACGTTCCTTCGCCAACGCGGCGCGGCGTGCGGTATAGATTGCATCCCGTGAGTACGACACCAACGGACACGATATCTGTGCGCGTTCGATGGACTGATTCGCCATCTCCTTCGTGCGCTGGATGCTATTATGTACATACGATAACAACTTCAACGAAAGGCCCACGTAATCCAGCGGCCCATTCGCCACCGTGGCCGAATCCTGTGCAGTACCATCCGGATCCATAAGATTGCACCCACCGAAGGACGTGCGGGGCGATTTTGGAGTTTTTACCGGCCAAACCCGCATTTTCTCGCTCAGGACGTAGGCGAACACCACGGACGGGGGCGTATCGCGCAAGCTGGGGAGAATCTCCGCGGCCGCGGCGAGCTTCCCCTCGCCCTCCCACAAAGTCTTTTTCGCGCCGGATTTAAGCCCAAGAAGGTCGTACAAACTCGCCCAAGGCAGGGGAATGGGGGGGAAACTCGAGACGCCAGGCCCCGGCGGGGCCCCTTCGGCGTTCAAATCGAAAAGTCCCGCCAGGTCAGGGAGGCTGCGGGCCTCCACGCGGGCCCTGGCGTACGCGTTATCCGCGCGGAGCCCCCCAACCCGCGCGTTTCCCTCCCATGCCCGCCGCCATCGCAAATAGGCCCACAAATCTCCCCCATTCCCGAGAACCCCCGGGAGCCCCAAAGAAGTCTGAAAAGGATGCGTAGGGTGAAAAAGATGGTAAACTTTAATCGCCACCCTCGTTTTGGGCGGAAAGACGCGATCGATCAGAAATGGACGAGGGGTAAAGGAAAGCGTCGTGCTCCTTTCCTCGCTGTATTGGCTTTCGCTGCATTTGAGGTACTGATTGTACTGATCGGGACTCAACATGCTAATCGAGCGCAGAATTTGATAAATCAGAACAATACAATGCGGATTGGTCGTGCATGGCGCGGTGATATTGCCAATAATTAACGTGGCGGGGGAATAAGATTCGCCCTGGCAATACACAAGCCCCAGCCGCGGCATACTATCCCATAGGCTCAGCGCCATCGAACTGGGCAATCGGGGGATTAAATTTTTACATCGCCCACCGGCCGCGAGTAGATCCTTCTCCACGTTCTTCAGGAGCTCGGAAAGATCGATATACCACACGTTCGTAGCCAACATCACGGGATCACTCTTCGGCCCCTCGAGGCTCAATCGCATGCCGGTGACCGGGCTTTTTTTGAGTTGGGGCGGCTCCTTCTTCGACGAACGACGCCGCTTGGGATACGGAATAGATGATAGCGCGATGGTTGGTGTAGAACCTACCAAATTGCCGTTGTTTTTCACCCCCGACGAGTGCAATGTCGGAGAGCTGATCGTGGAGGAGACCTGGGTCGCCGCTGAATGTTCCCTGTCCGGTGGTATCATCTTGGTCTCTGCAGCTTCTATCGCGGTGTAATCGTCTAAATACCCGCGGACTTTCCCAATGGGACTTATCACTGAAGACGCCGTATTGCAGTGTCTTTGAACGGCGTCTTCAACTTCAGGTGAGGACAAAGGGGTGTCAATGCTTTCTGGGACAAGCGGCGTCTTTTCTCGAATTTTGCTATGGCTCAAATCCAACAAAATGTTTCCTCGACGCTTACGCGAACCATCATGTAAAGTATCAGTTGTGATTTTTTCAAGAGCCGAGATGCGCCGTTGAAGAGCCTGCTGATCTTTTTCCGATAAGAGGTTCGCGCTGAGGTCGATATAGCGAATTTTAGGGCAAAAGGATGGGCTGGGGAACGCATCCGGCACGGATGCCAACTTGTTCCCGCGAGCCCGAAAAACCCTCAGTTGTTTAAAGATCGATAAACATTGAGGAAGCGTGTACAAACGATTGCTATTGATTCTTAAAACCAACAGCGAAAGGGGGGGATTCTGTTTGAGTACTTCTACGTCATCTGGTGAGACGAGCTGCTCGATGCGGTTCTCGCTCACATCCAACATGTCTAACTTTCCAACACACGGCGCACACCATAAACTGGAGAGCGAGATAATCGCATTACGTGTGAGTCGTAGAGAACGCAATAACGGGAGCGCCTCGATTCCATCGAGGCTATGAATTGAATTATTGGTGAGATCCAATAACGATACATTGCGAAAGATGGCGATCGAACAGGGCCGCGAAACTGGGCTGAGATGTCGCTCGGGTTCTTTGAGGAATACCATATTGTATTTACCGCGATGACCCCCATCCATCGCTCTCAGTCCCTCCGAAGCTATTGTTTCGAGGTGATTATTAGACAAATTGAGCACGGATAGCCTGCTGGCGATACCCTCCCCACTGCCATGGGGGGATCCCGTATCGGCCATATGAAGACAAGGAAGCCGCACCAGCCCTCGATGTCGAAGATCTAAAACATTCGAACAGCGGCCACTCCCCCCGGTGGGAAGGCCATGGCATTTCACCCTTCCTTCCATCGCTTCTTTGGCGTGAGAAGGTGAGCTCAACTTCACCGGGCTTGTTCGCTTTAAACAGGCGGTCGTAGTGCGGGATGGGGTGTGATTGGAAAGGGTTCGATCGGAGGGCTGCGAGGCCGATGAGCGCGGAGCCCAATGCCCGGAGGACGCGAAACCCGAGTCCGACCCATGCGGAGGGGAAAGGGGTGTGTGATAGCCATCCCGGTAGCGCCCGCACGGTAGACGAGGAACGGATTTATGGACCTCCTTTGGCTTCTCCGCCACCTCCTTGACTTTGTGGGCGCTGGATTTGGTGGCAAGATAGTTGGCGGACATCATCGGACCCGAAATCGCGGGATCGCTAAAGAAAAACTTCTTCAACTCATCCATAAGGTGCAATTTCTGAAGCTTGGGGACTTTGGATGAATCGGCCTCGCCTTTCCGGAAGTCATCCCCAGATCGTTTTTCCGACGCGCAGGTCTCGTGAAGGGTTTCATCCTTCCTACGCTGGTGCTTTGGGGCTTTGTCAAGGTCACCGTTTTGCCCTCTTGACGAACTATAGGTCGGTTTGTGGGAACGTGCCGTGACATGAGTCGTCATTGTCGGTACGTGCATACAAACTTTTCTATCGCCAAGTGCGGTGTGTATTTCGGTCTAGAAAAAAAGCTATATTTTTTACTTCGATAATTAAGAATTGAAAGAAGAGATATTGTTAACTATGTGAGTTATGACGAGAAATGTCAACGTTTAATATCGTTTTTTGGCGAATTGTTTTCAAGAGTAATTCGTCTTACCTAATATGACTTGGTATGCTGCTTAGTAGTTATCTAGGATAATACTAAGGGACTAAATTTTAAAAAATTATTGAAATCAACAAATCACACAAAGAGAAATAGCAAAAGTGTAAAGATAAATAATTTTATAGTCATTAAAATAATAGTCATACAGCGAAGAACTGTATAACGGAAAAGAAAATTAAGGGAAAGTTGGGAATTGGAAAAATTCCTTCTTAACCCTTTGGAATGAACCACCTCTGTCTAACTATAACATTTAAATAGCCCCAGTGGTGCTATGTTGTACAACCTAAAAAAAAAACTCTTGCAAAACCCTCAAGTCAGCAGAGGGAGGGAGAGATTGAATGCATTCCAAACTATCTTGTAGAAGTACCAATATATATATATATGTCTGTGTGTGTATTAAATCGCAACGTTGTGATGCAACGAAATGATGTTTCAGTCAATATTCATCATCTCCTCACGTAGTGTCCAAAGCGCCCATAGAACGGATACCGTTAAAACAACAATCTGAATTGGAAGCGACACGACACACCCACGTGTTGGAACCTCCACATACGTAGCCACATCTAACGCTCCCGAATGCGAAATTGATATCATCGAGAATATTACCTGAAGGGTAAAAGCAAATACAAGGCTTAAAAGAGCAAAGTCGAGGTGTAATAAGAAAATCGTATCTGCCGGAATAACGCCGTCGTATCGATAAAGAGGACCCTCAAAAATATTGGTTGTGGTCGCAGCATCAGACGCTGTCGCTGGCGCCTCCTTGGGTTCAACACTCAAGGAATGGCCCTCCGCATCCTCTCGTGGCTTTACCTTGGGAACTTGTTCCGGCGACTTTTCAAGGCCCCGTGAGGCACCCTCAATTTCCTCGCGTGTGAGGGACTGAAAATCGGTTTCCAACCCCTCAGGAATCGATTTTCTCTTCGTATCATTCGTCGCAACAGCACTCATGAGGCTTTCAGTGCCCAAATTCGGTCCTCCATTCCCGATAGTTTCGTCGGATTGCTTGGCCTCAGGTGCACTATCATCGGACCCTGACCTGATATCGACAATGTTTACTTCACGCATCGGAACGTAGAAGGGCCGCAAACGCCTGCGCAAACCTCCTAAATAGGCTCGTACACCGTACTGCGCAAGCGCCACGAAGGGTTGACCAGCCATAATTCCCCACGAAACATGACATAAGGTCAGCATTGCACATTGAAAGCTGCTGTGGACGAGCATGGGAAGCTGAGGGCAGACGTCGAGATCGTACGCCGCGGCGTACGGGCTGAAGTGTGAGAGCTGTCGGTAGGCGTCGAAAAGGACCCCGCCGGTTGACCAGGTGGAAACCATGGCGAAGCCAAGGCCAAGGGCGCCCGAAACAGGGGCAAACCGACACTTACACGACACGAGCACCTGGCGCTCCCGCCTCAGCCGTTCTTGAACCCAAACCCAACTCCAGATAACGACCCCCTTTAGGGTGAATTGAATCCCGACCTGGGTGAAGATCACCACCCCCGCCAACCCCGGCGTCCACGAGGTCGCCCCACACACCCATTTTAGCCCTTTCATCAAGACAGTCGTGATCACCAGCGAGAGAATCCCGGCACAGGCACCGGACAGGACGATCGTAATCAGCTGTGGGGACCATCGCTCGATCTTGACAAAGGCGATGAGGTAAGGGGCAAACAGCAGCAGAAAGCACCCAACGGTGATGCCCCAGTCCATTTGTTACAATTTGTTGTAATTATTACAATTCGGTCCACTTTGCACGGCCCTCCCATACAAATCCAATTCCTACGCAACCAAACGTAGAAACCCCCTCTCAGAATAAGCTGAAGCTCCTTCAGTTTACACAGTTTATCAGGAGGGGGATATTCTCAGCGTACCACGCAATGATCTTGAGCTCCCTATTGACCTATCCGTAAACAAGGAGATTAGGTAAAGAAAAGAAATGAAGGCGCCTATTTCGGAACCGATAGATCATATGGGTTTATCAGCAATCAAAGCAGATATCAAAAGTGCGCTCATCTCATTTTGGGTTATCGATGTAATGTAAAATAACAGGTTTGATAAACGTAAAGTTGTTCATTTTATCCTCTGTTTTACAAACTTTTTTTGTGTGTTGAATCAGCAACTTGTGAAGATGTATTCCGTAGGTACCGCTTATTAATCAATTCCATATCTGTTAATATATGGTTAAAAAAAAGATATCAGGTGTCAGCAACAGAAAGCAATAGGTATGTAATCTCCATTAATAATCAAATCTAAGAAACTTGCTACAAAATTCACTCCCTCTAACACTAACAAGCAGTCTGTGAGTGAATGAGCATCTAGACATATCTACTTCTGTGTGTGCAATCATAATAATATAAATAAGCATTTTAACTAATAATATCATAATCATTTCTTTTCCCGTCCTCACACGTACACTCTTTTGACTAATCTTCATTGAAACAATAATAAACCAATTAATGAACACGCTATGGCATTTCTATTAAACCAAAGAACCTGAGTATAAATCGTATAGTATGCAAAAATATATCACACAGCTCTAATTAATGAATAAGCATTCAATTATATTTTAAAAATGACAATAAAAGAACTTGGTTGGGGTATATAAACATGTCGATGTTTTATGAGAAATAACTAAGTACAGTCTAAATAAAACAAAAAAAAATAGAAAAATCGAACTCAATCAAATCCTCCATGGTGTATAGAATTTATTCGTCTAAGAGTTTATCCCAGAGATGCTGCTATCGAAGGAGGTAGATCACATTACTACATCTTATGGGGGGAAGGAGCACGCGCGCATTGACACCTGGGACCACCCCTCTAAAAATATCGCGGGCGCGGGAGCTCCCTCTGTCGAGGACGGCGAAAAAGGCCTCAAATGGCGTAAACTCTAGCGGGGACCTCCCTCAGCGCCCATCCCAAAGACCCCCACGCCGACCTAAGACGACCCCTCCGAAGTCTCCACGACGTCGTCCTCGTCGCTGTCATCCCAATCATCGTAGTGCGCGTAGCTTTGCTCCTGTTGGGAGGTGGAGGCTGGGGGAGGGGAAAGGGGCCCAGCAGCAGCACGAGATTCTTCAGACAGCTCCCCCGTAAGCTCCTCGTCCGCCTTTTCTCTTTGCCTTTCCACCTCATCGCCATTCCGGACGTGGATCGACCGCTCCTCGGAGGTCAACACGACAGGGAGCACGCCCAGGTCATCCCCCCCCTCTGACGTCGTCCCAGACGGGGCGCCGGTGAAGGGGGAGGGGGAATCCCTGTCTTTTATTCCATTTTTGAGCTGAACGCCAAACGCGCCCTCAGAAACCAGAGAATTCCTTCGGGAAGAAGAACACAACAGGTTTTTCTCCCCAGCGATGGATTCTGTCGGGAGCGAAGGGTCCATCCCTTCGGGGACGAGGACCGCGGGAGAAGGAGTAAGTGCCTTGGACGCCTTCCCAGCTAACGCGGCGGCCGTCGTCGTAGTCGGTGGAAAAAAAGGGTAATTAAAATTCACCCCGGCGGGATGGACGGAAATCGAAGAAGAATCAGGCACCAGGCCTCCTATGAGGTTCATATCCCGCGTGGAGTTTCCTTTGGTGGACGTCCCGACACCTTCGGCAGGTGAGGATGGGGATGCGCCCATCGCACCCTGACGAGTTGGGGTGGATTCCACTAAGTGTGTCGTAGAGTTTAGCACCTGGTGGGGTGGGGAGGCCATCCCGCACACTAATTTCTCATACCGCACCCCATCCGCCTTGTGGGCTAAAAGCTCCCGCTGGCAGCCTTCCAAGGCAGCTTTAAGGCGGTCCACCTCAGCGTAGTGAATCTTCAGCTTCTGCTCGCCGATTTCAATCCGCCGTCGAGTCTCACGCAGCCCGCACATCGTCCTCCCACGCAACCCACGCAGCTGCGCTTGGTTGGTGGAAATGAGTCGAGAAAGCGGATCCAACTCGGTTTGGGTGATATAGCGATCCCCATCACGCTCTAAGAACTCTCGGAAGACGCTCGCCCCCTGCTCTATATCGTCCAGACGCTGGTAAACCGACAGAAGCTCCTCGGTGAGCTTATCGTACTGATTCTCGGTGTTTTCCACTATTTCTCGTACCTGCCCTTTGATCGCGTCGGCGTGTTGTCGGTCGGCATCTTTAAACGCGGCCTCCAGGCGCTCCGCTGTCTCCTCAGTATGGTGTGTTAACTGTTCTAAATGCATCATCACGTCCTTTTCAAGCTTCTTGGACTTCGTCAGCATTTCAGCCTCTAATCGCTCAAGGGACTCGACATTGCTATCCTTTCGATTAGCATGAAGATCTATTTTTTCTTTAATTTGCGCGCTCTGGCGCTGTAAAGCGGCAATTTCGTTATTAAACTCCTCCACCTCTGCCTGGACGGCCTCGCATCGTTCCAGAAAGCCTGACGTACTTGAGTCTATCTTTATCAACCGCTTTTCTAACCGCTCCACATCCGCCTTAGCGGCTTTATTGACGGATTCCGAGAGAGAAATAAGCTCAAAGGATGCCTCAACGCGCTCGTGAAGTGTGTGATGCTGTGCGAGGAGTTCCTTCTGGAACTGCGCATGTTTCTCGGCCAAAAGCTTCGTTCGGTTTTCGTTCGCATCAAGGCGATGCTCTAGTCGCACACACGCAAGCTCCTGCTGATCGGCAGCCCCCTGTATTCGCTCCCGTGTATCCTCCACAACGACCAGGCGGTCGACCGCGCCTTGAACATTTTCCATCACCCCCTGGAGCGTGCTTTTCAGTGTGGTGTTGGCCTTTTCGCAGTGGGATAGACGCCCCAGGATGGCGTCTGTTTTCCTCCCCGACTCCTCAACCAGGCGTTCGCCCCTTGCGCAGACCTCGCCCAGCGCGTTCACGCGGCTCTCCATCTGGGTGAGCCCCCGCTCGCACGCCACCACCGTCGCTTTAAGGCTTCCCGCGGTGCTCACGGCGTGAAGTTGAGACTCGACTTGAATTAAACGCGCATCGCGATCGAGAAGGACGTCCTCCACCCGCTGCGCCCGCTCCGCCGCTCGCTGGGAAAGCCCCACCGCCCGCTCCACCATCTCCCGCGCGACCAACACCGCGGCATCCATCCTCGACGTGCTGTCGTGCGCGGCGTCGGCCTTTTTCTCCGCACGATCCATCCGCGAGGCCCCGACGGCCTCATTCGACTCCAACGCCGCGACGCGATCGCGAAGCATCGTTGTCTGCACCCGCAGCTCCGCCTGACCCGTGCGCAGCCGCTCCTCCACTTTCTCCTCCACCGCGCGCACCCGCTCCCCCGTGCGCTTTAATTCCTCGACAAGCCCCGTCTGCGTCTCCCGCACCTCCCGCTCCAACCCCGCGGCGAAACTCCCCCAGGTTTGCTGGACCATCTCGCGGATGGTCGACCCCGCCCGGCGCATCTCCTCCGCCATGGATGCCTTAAGGCTTTGGATCTGACGAAGGTCCTCCTGGTGGAGGTCCACCCCGCGCCGAAGCTCCACCTCGAGACGCGTCGAGAGGGCCGCCTTTTCGTTTTCCATCTCCCGCACCACCTCCCCGCGCAAGGCGGTGGCTGCCGCCACCCCTTGTTCAATCCGCCCGCGCAGCCCCTCCATTTCCTCGCGAAGCTGCTCCTGGCGATCGAATTCCCCTCGTTGATGGGCTTTCAGCGTGTGTTGAAGTTCCTCCTGTTGGCGTTTGAGAAGGGCGAACTTCCCGGCCTCCGCCTGAAGCCGCGCCGTGAGGCCAGCCTCAAGGGCGGAAAGTGCGCGTTCCTGCGCGACCGCCCCCGCCCGCAGCTCGACCCGCAGCTCGTCCTTCCAGCGCCGGCCGAGGGCGACTAAGGACTCCCCGCGGGCCTCCCGCTCCGCCGCGAACTCCGCGCGGAGGGAAGTCAGCTCCTTCAGGGCGAAATGGAGCTGCCGGGAAAGGTCCCACCCACACGAATCCCCCGGCGAGGGACTTCCCTTCTTTTTCTCCCACACCCCGGATGAATAAGAGGGGTCAGTGCCCCGGGTGGGGGATCGCAACGAGGTCGTCCGCCCCTTGTCCATTGCGCAGGGGTCCCCGGAGAGCGCGTGCTCAGCGGATTCGATCATCGCTAACGCATCTCGGGCAAAACGCGACATGGGAATTCCGGCCGATTCAAATAAATTAAAACGCAGAAATACAATGGGGAGGGGATCAATCAATCAATAAAGAAATGGGTCGCTCTTCGTGACGAAATTTTTAAAATAAAGCCAACTAATCGCGTCTGTGGACTAGCTATAATATTGGGGGGATGAAAAAGAGGAAAAGAAACTCAACCAATGATGGGCACAGGTAACCATAAATAGGACCGCACAGACTCCTGTGGCGGCGTAACAAATCAGAAAAGTAGTTACTTAAAACACTAAAAATAAGGATTTACGTACATAGCCATGCATATATATATATATATATTAACGATAACTTTAGATGAATAATCGCACATAGAAATGCTAAATAGCAAGTTAAGTATGGGTTTGTTTGGCTAAATTGAGGCATCTTCAAATATCTATAACTTTCATATAGATATTTAATTTTTTGTCTGATAGTACATAGAAATAGTTTAATGGAACAGGGTAATCTAGAATGTGGGATATGTTATAAACGCTAAATCAAATGCATAATATCACACAAACATATTAAAAAAATACTATATACCCTCGTACACAAAACTAAACCCATATATCCCGCTTCACACACTCGTAGGTTTAACAGAAATTTATGCTATAGACATTCTTTGGTTGTTAATCGTAAGACAATTATACGTTTGGCATAGTATTCACCTTTTGCTTAGTGTTCTGGAGCTGTTCGGTTTAATTCCACACATGTGAACCGTGCATCTATTTGAAATATTTAGGCACCTTCAATAACCATGTGAACCCTTTATATATTAATCTTCATTGGAAATTCATAGTTTATTGAATTAGGCCCGATATTTTGATAATAATAAAAAGATAACACACGACGCTTGGGGAAAGTTTCCAAACTTTTCTGTGAATTTGTATTCAGTTTGCTCCACTACATTCATAAAGTACAGTCTTCTTTTTTTTTCCTCGATGCAGCAATCTTCCCATCTAATCATCTCCAGAATAGCGGCAATACTGGAGTGCTTTTCTGACAGGGTTTAAGCTCAATTTTTTAAGCTTATAGAATCAAGGGTAATGAGCCATTTCTACTCAAAACATTTGGTCAACTTTTGAAGCGATACAACTAGCTCAGCAATAGCTCATTGATGTAAGTTTTCTAATTTCCTTTATCTTTCATATACAAACGATCTGTTCTATAATCCGATTTTACAGACCTCTATCTTGTGAACACAAACACATGTACTGATTCGCAATGCTAGATGTATATCTGATGACCTTTTAAAATATTGCCTGATGTCTTAACTCAAGTAAGTCTAGTTCTTTTGATTTGGCCTTCAAAGCCTTCTTGGAAGGTAGTATAATATCCATAAAACCATCCCTGGGAGCTTTTGAACTTCTACAACTCAATAAGATTTCCTGGTCAGTAGTCATGTTTTCTTCTAGCTACTTTACACGCTCCTTAAGCTTATCCTCCACGGAAGTCAAAGTATTTTTTCCACTTTACAAGGATTTAGTCAAATTTATCACCTTCTCAAACTTTTGTGCTCGTTCATGAAAAGATCCTTAAGAAGCTTACCGCGATCAACACACACATGGAAGGTCTGATCAAATCGATGAATAGCATTAGTGCACTCATCACAGATAATTATCGGTTTTTCATACAACTGATAACTATCCAATAATGTTTTCGATCAAACAGGCGTTACAGTAGAAGTTCTTTCTGTACACCCTACAGTCTTGCGTTGATCAGAAAAGACTAAAAAATATTCCGCATTTAAATCAAGACTTTGTGGTCAAATGAAGCAACTCGACAAATCCTGAGGTTAGTTAAAAGGATGAAACCTTAACAGATTCATATGTAACGCTGAAAGTAATCAAATTGCGCAAAATGTTAAGAAAGATGAACTCCTCAATTGCGTATAGAGAAAACCTCGATACAGAAAGGAAATATAAATTGAAAAAAAAACAGAAAGCATAATTTGAAAGAGAAGAGAAATATTTTTATCTTACACAATAAAACATATTTTCCCTTCTTTCTGCAAGATTTAGTTGCTGTAATATAGAAGAAAAGCATCTTGGAAAAAATAAGGAATAATACTGAAAAATCATCCGTACTATTAATGAAAAGGCAAAATTAAAACAGAGCAAAACTCTGAAAGTAAAAGCAACAAATTAATGAGATGCTATATGTAGATAAATTTTAAAAGCTCGCGTCGAAAGTTTTGAAAAAATCTTCTGTAAAGGATTCCATGAATTGGTTGTACTTCACATAAAGTGATATACATCATGCCTTTTATCGATTTGGCATTTTCTACTATGGAATTCATGACGTGTAAGGCTCAAAGATGAAGGTTACTGGTATAATGCATCCAGGAACTGGGCACTTCCCGTGAACTTTGGCGGCACAGTCTTTACACAGCACCTGGTGCTTGCAAGGATAACAAACCTCCGTACAAACTCGATTGCGGCACACCATACACTTGGAACGTTCGTTAATGGCGACTCTGACCATGGAAATAAGATCGAGCACCTCGCGTTCGATCTCCTGCAAGTCTTCGATATTCCTCGTCTTCAATTCGTCGATGCACGGCAAGCTCAGGTGGGTGGATAAAATCTCTTCTTTCAACTCGAGATTACGCTGAAGGATGCGCGCCTCTCGCTCGGAGGCCTCCTGCGGGCTTTCATCCCGCCGTCGGCGGCGGCTTTCAGAAACAAGGGACTGCTGTTTTTGCTCTTCGAGCATGCCTAACCGAAAGTGCAGCTGCGGAAGACTCGGAAAAGTCTGATTTGATGCCCCGAACATCTGCACCCATTGTTCATACTCGGTCTGGCGAAACGGGGAGTTCGAAATGGAATTCAGCTGGACAACATTACCGTTTTGGGTTGATTTAAAACACGGCGGCAAATCGATCACGATGTGCACCTCGGTCGCGCTTCCATCCGCCGCGAAGCCGGAGTAAGTTGGGCCTTGTTGGACGCCTCGCACACAGGCGATGTAGTAATGGTCGTTGTTATCCTGCCGGGAGCCCTCATTGCGCATCTCCAACAACACCCGCACGTAGCAGCCCGCGACGACGTCGGAGAAATTACGCCAAGCCAGAAAATTGACCAAAGTGGTGCGGAACAACTGCAACTTGCGTAGCAGATCTAAAGGGGGGGGGTGGGAAACGGTGTCCATTTCAAAACGGGCACTTTTCTAGGGGTGTGTGTGTGTATATATCTTGTTGTGTTTGGTTTTCCAGGAATAATTCAAAGAACCTTGGAATTACCCTATTACTATTGCTGTTGAAAGGAAAGAGAGGTGGGAATAAAGGGACAATGTTTGAGAGGAGTGAGTTGTTGTTTTTGGACCTCGCCTTTCATTCAAATTTAAGTATTAATGGGCACAGAGAGTCCAGGTAAATCCGTAAAAGGATTGGAAAATTGAAGAACATATGGTAAGCTACTGCATTAATTCACATGATTGGAACTAATGAAATTGTAGTGGAAAATGGTTGTGAAGTTATTAAATAGAAACCACTCGGTAAAGCCAACAAAACGAAAGTAAATAAACGGCCATAAATAATCCTATGAAAAACGTTATCTATAAAAAGGTATATACTATATATATATAGTATATATATTGCTAGTAGCATGCGGTAGAATACCAGATTATGCAGATCATTTGTTAGAATAATTTAAACACTGTAACTCTTACACCTCTCCTTGTTTTATGTTATTCGGTCGACCTGTTAGAACACCACTAGATTACTTCCACTCCTAAATGCCAAACAACTCAATAGTTTTTAATAATATGAAATCCAGTCTACCTCAGTGCAAACAAGTCTTCTACACATATGTAGAATACTAGAAAGACTTCAGTTTTACTTTCCCAGTCTTCTGAATAAAAAAGAGGTACTGAATGAACCTGCGGAAGGTTACCAGAAATAGGCTAAAAGAAGGGGTAACGAAAATACTGGATCAAGATTGCCCTCATCACACTCACACCAAACATGTGGTACAAACAAATATGTATTTGGCATTACTGTGAAAATAAATACGTTTGAAAGTTTTAGTCAACAGATCCACAAAAGTTGTTTCCTTTGCTTCACGTGTGCATGGCGTGCACGACGCGATTAACTAAAGTTGTAGAGAAAAAAATGCTAATGCAACGGTAGCTCTCTAAATTATCATTCATAAATGTGATTAAACCGATACTAAATCCCCAGTTCACGCATGCGTACTCATTGTACAGGTATGTGAGTTTGACCTACGGTGAATCAAAGAGCTCGAGCCAGGCTTCGATATCCGAGGGAAGGTCCTTCTGCATGCGCCGCGCAAGTTCCTTAAGGATGTCTAAAGCTTCATGAGGATATTTTTCTTGAATAGAACGAAATGAAAAGCGTACTAACTGTTCAAAATCATCCTTAGAAATTGAGCGATTGCGTGAAAGAGTTTCGTATGACTCTAAAAGCTGGCCTTGTTGTAAGCCGATAGTAAAAAAGGAAGCCATAAGCAGTGGATAGTCTGCCAGATCAGGAATCCCTTTCACGTTATCATAAAAAAGTACTCCTATTGGAGATTGTATATCTATCTCTGAGGAATAATGGCCCATAAGAACATGCATGCCTTTGTGTTTGACAAACCTTTCCATGGCCTCAGGTATGTTCTGCATAGATCTAGATGCCTCATCTAGTAAACAGATCACCTCTCTGTGCATCTTAGCACGGAAAAAGGCAAAAATACACTTTATACCAACACTATAGGCTGGACCAGTCCAGAGTGTGTGTTGCTCAGGATGCCAATGTCGCATCAGTTGTTCAACATATTCTGGAAGTGGAGGGATGCGATTCGCCAAATAATATGTAAACGTGCTTTGGGCATCAATCGTAGGATCTATGTTGACTTCCGCCAAACATTGAATGCACGCAATCGCTTGGTCGATTTGTTCAAGCCACGAAAACGCACAAATTGCCGCCGAGGCGGTGCGTTGGTTCCATCGTGCGGACGTGTGTCGCATCCACGACCACAGTGCGGTGATCTTGGTGTAATCCTTGCGCGCCAGTAAGACATCCATAACAATGCCAAAATCTCTGGGGTCGATATAGCCCTTTTGAATTGCTATTTTCACCACTTCCATGATATCACCACAATCAGAATTACTAGAACTCAGTGTACACAAAGACCTCAATAACTTAGGGGCGGAATAGGGTATGAAACGGATATGGCTAACAATCATCTGTCGGACCTCACTCTTCAATGACTCTGAGCAACTCGAATCCGAGATGCAGTGATTCGCCAAAATGTTCAAAAAAATTATTACACCAGGAGCGTTGGCATCCCGAAGTAGGACCAACGTCTCCTTGATGTCCTCTGCAGAAAAATCATCCTTGTGTTCATGAAAATAATCTTTGAGATTCAGAACAAGTTTTTCTGGTTGAGAGTAGGATGAAATGGTTGCTACCGCATCGCGATAGTTTTTGTTCTTGATACAAGAAGTGGTATAAGCAGTCGCAACAGGTATTGGCAACGGAGCATTGGGGGATAGCTGTCGGAAGGTGGTAATAAGCTGTCGGCATTGCTCCTCGTTGTGTATTAACTTTGCGGTGTCTTCACCACAAAAAAGCTGCGAAAACGAAAGCAATCTAGTGGATGTTTTTTTTAGCATCATATTCTTCTCCCTAGGTGCGATACTGAATAAAAGAAAAAAGTCAGCAGGAAGGGAAAGGGAAGGATGGTATAATTTCTTCAACAGTTATTCATTCCGCACATTCGATTACTCTCTTATGATTTTTTTTTAGAATTATTTATTTCCCAGTTACTTTTGGTACTCTAACATTCTATATTATCCATGCAAGGAAACCCTTTACATAGTGTCTAAAATTGCAGTAAAGGTGTTGAATGAATGCAATCTATTCATCATCGTCTGAAACTCCTAAGGCTGATATGACATCCATCCTCTCGTCATCTTGCAGCTGTTCCCAGCACTTCCGGATGAACTCGGTGTCTTGCAGCTTCAGGATCGGGATGGCGCCACCGATGGAAGCTTCGAGCAACTCCATCACAGCTCCGAGTCGGTCATAAAGCGCATGGCGCTGTCGCCACTTCGCCGTGGATGCGTTCGCGTTGTTCCCCGCCGAGAGCGCCACGAAGCGCTGCACCAGGGCCGTGCAAAGTCGGCACACACGTGCCAGCGTCCCATCCACATCCCCCTGCATGTGGTACCCGATCCACCTCGCCGGCAGCAGCGCCTCAACCTCCTCGGGGCAGGTGCTGCGGTGGACCTGAGCCTCCCAGTCGGCCTCCTCGTCCGTCCAGGCGAGGTCCCAGGTCTGAACGGGGCCTGGCGGCTCGAGCAGAACCCGGGCGGCCGCCGCATCCCAGCCATTCAGGAGGCCCCCACAAACCGGCTTCTGCTCCCGCGCCGCGACGTTCGGGCCGGTTGCGCCCGCGGAGTTGGGGTTGAGCAGCCTCAGCCGCTCACACGCCCGCATCTGTGTGGGGTTTACCGTGTAGGGTAGAATCGTGTTCATCGCAATTGACACAACCCCCTCTCCCCACTATAAGAGAGAAAGAAACGGAGGGAACTCAAGAAAGGGGTCCCGGCCTGTTGTATCCTATTGGTGGTTAGTGGTGTTACTTCTTCCTTGACAATGGGTGAGGTGGGACGGGTGAAATGAGATCGGAATAAGGAAAAGAGGAAGGAAAAGGTGAGCACGCTAGGTCCCTCGCCCCCACCCCCTCTTGTGTGACAGATAAATAATAATAATAATACAGGTATTGGCCAAAATGAGGGTGATCAATACCAAGAATGGAGAAAAATGGCAGCTAAGACTTCGATTGATTGATAAAAAATAGGTAAATATATACGAAAACGAGAGATGACCAAAAGCATGTTGGATTCACTTCCAATATGGAAAAAAATTGTATGTATGCAACCATTTACAAAATGAGCCCTCCAAGTAGAGGAATACTCACTGTTCCATTACATTGGTTTATTAAATGACATTTTTTTTTAGAAAAAATGTTTAATAGCAGAACAAAGAAGAATAAGAAAAAAATGTACTTTATTAATATATTTCAAACAATTTTATAGAAAAAAAAATATTTCCATCATCCCTTCAATGAAAAATAACTGCAAGCAATTTATCAAGTGTCAAGTAGCCAAGGAAAATAATCGCAGAAAGTACCATAGAGCCTTTAATTATTTTCGATAGTGATTGGGAACGCTGATCAGGGATTGGGGGGTAAGCGAGATGCCAAAGAGCAAGTTTTTGCATCTTCAGCAAGATCAATTCAATTTCTTCTGTATATTCTATGTTGTGAGCGTCATTTTGTGATTCCTCCTGAGTTAAATGTGACATGTACTCTAATATAAAACGGTAACTATCTTTTTTTTGAAAATGAATGAATTTTGACGATAAATAAAAAAGGCACCAATATATATTAATGCTCCATATTTAATAAAGCAGCCAAGGAATTAAAAAGTAATATGAATGAGGTCAGGAACAAGTGAAGGTAAAATTTACATTTTAACAAATATAGTAAGCATAAAACAGCATAAAAATCATCTTAATGAAAATATTGACGATTTCGGGAAAAAATTAATTCAATATAATACAAAATAAAAAAATATTAATGAAGAAAAGCGACATACTTAATGCCTAAGTCTGCCTAGATTAAAGATCGATACACGCATAAGTGTATTCGCCCTTAGACAAGGATAAAAAATACGGCCCCTAATGGTAGAAACAAAATAAGCAATAATTCGATGTACATAGCTAATCCCCCTCTTTTGCATCGATCTACTGCATCAAGTAGAAGAAATCGTCTTCAATATTGACCTCATTCTCTTTGCTCTGCATTAGGTCCCCATTCGACGTCCTGCTGTGCTTGATTTGTAAATACTTGTTCCCTTTCACATCCCTGTTGCTCATCTTCTACATGTGTTTATTTTTTAAGATCATCTTAAGCATGTACCTAAGCCAACAAAAAAATAAAGTATTTAACTAAATTTCTACTCTGACACTCCTTTTCAAAGGCATGAAAGGAAGTTGGGTGATCTGTTCACCTTTGAAATACATAACGTCTTTCCTTGCGCTCAATTGAGCGCTCTGCGGCTTCCTTCAGTTCAGCATGTAGACGACGCTGTTGAGCGCGCTTCTTTTCCTTCCTAAGAAGCGATAAAAAAAGTGACTGCATCATGACTTGGCAGCCCACCCTTCTCTCAGACTCTTCCTCAATAATCATCTCTCGGCGCTTATTCTCAGCCAAAACACAATTAATTTTTTGATCGATTATCCAGTTCAGGCGCAAGGAGATCCTGCGTTTCAGGTCATCCTCCCCTATCCCGAGGATGGTTCCATACCCCATGTTCCCCTGTTCGCGCGGTGTTGTAACAAGTTGGCCCGCCTTCTCCTCCTGGGCGTAGGTCCGTTCAGTGAACGCGTCTGTTGCAGCTGGCGTCATCCCGGGAAAGCCCTGCGGCTTGTGATACCACCCTTCCCCCAGAGATTCCGTTTTGTCCGTCGAGAGCTCTGAAGACGTGTTGGAAGGGTAAAGAAAATTTCCCATCCACCTCGCCTCCACGTCATCCCATTCCTCAATGCCGGGTAGGAAACTCATGGGATCGGAAAACCGCGAAGGTCGTTCGTGCCGCGTGAACGAGGTAACCCAATTGTCCTCGGTATTCGTTTGGGAAGTGGGTGTGGAAGAAGAAGAGGAATTATGCGCGTATGAGTAATAATCCGATGGCCTTGGCGTCCGGTTATCGCAACGGCGAGCCCACAAAGAGTTGGGGCTCATGCGATAGCGTAATCGAAGTTGCTCCTGTTGCCTCCGTTCCTCCTGGTTTAGATTGCATAACCGTAGCCCATATAGTATCCGTTCTCGCGTTTTGTTGTGAACCGTTTCGGGAATATGGGAAATATTATTAAGATCAACCCCCCGATCGCTTCCCACAAATCGATAGCCCCGCTGATGTGGAAAACTTTTGGTTTCGAGGACTTTGGGTTGAAATGCAGTAATCCGGGAAGAGTTCGGTAGAGATTCATTGCATTCCGGGTTTTCGGTAGCCCTAACGGTGAATATTTTATTAGGTTCCATATCTTTAAGTTTATTCAAGTCAGAATCTAATATTCTGGGACATGAAAAACACTGGTGCCTGTCCTGTGTGGAGTGAGGAAAATGATTTCCCTTAGGAGGGTTCATTTGCGCATTTCGGTCTAAATGCGATGAACAAAAAGAACAACCTCGCATATTTAATTAGAATAAATCTTTTTAATTATTTTGATTTTTTTTTTGAAGAAGAAATAAATTTAAGTAAAAGTAAAACAAAATGTAAACACAAAAGAAAGCCTCTATGAACTATCACTCAATAAAGCATTTCTGATTTTTTCAGTGAATTTCGCATTGCTATAAGATGAGGTACTTGAAGTAATAAGAAAAAGCATCATCGCATAAAGTTTATTCTAATATAAAAAACTGGAAATCAATTAAAAATATTTAGGACTAATACTTGCACTGCTAATGTACCACTATTTTCACGTTCAATATCAAGTAAGAATTAATAATTTAATATTGACCTTTAAAAGATGACATTCATATTTATAACATATATCAAACAAAGGTAAATTATATAGCACCTGAAATAATTTCTTGTGAATTTATCATTTTGTTGATAAAAAAAAATGTGGTAACTCAAACATAACATTATAAATTGATTGGGTGCGAGTCCCGTAACAACTTGCTCACTTTCTTGAACTCTGGATCAGAAGCATCCTTGATCATCTGTAAAAGAAACGATTCAGATGTCGTAAGAATACAATTAGGCCCCCATGTTCGCATTAAATCAAGAGCTACCTTGAGATCGGTCGCTTTCTGGCTTCCCACGCCATCAACAAGGACAAAAACACGTTTCTGCATCTCCAACAGGTCAGAAATCGTCTGAAGGACGCAGACATGCCCCTCAATCCCCACCACCGTTACGTTATCCACATCCGTGAGATGTTTTTTCACGTCGGGGACGATACACGAAAAGCTGCTTTTTTCAACAAGATGTCCATCCTGAGGGATGATTAACTCCTTCACACTGTGGCCTAACCCTTTGGGGTATTGCTCGGTTGCAATGAATGTTGTATGTTGGGGAAGAGACTGATGGAAATGCGCCATACGGTTAGATACAAATACACAGTTCGCGAAGTTCGAAATTCGCTCAGAAAATGCGGTTTGTAAGTCGATCGTTAGGAATGCGGTCTTGGATTTGGTGTAATGCGAAGCAAGTCGGGACATTAGTAATATGGAGTTATGGTGGAAATTGTCAAATAATAATAATAAACTCTTTAAAGTAATGTAAAATAACTTTTTTGTGTAAAATACATCACAGGATAAACATGTACAATAATTGCTTTAGTTCAATGGGAAACTATTTACTATTTGTATCAAGTATTATGATAGAATAAATTTTCGTGGTGAATTTTACAAATGATTCGCAAACAATGAAAGAAAATAATAATTTTAAAAGTAAATGAAAGCATCACAAATAGAACTTGAAGAATGATACCTAGGCAGGTTAATTTTAGTGATGTCGAGTATGTTAACTCCAAGGAAACTTAGGGAGTGGTATGTTGAAAAATTTTAGAAGCTGACACATGCGCCTCATCTTTGCTTTGGCATGCCTCTCACGATTACAGTAATCCTCCTCCTCTTTCGAAAGTGGTTGCTGAGGGATGGAACCAGAAATTAATTCTTGTGCGACCTTCAGCACCGCATTTTCGAGCATCGGTTGTGCCCAAGAAAAGGCATGATTTTGGTTTCCAGGCATAATTAGAGGGCGTTCGTTATACATTTTAAGCTCTCGTATCTTCAAACACCTATTAAAAATCTCCAAAATGCATGCATTATTACGATTATTCCCACAAAAGCAAGGCGCAGAGAAGATAGATATCACGGCCGGTATTTCCATTTCGGGGTGGATTTTGTCGATAACATATCCTGGAAAATAAATTGATTCATCGTTGTGGTTCGGTCTTGTGAAGTCATTTTTGTCAGGACAGTTTGTGTGGTACTCCATGCCTACAATCAGCATCGCCAGATTATTACGACTAATAAAATTGCAAGCCGCATTGAAGGTGTAAAAAAATGAACGATCGCTGTGCGAAGCAACAAAAATATTTTTCCCCAATACCATTTCTTCGGGTTCGCTCATTCGACTATTAACAACAAACTCCAAAAGTGCCTCTCTCGAAGTCTCCACCTCAATTTGAGAAAGCAAACGAAACCCCGAAGCCAGTCCACCAGAAACACAAAATAAAAGTTCATCAATAACGCAGACAATCGGTAAAGTAAAAAAGAAATTCTGCACCTCTTCCTCATATACTTCGGCACTAGTATTGGAATTAATTGACCGTAGAATAAGTTCATTTTGTAGCGATCCAAAAAACTTGGGTTGTATCGGGTAGATCAGCTCGTGTTTCCCTAAGAGTGGCACCACGTTTTTCCCTGAATGAGATACAAGAAGAGCGACCAAGTATAGCACCTCTATGGATTGGTGCGCACCGTCAATATAATTCCCTAGCAGGACGATATTCTCAACCTCCTCATTTAATAGAATTGTGGTGAGTATATAGTGCGCAAAATCGGATGCATGACCTCGTAAAGGGCCAATCACGATGGTGTATCCGGTAACCTTCACCATGTATGGTTTCTGAGCGCAAACCTCACCGGCACGGCGGAGTGCTTCGCTAACAATCTTCATCGATATATTTTCACCATTACAAATCGCCTTCGCCGCATTCACAATTTGATTCATTCAGTCACCGTTACCTAAAACACAAAACAATTAAAAGGAACGTCGTTTCCGACTTGGCAAAAAAAAAGGTGAAAATAATAATTAAGAAGCACGCGATTGATGAAAAGGAAACCTTCAGACGCATGAAACAAAAATGAACTAGCAGATTTCTGAAAGCCTTATGTAGACTTACTTCGTTGGATTATTGAGCTACTACAATTTGTCCAAATTGACCTTTAAAAAGATTGAGATTCACAAAATTGGGGCACACCGCTTGTTGTTAGGGTAACTCCGGCAGCGAATTCAAATAATCCAACGTATCATAATACACGGAAACAAGTTCAGACACTTCCAAAAACATATCACAAACCCTTTTTGTACATGTTGTCGGCGTGTAAGTGTGCATGGCATCAAAAACCATCTGTTCGCGCGGCGTGCCTATGATATGATAACTTGAAAGCATTCCCCGTCGGCTATAGGCACCCACAAAATAGGATGGCATCGCTTTCCTTTTATGCATTGAAAGCGGTAATGCATTGTAAAACCGCTTCAAACCATCAAAATTTCTATGAATGGGTAACTGCCCCTTCCTCCCTTTTCTAGTCATAAGGTTCCTCAAAATAACTAAATCTTTAATCGATAATGAAAAAGAATAGAATGCAGTAAAGGTCGACAAAAATGTATAACAGAGGATGAAATCGAAATTTTTTTCTCCTCAGTCCATCCTGTTTAATAAAAAAATGCGATATCACGTAGGCACCAAATTGACCAAATTATTTGGAAATGCTAATAATAAAGTCAACTTTATGTAATCTATTCCATAGCAACCCCGAACAATCTCATGACGGACTCACACTGGGATTTGAAGCCTGCCGTTGAGATACAAAATACGCATTGCGTCTTGACAGTAAAAACTGCTTCTGGCGAACCCGTTTGTACTCATAACGCCACACCATTTCCTGGTGATAATGATCAATAACACGTTGTGGATTTCGATCCGACAAAAACCCTATTTTGTAAAGTTTTCTCTCAAAATCACTGGAGTAATGCCACATTGGGCCCCACCCAAGCCCAGCCAGCTCGCCAGAGTTAATAAGAAAGCGAAGAAACGCACGATATTCATACTCAGTAAAGTTGTCAATTTTAATAGTGTGGAAAAAGGAGTCTTTTTCTGGGTAGTATGGCGCGTACTCATCCAGGCTATTCGTGAATTTGTCCTTTTCAACATCTGGAAAGCCACTAATGCCGTCAAAAGGCTTAAAATCCCGTGTGGTGCATGTAATGAAAAATTTATTAGGCTCATCAGAGGACAAGATAAACTTGTTGAGACCTCGAACAAAACTAAGACGCGACGAAGGGATGCGGGGCAGTTCTTGAGGATACATATCCACATCTGTGTTTTTGTCGGTCAACGATGTCAGGGTACGTAAGAAGTCTGGATGTGGGTATCGAAAGTGTGTATTGTGTGAGAAAAGGTTCCACCCGTCTACAACAATTAAAATGGTCTTCTCTTTTTCGGCACTTAACTCATCAAGAAGAAACTTTATACAAACACTTTGTCGATCTATGGAAGCTGGAGCAACCGCCTGATAACCCCACTCACACAGCTGTAGAAGTGTCTTAGGGGATGTTTCACCTTGATCTATGGGAAGGTCACTTGGTGTACATTTGAGAGACCAATTTTCTAAAATGTTTCGATTTGAAATAGCAAAATACTGAAGAAACTCTCGCGCCGCATCGGGTGCATCAAAAAAACCTGGCAAAATTACACTGGGCCAACACCATTCCCCATGTGTCCATGTCTTGGCATTTGGTATGTATAGTGTGAGAATATTGCGTGATCGCGCGAAATGTACCGCCTGACAAACCAATGCACTTTTGCCGCATCCCGTGGGACCGTCCAGAATAAAGCCCGGCCTCCCATTACTCAAGGTGCTAATAACGCTCCGTTTAGTAGCCCAGAATGTGAGCTTCTGAATAAATGTATTCAAAAGATGACTCTCTTTCCGATATAAGAAACCACGGGGATGGCCTGGAGGCATCAGCTGCATAACTTTGCCCCCTAAACCTTCCGGAAAGTATCGAATCAACTCGTCGTTGCCGATACAGTACATGGAATCAATATCATTAAAGTTCAGCTGCGTAGGTAAAACTTCGGGTGGGTGGGAATATGTTTTCTTCACAACACTCACATAATTTCCGTTTTTATTGACAAATGTTTGCTTTAAAGGAATTGCTCCATTCCACATTGCAACAGGTGCCTCACAAGCATCGGTGTAACTTTTCACCGCAGACGGTGTGTACAAGGACGCCAAGCTTTTGCGGAACCCATGGACCTTCATCAATAAAAAATCTAGTGAGATATCAACCCAAATTCAGCAAGTGAATACCACTATTCCTACGTCATTTTTTAGTTAGAGAGAGAGAAAAAAATCACTCAAACGATTCCATTACAAAACTAATAATAAATGGTACAAAAAAAATTACACTCATAAATGGTACACGCCACTAACCCCTCGACTTTCCTGAAGTAATATAATGTGCCTAGAACAACTTGATGATTAGTTTTAGTCTT
>HF955199.1:2003854-2018975 GCA_000982615.1 Phytomonas sp. Hart1 | reverse complement strand
TTTTTAATAATGTCTTCTTCACAGTATCTCGCGCTGGCAACTTCACATCGTTCTTACACAAATATTTGTTATTCCATTTGAAAAATAATAATAATATCCATCTCACTCTCTTTATCTCTCTCTTTCTCTCCCTATGTTAGAAGATGCATTTTCGAATGAAAAAAAAAAGTACATATATAAAGAGAGAGAGTGCGAACACAAAAAACTCTCTTGATCTTTTCCTCCAAGGATCATCAACACTGCAAATACCCTTCATCTCAGTATGATCCGGGAACATGTCCCTTATGCATTAGTAGTTGTTACTTTATTTCCTGATAATATGGCGCTGCTGCTGTAAGGAGGGTTCTGGATAGCTTGAGTTTGATATTTAGGATCCTTTTCCATGCAATATGGGGTGACGTTCCATGGAATCGTATTGTCTTCAGGTTCACCTGCGTGTAAGGCAATTGTACGGATAAGTCCACCACTTGAGCCATCACGACTATATGCATGCGCAACAGCTTGTTGACAGAATTTTAAGCACTCTTCTTTGGTCATACCTGGTTTGTAATTCGCATCAAAAAACGAGTATAAAAAGATGGAACCACTTCCACCAAGGGCATAATCGAGCTTCACACAGGAACCTCCCGAAGGAATGCTGTACACTGAGCCACCGTTAATCGGATCGTATCCGGCGACGATAATACCGGCTGAAATATGCCACTTGTTCATATAACACAATTTATGGAAGATATTGGCAGCTGTAGCCACATTTGCCTCTTTTTCAATATCCATTTCGTATGAATGTAAATAATTGGATACACGTTCGGCAAGAGCTTGTGTATCAGCCGCGGATCCACTTCGGCAGCAGTATATATTCTTCGTTAATTTTGTAAGCTTGTTAGAAGTGCGATTAACTACGTACGACCCACTTGAGGTACGGGAATCTGCAGCCAAGACAACACCACCGTTATAGGAAACTGCGAGAATTGTAGTCCCAAGTGAAACCGCTTCGCTGAGCTGGGGATCAATAACAGCTGGTTCAGCTTGGAACAATTCCATCGACCTTTGGATTGGGCCATTTTCTGATAATGGAATCGTTTTATTATGCGGATAAGAAGGATCCTGCAATAAAGTATTTTCAGGCCTCTGAAGCATGTTTTAGAACTTTATTGTTTATCGGTGTTTCTTGAGTAAAATATGATTTAGTTCTGAGATTGTGATTTCAATGAAATAAAAAGAATCAGCCTGTAGATCAGTAAATAAGAAACCCTTTTGTACCATTTTGTCAAAGAATGAGTCATCTTCAAATATCATAAACTTTTGGGGAATATAAAATCATATAACTAAACGTCAAGTTGAACCATGGAATTCTCACTCTCTTTTGGTCTTTTGATTTTCGACTAAATTGATTATTCAAATAAAATTCATTCTGCGTTTTACGCCGAAGGTGTGAAAAAATTTTTATGTGTTTCGCGTACCGGATGATCTGCAGGATTCGCGCGAGATTCATAAACAACATTCTTGGCAACTTGTTGGGTCGAAGATCTCCCAGAGTTCTCTCCATAAAGATCAACACGTAACAAGTGTGTCTCTTCTTCACTAAAACTGTGATCAAAGTATAAAGCTAATGAACTTACAGTGGCAAAATTTATTGCATTTAGTTTATAGACCACTCTATCCTCACCAGAAACTTGAGCCAGTAAAATTTCTTCCTGAGGCTTAAGACGGCGTACTGAGTCAAAGCCAAGAACCTCGGCAGGGTTTGCAAATATCTTCACCTGTGAAGGTGCAAAATCATTCATTGGGCCCAGTATAGATATCCCTTTAAGCTTGCAAATGGATGAAAGAGGTAATAATATCAATAGCTCTGGATCCTCGTCGCTACACAAAGGAACATTGTTATCCTGAGTTTTGGGATCAAAGACTCTTCTCGCCTGTTGAGAAGAACTACGTGCATTCCACATTTGAATAAACGATAAATCGATAGAATCATTCAATGGTGTACCGAAGCCAAATAAGCCATCCTTCAAAGAGACATCACCCAAGTGATTGTGAGCACCAGCTTCTTGGCGGCAATTGCAAGGCATATTTAAGTTTAGAAAGTTAATAAAATCTAAATGATAAGGATAATGTAAATAATAAGCTGATTAACTTCATAAAATAATCTCAAAGTAAAAAATAATGAAAAAAAAGTAATAACCATAAATAACAAGGAATAAACCAATACATGCCCTGTTATACTCTTGATTATGCGCAAATGGTTATACGTCTGTTTAAAAATATGAATACTTAGAAGGAAAATTCATTGTGTTGCTTATGCTTCCATGGGGCAAAAGGAGCAGTATGAAAGCGGAACATCTCATCAGCTACTGCGGAAGGTGGCATAATGCCTTTTTCAGAAAAAATAAGAGTAATCATGGAAGGTTGAACAAATTCGACAAGTGGCACAACTCCTAAGCTGTCAGGTTGTTTTAAATCTTCTGTAGTAAGCGGAAAAATGTGTGCAAACTTAAACGTCTCACATAGCACATAAAACGGAACATTCTTTGAAGACGCCACAGTTGCTAATTGCATAGAACCAGTGGAATGAACTAATCCCCCTTGCTTTGTTACGCAGTATGCTCCTGTGATAACAAAGTCTACAATACCCATAATAGAGCCCACACCACTATCCGGTATAATGGTGCAATATAGTGAAAGCTTATCTCTAAGACGCATGCCCTCTGAAGTTAAGGCAACCTTCTCAATTAAAGCCTCACCAGAACCGTTGGGGCACTCTTCACGGCCTGGGCGTCCCTCACAAATGTAAAAGTGAACACCCTCATACTCTTGTATAGCGCAAGCAATAGCCAAAGCAAGAAGATTACCAGATCCATGAACAAGGATTTTAGATGTATTGCGAACAAATGGAAGCATGTCATTTATTTGATCCTTTTGGCTGCATTCGCAATCATGAAGCCTTGATTGGCATCGTTCATTCATATCACTTAAACTTTTAGACAAATTGTTAACATTGGCCACATCCTTCGTAAGAAAGACGTGAAAGCGCTCAAATCCATCACCGAATGGTTCATATTTTTTTAACGTTTTACCGATTTCAACATCTAACTCGGAAAATGTTTGAAACTGTTTGAATTTAATAAGTGTCTGTACTTCAGTGATTGCCTTCATCATAATACTCACATCATATTCTTCACAAGGGACATCCATTTTCGCTAAGAGTTTAATAAGGATCTAAAAAAAAAGTTTTGAGAGTCAATTCTATGATAAATATTATATAACAGTAAAGGAAAATACTATGCATAGTGAATTTTATTGAAAGGCATAATATACTACATTTATCACTTAATTTCAGAAATCCTGTCTCGGAAACTAAGATTGATAAATAACTGGTGATGATAAAGAAATGATACAAAAATACATAGAATTCATTATAGATTATTAATGTACAAAGAAGTTTTACATTATACCACAAACTTGGATCCTTTTATGTTACAAAACTAACTCAATGACCGTGCATCAAAACTTTGTAAACTAAAAAACACCCATTTACAGAATTGTAGTGAAGCTTCCACCCCCCACAGCAATTCGTGTTGTAGTGGTATATCTGTCGCGCCGGGGACTGTTTTATTTTAAAAAGAAATAATAAGAAAATAAGCATACTATATCATTCCCTCAACTCCCTTGAATAAAGTACATAAGCTTCGAAAGAATTTACAAAGAAAGGATTTTCCAACTGATAACAACATACTTAAAACCGTTTTACGCATCAAATTTGCAGGTTTACTAATAGCCATACTCAGATAAATCATTCAAATGGTTCACAATTGTATTTATTCCATAAAACAGAGTATAATAGAATCTGCAATAGAATTAAATATAAACCTTTATCAAATTATGATCATTTATCAACGAAAATTCTACTAGTTAAGCGTGTTTTTCAATAAATATCTAATGAAAAAAATGTTTTTCTTGTTCAACTCAAAACGATCCCTTCAGGGTATTTTACTCGACCTGGGGCTATGTGGTGCGGAGAGAAACGGGTTAGTTACGCGCAATAAGGCCCCACAGTTTTTTGCCTTCTGAAGAGGAAGGGGGGAACCACAAACACTAAACAATATTAGGCGTCCATAAAAATCTTTAATATGCACCGAAACATTTGTATACGGCGGATATTTCCCATTGGTTCGGGGGGCATCTTAATTTTAAATACTTATTATAAATCTGGGGTAATGCCTTCATTTTCCACAATTACGTGATTTCCCCTCAGTCTGCCCTTTAGTTCTGTTTCCCAAAACCTATTTTTTTCTGTTAAAAATAAGTAAACGCATAGCGATGTTTTGCGTTGTTAAATATTCAGTTTTTACTTTCCCCCACTTGGCTTATTAGTTCCATCAAATTCGTTTTATTATGTCATTAATTTCATAACGTTAAAATAGCTCTGCAGTCGTTTATGCTTGTAAAATGTCGAATTTCATCTCTTGTAGTGGGTGTCGTTTCAGTATTTTGCCTTTAAAAAGAATACATCTTGACACTTATATCAAAGTTCATACTATGTGTGCAATGTTTAAATATTTGTTATTGCAAATTGAAGACACCCTTCGTTTTTCTAAATTTCAAATTATTTACGATTTAAATCAGAACAAACATAAAAAAGGGTTTATATAGCTAAATAAACAAAAAGATAGAATCTTCAAAGAGACCATGATTCGGTCTTCTTTAATTATTTTTTCCTTTCTGAGACTATAATTTTTTATTACATTGTCGGTGCAACTTTTGTAAATGTTTTTATTTCCCCTTATTATTATTTGACACATTATCTGCTAATATATATATATATATATATATATAGTTATATTATCATCATAGAACATTTTGAAAAGTATGTCATTTTTCTTTTTATTAAGAGCAAAATCTTATTCAACTGGTATGGGTTGAACTTTTTATTGTATTATGGTACCTAAGTTATTAAATCTGATTTAGACGAATGATAATGGTGCTAATCCATAAGAATCAAAATGTAATCTCACCAGTTCATTTTTATGTACGTTAAGCATAATATTATCACTTTGCCCTCTGTGTGCTTTTTTTGGAGCATCTTTTCAGAACTCAAAGCTGTATTATCGGAAAATCCTAAAGTGCTTTATAAGTAATCTATTCGATGTTTTTCATCCACTGCTTTGATGTTACACACTTAATTATTGGCATGGAGTTATAAAATTGATCTCTGCTATTAACGTTCTTGGATTTATTATTTGTTGTTTCATTGTCTACTTTCATCTAACTGTTTTCTATAGAATTCAATGCCAAGTAGAGCGGTTTTACGAAAAAAGGCAAGAAAGGAAAAAAGTCTTATAAAAAAATCCAAATTAGAAGATCTTAATGCTCATAAAAAAGCAATCAACCTTTTTGATGGTAAAAACTCTACTCTACTAAAAAAATCACATGGTCGAGTTAGTGTTGTGGACCAAACACTCACAATAGATGGACCTGGAGATAAAAATACTTGTACTATCACAGAACTAAGTGATCTTGACCAAGAAAATTCTAATGTTTCTGCTCTAACACATAAAGAACGTAAGAAAATGGAAGCAAAAAAACGTTTTGCAAAGCAGGTTAAACGAGCCAGTTGCGAGCTTTCCAGTTTAGTTCCCTCAAGCAATGAAAAGGAAACGATTTCAGCAGGTGAAAAGCTTCGACATGATCCACGTTTTAAGAATGGAACGTTTTGGCGCGATCGAAAAGAAAGGCGTTCCCGGACTCTTTTTCTTGGTGGTATACCAATCCATTATAGTGTTGAAAAAGTCATTGATCTTATAATGACTCTTCTGGATGGGAACAATGAAACATATGAAATCTTGCAAAATCGGCCAGAAGGAATAGCTGTGGTAGAAAAAGTTGACTTCTTACCTCTTAATCACCACTCGAAGGTTAGAAACATGTTTGTATCTATTCAATCTACTTCTCTTGCAAAGTGCATAGCTGGTTTATTGAATGGGTATAAAGTAGAGCTATACGCCTTAAGATGCAATTTTGTTGATGATAAAAAGGAGAGGGCTGAAGCTATTTCTCGTCGTGACCAAAAAAGTACTAAAAAGGTCTAAATAGTAAGTGTCGTGATCTAATATTAGTGGTGTTGACAATATTGTATAAACAGTGTTAACATTTTTTTTGTGTGTGTACCCTGCTTGGTCATTTTCATATATCTTATACATGCTTAATCGCTTCTATTTGTCCAAATATTGTGAGTTTACACAAATAAAAAAAAGTTATCACAGTCTATTGTAAGGTTGTCATTTTGATTTACTAGTTTAAATTCAGGTTTGGGGCATATTCCTTGTCATTTTTGTTTAGTCATATAGTCACTTATTTTATTTACTAAATTATTCTATTTTGATAGGAATATATTGCCATTTTATTCACTTTGAATTTCACTCTCAGAAATTGATTTCGACAATAAGATTGAAGCAATAATAGCCGTATTAAAAACTCATAATTTGCGCTTATAAATTAAATTTTATACGGTAATCTTCAATATCTAAAGCTATAATTATAGATGCCACTAAATGCCTTGCCAAGCGATCCAGTTTCGTTAACAGTTAAAAAACTGTGTGCTGAGCTTCAAGTCAAACTGGAGAACGGCTTAACAGATGACGAAGCTTTGATCCGTAGTGAGCATTTTGGTTTGAACGAGCTCCCCACAAGTCCACCTACACCATTCTGGAAGTTGGTTTTGGGGCAATTTAATGATGTATTGGTGCGTATTTTGTTGATGGCGGCTACCGTCAGCTTCATTATGGCAATCTTTGAGCAGAACTTTGCAGACTTCGTTGATCCCTTTATTATTTTACTCATACTAACCTTCAATGCCATTGTTGGTGTTTGGCAAGAAAGGCGAGCTGAGGACTCAATTAATGCCCTGAAACGTTTTGTGCCTATCACAGCGGTCGTGATCCGGGATGGAAAAAGGAAGACAATACGTGCTGAACTATTGGTTCCAGGAGATATTGTGGAAGTTAAGGTTGGTGATCGCGTACCCGCGGATATTCGTGTAGTAGAAATTCAAAGCACAACTTTACGGGTAGATCAATCTATTTTAACTGGTGAATCAGAAGAAGTTATAAAGCAAACAGAAGAAATTTGCTCTTATAGTGAACGCTTTCCGGCTAATATGATCTTCAGTGGTACCGCTATAGTGTATGGAAAAGCTTATGGCGTGGTTGTTAAGACAGGCAGCACGACTGAAATTGGCCTGATTGAAGAAAATGTTCGCGAACAGGAAGACGTCAAAACACCTCTTCAACGCAAATTAGATGAGTTTGGGGTCCTTCTATCTAAGGTCATTAGTTATATATGTCTAGTAGTCTTTGTGGTGAACATGTTTCATTGGTTTTACCATCATGAGAACAATGACAACGAGGTTTGGTACGAGCGGTATGTGCAGCCGACGGTGCACTGTCTGAAAGTAGCCGTGGCGCTTGCGGTTGCCGCCATTCCAGAAGGCCTACCGGCGGTGGTGACTACTTGTTTGGCCTTGGGAACGCGGCGCATGTCCCGCTGCAATGCCTTTGTGCGCGACCTTCCCAGCGTGGAAACTCTAGGTCGATGCACCGTGATCTGCTCCGATAAAACAGGTACGCTAACCACAAACTGCATGTCCGTTGTGGAGGTCGCGACTGCGGGACTTCATTCTAAGACGCTAAATGTTTACAAAATAGAGGATTCTAAATATGATATCATTACGAATTCGATCACTAGTGATAGAGCGCCAAGCATAAAGCCGCTAGCATGTAACGCAGCTCTCGACATGCTCAGTACGGTAGCGGTGTTGTGCAACGAGTCTAGTCTATATCGCAATCCTGATGGGAACACCGAGAAAATTGGCGAATCGACAGAGGCTGCATTACTTGTTATGTGTGAAAAACTCATCCAAGCGTCTGCTGAAACCCCGAACTGCAGTCTGCCCTTAAATGAATTTCTTGTATCCAAGCAAAAGCTGTGGGATAAACAAGCGACGTTGGAATTCACGCGCACGCGTAAGTCAATGAGTGTGTGTTGCGCGTCCAAGTCAAATCCTAAGATTAACAACCTCTTTGTGAAAGGCGCTCCTGAAGAAATTTTGCGGCGTAGTTCTCAAGTGATGTTAGCAAATGGAGAAATAGTTCCTATCGACGAGGTCATGTTAGATAATATTGTAAAGCAAACCAAACTTATGTCAAGCAGTGAAAAAGCGCTGCGGTGTATTGGTTTCGCCTTCTCCCCGTGTCTTCCAGTAAAGGAGTTGAAACTGTCCAATCCAGATAATTTTGAAGCTATTGAAAGTGATTTGATTTTTCTAGGGGTATGTGGAATGCTCGATCCTCCACGTGAGGAAGTGCCTGAAGCGATTTTAAAATGCCACTCGGCTGGTATACGGGTCATTGTTATTACAGGTGATAAGAAAGAAACCGCAGAGGCGATGTGTCGCAAAATTGGCTTGCTCAAGAAGGAAGACACTTCACTCCTAAGCTACACAGGTCATGAGTTTGATAAGATGTCATCGGTGGAAAAACGAAAAGCCGTTCAAAACGCCGTCGTTTTTAGCCGGACGGACCCTTCCCATAAGATGCAATTGATTAAATTGCTCCAGGAGCAGAAGCTTATTTGCGCCATGACAGGGGACGGCGTGAATGACTCTCCAGCTCTGAAGTGCGCAGAAATTGGGATTGCCATGGGTTCGGGAACGGAAGTTGCCAAAGCTACAAGTCAGCTGATCTTGGCCGATGACAATTTCGCAACTATTGTAAAGGCAGTGCAAGAGGGGCGAACTATTTTTAACAACACCAAACAGTTCATTCGCTACCTTATCAGCAGCAACATTGGTGAAGTGGCTTGCGTGCTGGCGACAGGGATTCTAGGCCTCCCTGAGGCGTTATCGCCTATTCAGCTTTTATGGGTGAACCTAGTAACCGATGGGCTTCCAGCAACGATGCTTGGATTCAATGCGCCCGAACCCGATATCATGGAGCATCCCCCACGCAATGTCGATGAGCCCATTGTGAATGGGTGGCTATTCCTCCGTTATATGGTAATTGGGGTGTACATTGGCCTTGCAACCGTCGCTGGATTCCTTTGGTGGTTCTCATACAATTCCTTTACTTGGTCAGAACTTACCTCCTTCACAACATGCGCAAACATGACCTCCGCTAAGTGCGTCGTTCTGGAAAACCCAGAAGCTGCACGATCTGTTGCGCTCTCTATTCTTGTCTTAATCGAAATGCTAAATGCGCTGAATGCAGTCAGTGAAAACCAGTCTATCATGATTTGTCGTCCAACGTCGAATATCTGGTTGCTTTTCGCTATTGCATCCTCAATTGTCTTACATTTGATGGTTATGTATGTACCTTTCTTTGCAAAACTCTTCCGCATTACACCGCTGGGAGTGGATCCAACATATGTGCAGTCAGCGAAGCCATGGAGCATTCTGATTCCAACAAGTTTTACAGAATGGAAAGTAGTGTTAGTGCTCAGTATTCCCATAATTTTCATTGACGAAATTTTGAAGTTTATCTCACAAAGGTCGACGCGAGCAGAGTCTAAAATGTCTTCTAAAAAAAAAAATTAGATAAGTATTGTGGGAACGTGAAGATGGGAAAAAAAACATGAAAAAATGATTCAATAAACCTATAGGGTTACATAATTTAAGAAATTTGCTCTACTTAAATATAATACAGCTGTGGAAGAACTTTGGAAGGTAGCCCATCTATAAAAATAAATATCGACTAAGAGCGATGATGTCTATAGATGATTCCCCTCATATTCTTTTTAATCCGTATGTGGTTCTATTATTGAGAAGATTAAATCTTATGAAAAGCTGATATTTATTTGTTATCACTTAACAATTCTTTATTTACACCAAACTATTATTTTTATCAAAAAAAAGGTCGTACTTATTATAATTTATTACTTGATTCTTATTTGATTGGTTATTTTGAAGAATTGAATTACCCTTTCGGGATATTTCAGCACTGACGTACGGAAGTCTATATTACACATTCAGACCTTTTTTGAACTCTTTTCTTACAGATCGACGACGCTATGTCATGTCTTCCTTCCATTCCTCTGGTTGGAAATAATTCATATGGATGTGTTCGAAACAACATGCCCTTTGTATCAGATGCTGTGCCCAAAACGGCTTGCAACACACAGGCCTTAAACCGATTGCAATCATTGTGCTACGAACCATCTATTCCAGTAGAATCCAGGCAGAAACTGCTGGCTGTTCTAAATACCTTGCAAAGCTCTAATCATAATACTCTAAATACCGTGTCTTTGCAGCCTAATAATGACGGATTATCAAATACTAAACAAAATAAAGACCAAACTTCGAAAGGAATCGATATACATGCACCGCTGTGGCATAGGGCGTATGCGCAAAATGATGGTGAACGGCGCTCGCGTGCGGTGGGGTTTAATGTTGCAATGTCCCCCTTCAGAAACTTTGCCAAGTCGAATTCGTTCAACAAGCGATCCCTTCCTGTGCTTCAAGATCACACAGAAACCTTTGCCCAAATGAACAAAGTGATGTGTCAAACTATACGCTATGTAGAATCCGTTTCTGAATTAGAGTTTGACATTAATGATGTCAAAGAATATGACAATAGTATTATGGTTGACAAAGAGCGACTTTTTATGTCCGTTTGTTGTAGTATATTTTCAAACTTCTCGCTCACGACAACATTGAGCCTGGATATCTCAAAATTGACTAATTTTCTAATCGACATATTTAACTACTATTCGGAAGAGCATTACTTCCACACCGCCCTGCACGCCGCGGACTCCCTTCAAATGCTCTCCTTGTTCTTCCGCGAGCCCAACACCAACTTCCTCTTCACCGATGAAGAGATCCTACTGGCCTTTCTCAGTGTTCTATGCATGGACATCGCCAACCCCGCCCTGCACTCCATGACCCTTGTCGAGCTCAACCACCCGTTGGTCACGGTATTTGGCAATTTGTCCGTCAAGAAACAAGCCAGCCTCATCGTCTTCCTGCATCAGCTCTTCCTAGATGAGAACTTCTTCATGACCATGCCACAGTCCATGCTCTACGCGAAAAACCTGTTACAGGAGAGCCTCAACACCATTGTCATCTTCACCTCCAGCCGACTTCGGTCCTATCTCATGAACCAACTGCGCTGTGTGGCAATGTTGAATCGGGTGGATGGAGAGAGCATCCCGTACCTGCTCTCGGCCCTCACCCACCTTTCCGTGAACGCCTTCGCGTTTCGTCCGCGAAGGCAATGGGTCTTCTGGGGAAACTGTTTGTACGCCGAGTGGAAAAGAGAGGCGGAGGAACGACAACGGCATTGGTTAGGGGAGTTGTTTCCCAATCTCAATTACGACCCCCGGTCGGCAGTTGCGACACTTGTGGGGTATTGCGCTTCCACGGTCAAACCACTTGCCGACGTCGTCAAATCCCTCGTACCGACAGACCTTTATGATAATCTAGAGCGAAATGTAGATCGGGTTGCGGTTGAGGCCGAGATGGAATCCACCCGATGCGTCTTTTCAATCCCGAAGGAAACGCGAACCTGGAGTGACAATAGCTCGTCGGTGATTGAGATCCTCAGAAAGAATACGGCGCACGCCAATAGCTTGGATCGGAAGGCCTCTAAGTGCGCCATCCTAAATGCCTCACCCCAGCGATCTGTGACGTACTCGATGGAAAGGCAAAACTCTATCATGCAGCTGTCTTGTCAACCTTCCATCAGCGATATCGAAGTGGACTGCTTTCGAGCATGTGGGAGTGAAGCAAATCCTAACTCGGTTTCCCCCACACGATCGGAACACTATTTCTCGTTTCTGCGGCTTTATGACGAATTTGAACGAAGTGGCCGATCATCATTGGATTTTCTGAGTAAACTTATCTTTTTTGCCTTACAATTAGACCCACACTATATCGGACGCTACGCAAGGGATGCCTTTGGGGATGACTGTACGGCTCAGCAGTGTGGAGAAATGGCGGTATTAATTCGCTCAGTTGAGGACACGCCATCGACGGCTGAAGCCATTGTCAATAGCCGCTCTCGCAGTCATGGGCCTACATCAATGCCAGACGAATCGAACAACACTGATGGATTTATACTTCTTCTGATGAACATGTATATACAACGTGAAGAAGAAACTGAACGATTAGTTAGTTCACATATATTACAAGAAAATATTAGTGAAGATACCGAATGCGATTACAAGACATCACCCTCAAATATATTGCGACTGTCCAAAGACAATAAAACACAACGTGACTCACCTATACGCCTTCCTGACAATCCTATTACCTTAGAAGTAAAGAATTCTTTTTCGATTGATAGCTTAATATCAGATCTGGAGAGTAGCAATTAATTGCTTTCCATATTTTTTTTGCTATAATGTCAAAAAACAATGAATGGTCATCCATTATATCTGTTGCTTTTTCTTTATTACATTCTCGAATGCACATTTTACCAATTCCTAAATAACTGCACACAACACCAATATATCGACATCCTGTTGACATGAATCCTCTTTCACACATTGTACCGGCATTACATTAAGGTAATAGAGGCCATTTTCTACCCTTTTAAATACTCTTTAACTTTCACTAGTTGAATTTCTACGCAATTTTTCTAACCCATTATCTATACATTCATGGTTCGAAATTTTGTTGATTAGAGTGAAGATAAATCGAACAGGTGCAAATCCGAGTCTTTTGATTTCATTCCATTTTTTTGTATACACTTTTATCTTCGTAAACCGAATTAGATGTTTACTGAAAAAAAAAGTTGAATAACGGTATCATTTACATCTGCATTGGCTTTACAATGGCCCCATGTACGACTGGGTTTCTTGGAGGGTTGTGTAGTGCTGTTTTGGTGGCGTCTATGCTCCTTGGACACGACTTATTGAGGAAGTCAAACTTAACGGATCTGCATATTGAGGAATTAGTACACCATTCAGACCTTATTTTAGGTAGATGTAAAATAATTATGGAAACTTTTTCTAGTATGGAATGCAAGGATCCTAGGATTCAGAGCGCGTCGGGTGAGAAAGCTGAATAGGGAAAAAAAATGCATAGATAGATGCATGTATGTCTGCTATTTATCAATAATTATGTGGGACAACATGATAACAGACTGAATATTGATGTTTTAGTCTCTCTCTTCTTTACTATTTTGGATGAAGAATATACTTAAACCAAAACACTCAAGGCTACTTTTCTGTATTCATCTTGCTTGTGTGGAAAAAGGTGTTATTTATGTCCTAATAAAGCTGAATTCTGAATTTCAGTCAAATAAGATCTAGAAGCTAAAGAATTCACCTCATGGGAGCAAAGACGTCAACTCAACAAATGCTCATTATCTTTCCTAGTAATTAGTCTTCAAATATTGTTTTTTTTTTTATCGCAACATGCTTGTTACAGTGTTCCAGAGTGGTGTAGGATTTTTTCTACTCTTCTGAATTTCAAGTAATACATGAGTAAATAAAATCACTCGTTAACCGATTTGGCTTCATACGATTCAATATCTGTGGTACTCTAACCACAAAGGCAAACCTCGGAATCAATGATTGCGGTAGCAACGATATGATTTATAAATCTTAAGTTTTTTTTAAAGTGAAAAAAATATTGAAGCTTCCCTTTATGCGTGTTACGATGTTTAAAATATTGCCAACAAGAATGTATCCATTTGTCTGTTTGCAGATGGGTCCAACCGAGCCTCTATCGCTCTTTAACACATCACACTCATACGGTTATCAATCTCTTATTTATTTCTGAAGAGTTTGTGAATAATGGACTTGTTTGAAAATCGTTGTTTAATTGTGCGGCCTAGCTTATTGTGCACAAGATCGATCTTTCAACTATATCGGTATATAATTGAAACCTCATTTCTACACATTATTCGGATGCCAACGGTTTATGCACCCTCAAATAAAGTACATATAATGACTCCAGGTCCGGTTTTGCAGGCGTATGCAAGGAAGATATATATCTGGATAAACATAAATACTTCCCTTTATCAGATAAAATCGATCAGACCCATACTATTTCACCACGAGTTAATCTTAAAGTATACACAGGATTGGGGAACTCGCAGTATAATCTCTATTGGTCAATAAATATTCGATGGAAAGTGAATGCAGATTGGTCTACCCTCCACTTCAATATACAATAAATGCGCCTTTACAACGGTGTTCACTCATCTAAGATGCAAATAAACAAACCCGGCTCTAATGTTGTCATCAGACCCACGGAAGTATTCACATTCCTCTCGAAGACTTAAATCCTATCAAATGTATTTTTTACATGGTGGGTATATTTGTAATTCATTCTAGCTTGAAAGTCATGTTAGAATTCATGCCCGCCATTCAAGCGATATACAAGCGATTGGTCTCAATGAATTTACATCCTTTCCATGGGACCACATTGGAATCTATGAAAACCAAGGGAAGTCTTCATTTATTTTCTATTATTTCCAACATTTAATATAGCTTCATGTTTCACTGATATTTATCAAAAGTAATTCCCAAAGCCCTAGTGAGGGTGATTGAGTAGAAAATGGTGTAGGTCATATTTCCACACGATATATTTCCGTGATAAAATTGGTAAAGGAATATAGAGACCTTTTTAAGTAATTTCGCTTCGTCCAATAAGTACTTTTGGGTTTTGGTAACTCTCGAATTCGCTTATTGGACTAAACCAGAAGTAAAATATCGATTAGCATGTATGAATTAAGTTGACGTATACATGTGGAAGGAATTGTGAAGACTTTACGGTAAATACAAATACCTTGGTTATTATTACTCCACCTCAAATTGAAGGCATATGCCGCCCTATATAGGTCTTTTACACTCTTTTGTGTATTCAAAAGTATTTTTTACTCCTGTTCATGTTTTTCTAAAATAAACGAGAATTAAATCAGAAACAATAAAACAAATTTGATTGATCTATGTTATTATATACATGTCGTTAACAACCAATTAAAGTCAAAATGTTCAACTCATTTTACATCAATATTTTTTGTGGCTACTCATGTTATTAAAATAAGGAAAAAAAAACGCACAGAATTTCACCTCAGCTGATTCCAAAGATGCTTGATTTTTTCTTTTTGTGTGTGTGTGGGGT
>HF955199.1:1956961-1996888 GCA_000982615.1 Phytomonas sp. Hart1 | reverse complement strand
GAAATGAGGCCCGTGGAGAAATGTAACAATGGACCGAGGGGTGCTCCGGCCTTTGTGTCACCCGTGACCTCCATCACGCCCAAGCCTAGAAAGGGGTCAACCTCTATAGGGGACCTCCAAGTACCGTACAAGGAGGACCATCACGCGTTGCTGTTGGACTTCATACTGTACCGTCGAGAGACGCTCTTGCCGGTGCTTCGTGGGTTCAAGAAGGAACGATGCTTGCTGGAAAAACGATTGGTTGATTTGGACAGAAAGGTGAAAGAACTATGTGAAGTGCGAGAGAGCATCAGAACAATGATTCTGGAACATGAAGACATACAACAAAAAAACTTGTTGAGGGTATTAGAGACGTCTCAAGGTGCAGTTCCTAGGACTCCTAGTCAGGTCCAAGAGGAAGAAATGTCGGATATTGAAACAATTGAATTCTAAATGGAAACCGTACTTTTATGCATCTTCCTTATTTTCTAGCGAAAAGAGATAGCAAGAAATAGTATTATGTGTCATTTAAAAAACTATTTTATCTATCTTGCTTCTGTGAATTTTTCATTTTATACGACATATCATGAAGTAAAAACTATAAATTTCCCACATTATTCTCTTCAGGTTTCCCTCGAGACAACTGCTATACTTAATCTCGTAGGTGTAGATATTACACTATTAGAAAAAATGCATCGAATCAGGTATAGTGTCCTTTCACTTTCTGTTCATTTATGTAAGACTACATCTTTTAGTATATTTCTGTTTTTGTTGTTTTTATACTAAGAACTACTTTTTTCTCTTTTAAGTTGAATTATTTTTGCTTATTCTTTACTCTAAGTGACTTTTTGTGTGAGACTTTTGACTTGTGCCCCGACAAAGCATACTTCCATTCAAAACACTCCAAATAAAAAAAGTAGGGGAGGAAACTTTTTTGCCAAGCATAAACATGAAGTACCAGTTAGTGTTCTCAGTTTTCCACTTATTAATTTCTTGCTTTTTGATTTTCTTAACTGGGCCACCCCTTCAAGCTGAGGGAACTTCGCTATTTAATGTGTTTCGACCAAATAGTGCTAGGCACAGAGTATATCCACGAAGTAGCTCGACACACCTTGAATTAACACAGGCTAGTGAAAAGGCGCGTACCCTGTGGAACGAAATCGAGGCCAAAAGCCAAATGAACCCCTGTTGGAAAAGGTCTGTTGAAGCACTACGCAGTGATTGTGCAACTATACGCGCTGAAAGCGCTTTGCGCACACGTCTGGCCCTCGGTATGGCAGCCTGCGATAGTGAAAGCGACGACCGCGGTGGGGCTTCCTCCTTTTACTGCACACCGCAACAAAACCCTCACAAATGTGTGAAGGGACTTTCTGAGCCAGCTTATGCGATATTCATTCAGTATCGCTTACACACCGATGTTTTATGTGCTTTTTTACAGGAAGAGCTCTTTCAGCAGCGCACAGAAGCTGCTGTAATTGCACTGGAATCTGCTGCTGAATTGAGTATTGATTCCCTTAAAAACTTGCAATATAGCAGTGTGAAGCTGCTTCGCACAGCTGAAGAGACAATGGAAGCTCATCAAGATTCGAAGCGCTTATCAGTTGAGCTGCATAAAGGCCTCCAGAGGCTGCAAGATAGTCAAAACAACACAATGCAGGGGCTGCACATTTCAGCCGATAGTATTTTACGCACATCAAATCACACCAAAGAATCCCTCCTGTATATACAAAAATTATTGAACTCGGTTGCCGTTAACGCGAGTTATAAGCTTGATGAATTAGCGACGCAGGCTGCTGAACACTACGCATCCATGGACCAGCGCACGAGTAAAATTTTCCAGCTACTCCGGTACATCGAAAAGGCCCACACAAACCTCATACGCCATGCCATCTCTCTCCAAGCGGCGCTGCAATACGTCTTGGTGGTGACTTTGATTCTATGCACCACCATGCCAAGACGGACAGCAGCGGCGCGGTTGCCGGCCTTGGGGTGTTTAGCGGCGGGATTGTTTGCCGGTGTGCTCACAAAAGGGGGTCCCCTTGGACAAATCCCGTGGATTATCATCACCTCGGGCGCCGCTACCATGATAATAGGCTACGTTGGATGCACTTACGTTTCCGTGGAGTGTCTGCAGCGGCAAATCATCCATGATGAAGTCATGCAGATTGTGAAGAAATCACAAATGGATCTCATGGCGTGGATCGAAGCGAAGGATTTCCTTCCCTCCCCGTATTCTACAGCTTTGAGTGCGGCGACTACTGCACCGATGTCCTCACTGCTCCACCAGGTCCCTCATTCTTTCCTGTCTTGGGGTCGACCACCTGAGGGGTTTATTCCATCACCGATTAACATTATCCCTCTTCCAAGACCAGTCGTATCAAGCAACTGCGACGATGATAAACGTTATAATCGAAATAAAGAAGTCCACCCTGAGAGGACGATACTTGAGATAGACGTTGAAGAATCTCAAAAGTCGTCGCCTGAGGTAACCATACCAAAGAAACCGCCGAAGATTCCTGCAATGAAAAGGCCGCGTGCCAAAAACATAGACTCCCCTTTGGATAACCCCATTGGCACGCCAAAGTCCAAACAGTCTACCCATCAACACCGCAGACGAATTGAGGAATGAAAATATGAAATGACATGAAGGTTTTTTATGCTTTCAATACAAAAAATAACTAAGCGCATTGTAGGTCCTTATCTCATCTATGGAAATATTAGCAAAGGATTACCTTTTCATGATAGTTTTCTTGATCTTCTAAAACATAATCTTAAAAATTGTCCGTTTTTTACGTATAAACACACATATATATATATATATATATATACATATATTCTTTCTGAACGCTGAACTTCAGAGTCACCACCTATCCATGTTATCTATTCTTTATTATTACTTAGCTTTCTGTGATCTATATAGGCAGTAATCGACTGAAAACGAACAGAACTTCAACACGAGGTGCAAAAAGCTATCCCTCGACCATTCTTCCAGTTTATTTGTGAAACACAAATAATTTTGCTGTGTTATATACTTTTCTTTTTCTCTGATTGGTACCCCGGATACTAAATAAGGCGGATTAAAATGCTAATGATTTGAACGATGAACTAATTAATGTGTAGAGTCACATCTGTTTGTAACTCGCCATTTGTATGTCATTTATTATTCGTTTTTTTTTCCTGTTATGATTTCACTACAGAAGGGTGCTACAGAACGTGGAACATGGAAAGAGTCAACAAACCCTCAAGAAATATACAGAATAAACGCCATTTTCCTTTCATTAGCTTATTATTCACTGTACAGATCAAACTCTTCAATGAAACATAAATTATCCTTTTATTATCTTAAATGACTCAAACAACTACAATATTTCCATCGGTATAGGTCCTCTGATGTTCATTAGCCCTGTGCCATATAGAGCAGTTGGAACTCTGGGTAGTCCACCGTGGATGCGAATTTGATGCAGGTACGCATAGCACACCATCACTGAGGTCAAAAAAATCATTCCATTGTGCGCGTATTTATTCCTTATATAGTGAACAATTTATGGGGTTGTTGTTTTTTATGAGAATTAGTAATTTTGGCACATACTAGGTCACCAGAGGTCTTCATGTTTGCTAAAGAAATTACGGCTTGAATCAACACGGAATGGAAAGTTCATGACTCAAGAAATCATAGAAGAAAAGCAAGACGCGCACTCGAAAGTGTTATGACATAAACACGTCTCTCATGGAAATATTTACACAATGTCTAAATAAATACATCAATGATGGAACAACATATGCTTGTTGTTCAGGAATGTAGTGCTCTGAAGAAGAGATACATGATGCTTGGGACAATATTTGACGTTAGCACCAGTAACCAGATAAAGGGGAAATGACTCACATCAGTCAAAAGTAATGAAGAATCACCGACCTTTTTGTTCGCACTAGTTCTGGTGTTGCCTGTAGTTAACTGCAACACTAAGACACTTCTTGAATGTTGTAATGTTTTAGATTTGATGACAAAGGTTGCCTTCCGAAAGGTCTATCCGTAAGAGTTGTGACATCAGTGTTTGTGCATCAATCCCTTGTGTGCTACATCCCCAAGTGGGGATGCGGTATGCATTTTTATGTCACTTACTAAATATATTTTTTTCCAACTCTTGTGTACTTTGAAATATTGATACTGAAATTCTTTACAAAAAAAAATATTAGACGTACGACTCCCGATAATTTTATTTATCATTCATTGTTGTCCTAACCCTATTAGACGAAGTGCATCTACAGGCATAGCAAACACATAAAAAAGGTATTCTTATTAGGTCTTACGACGTGTGTCGATGTCTTTGGCCTCGGAGCGGTTAGACACCACGCGGGAACTCGTTCCCCTGCGTCGTTATGTCTGCCTCCCTGGGGACCCGGTGTTGGCGGTGCGCCCAGGCGCCATAGTCGCGATTGAAGGAAACCTAAGGTGCCTGAACGAGCCTTTCCATCCGGAGCCCGAACGCATTTTGGTCTCGGAAATCTGCGCCGCAGTGGATCGCCGGTCCTACCCATCCCATCCCCACATACCTTGCTATTCCATCCAGTCCCCTGCCGCGCGTCGGTACGTATGGAAGGAGGGGGACCCTGTCGTAGCGACCATCCTGCGCCGGGTGGGATCCCAAGGCTATCAATGCCATATTGATGGCCATTACGTGGCCTATCTCGATGCCCTGGCCTTTGACGGGGCCACAAAGAAAAGCCGACCACGGCTAGAGGAAGGGGACATTGTCTACGCCTACGTCCACAACCGCATGTCGGACGAAGGGAAGGGTGCGGCCCGGGTGGAGAACCTTTCCGAGGTGCAGCTATCCTGTGCGGCAGCCGAAGTGGGGCTCATTCCGAATGACTGGACGACAGGAAAAAGCGTCTTTGGTCAACTGCGAGGCGGACGTGTCCTGACGCTGCCGCTGCCCTACGTCCATGGCCTCATGACGGCACCCCCTGTAGACTCAATCCCTGCCTCACACCTCATCTCGGCTATCGGGGCACGAGTCCCATTTGAGATCTGCACAGGGGCTAATGGACGGGTGTGGGTGAAGGGGCTCCCAAGTGAAGTGGACCCAACAGCGGAGACACGCCGCACGGTGGCGGTTTGCGCCTGTCTGACGGAAGCCCAATACGATAATACGCGAGAAGAAATCGATGCGCGTGTTGAGGCCTTTTTCCCAGCCTCCGATTCTAAATGATTACTTAAAAATACGCATGAATCATAAATTCTTCATTTAACAATTGTGTTTCTTCTGAACGATTCAACGAAGTATCTTTGCTCATAACCCTCCGCTTTGTAATGTTTTTTCCACTTTCCAAAAAATGTGAGGCTGCCTTTGATAACAGTTAATCTTGCCGTTGGGTAATGTGCAAGAATAAGAATGCTAAAGGAAAAAAGTCATTGCTGACGTTGTTACAGCAGCATAACACATAAAATTGAATGTATACTTGATTTGTTGGATCCTTTTTCACACTTTTATGGACTTTCATCTAAATGATTATAGTATAAAAATAAATATAGCACGTTGTATAAATAATTACAGTAGATCTGTAAATAACGAAATAAAACACAAGTAGAGTTACTGGTGCTATTATACTAGATCAAAATGGTCAATAAGGAAACGTTGGATTTCACTCAATTCGCAAAATATCTCAACAGCAGCCTTATCGCTCCTACCAGCAATGCGGTCCGAAACTGGGCATTTTTTGCATCAGCAGAATCAAGTGCCTCTTCCCACATGACCCCGCCTTCTCATTCCGAGTTCATGACGTTCACCCGCATTGCCGATAGCATCTGGCGTGTTTTGACGGTGAGCGATGCGACCGCCAAAGAAAATAATAAGCTGGGTGGGAACAGCACATCGGGGGACCGCACGATGTCCGTATCTGCCACTGTCGCCGCTCATTACCCTAGCATTACAGTGGGACGCATGATGGTTTCAACCGAAGACCGATGGCGTATTCAGGCTCAGATGCGCCGAGAGGAGGCAAAGAGCGGGCAGGCGCGAAAAGAATATAACAAAAAGGTTACTCGTGCAATAAAGACCACTAAGGGTCCTCAGCCTGAGGGTTTTCCCCCAGGCCGCGGCCGCCCTGTATAAACATTAAACAAACCACATGGGTATATTTTCCTTACTGTGTTTACAGTAGGGAAAGCAATAGCAAAATTTTTTAAAAAGGGAACAAATAAAGAGTAGTGCAATTTCACCGTTTCCCTCTCCATACTCGATTTTGGTGCAGATGCAAAGTGCGTTTTCAATGTCAGGATCTAAGATGACATGATTTAGGATATCTTAAGGGGGAGAAAAAAGAATAACAATGGTCGTCCATATATCAGGATAAGATGGTAATTCCTTCTCATTAGGCAGTATAAACCCTTCCAAACCATATTTCACTCTATTCCCCCCTCTATCTCTCTCTCTTTCTGTGTTTGTATATTACCCTTTATTTCCGGATACTAATTTCATACCTATACTTCTCCAAAAAGACATAAAATAAACTCAACTAAACGAAGACGGAGGTCCCGGTTTCATCGTTCTGACAGCCCCAGGTTGTATCCATGGAAAGACCAGAAAATTGCACAGATAATCCAGCCCAGCTTGCGGAACTTCTTAAGCGAGCATCCGTCGTCATCAAAAAGGAGCGTTCCAAATCGGCCGCCCTCTCAGCACGCAATGACCAACTCAGTGTGGTGTTGGGGGACCTTCTTCGGGAAAGTCTCGGAAGCCACGATCCTTCAGCGGCGATGCATCAATATCTATCTGACAACAATGCTCAAATAAAACAACTACTGGGTTCTCGTACCTCGCTATTAAATTGGATTGACGGTCACCTAATGCTAGAAAAGAACTCTAAGCAGCCCACTAAAAACGCCACATCATCAAATTCATTAGTAATAGAAAATAATCTACACAAGGAGGCATTCTCATCCATCACAGGCGACATCGCTACCACAACGGCTGCACGGCTTCGTCGTGCCTTCGCCCCGGCACCAAATAAACAGCAGCTTGCTGAAGTAGTGGATGTGATGGTGAGGGCTCTTCAAACCGATCTAAAGCAGCGGATATCCCGTAGAGAATGGCAAGCGCCGCTGGAAATCAACGCCAGGACATGTATCTTTCATTTCAATCGACTAAAAGCGTGTACGTACCTTTTCGAGTGGGTCTGCTCCGATAACACAGATAAACTTCTTACGCCCTGTGTGAATACTGATGAGTACACTTCAGAGAACGACTGGAACTCGGCACATGCATACCCCTCAAATCGATATACTACCAATCACCAACGACATGAAAAGAGGAAAAGGCAAAAAGTGCTTAACTTTACTATTGACAGTGGTCAGCTATGCATACTCAGCGGGGGTGGTCACATAAATGCATTAGAATTCTTCGAAAGGACGCTTCATATTCAGTGTTAAAGACTACCACACAACGGTCCTCGGTGTATTCTTGATAAAAGTTAGAGTCAAAGATAAGGACCCCTTTGCAAACAATAAAATACTAACAGTAGATATTCATTTATATGAGAAAACGAAATCCATAGATCTTTGAAAGGATTGATATACAAAAAGTGAATGCCTTGATACATCATAGCATTTGGGAATGGTATAAAAAGGCCTAAACCCATTATATCAACAATAAGGAGTGGGTAAAAAAAATTAGAAAATTACAAAGAAACCGATTGAATTCAGTTCTAAGTTTGACATCCAAGAAATTTACTACCCACAGACGTGATCGATCCAAACATCCACCCACACCCCTTCCTTTGCCGCGCACATTTTAAACGCGGGAGATCCAAATGCGCAACCATACTTCATGGATAGCGCTCTTCTGCGTGATGCTCTTACTAATGAAGATGGCGCATGCTAATGAAATTGTCATCCGCACTAGTTTTGATGAAAATGGCAAAACGTATAACGGTGATGTGTTGAATCTTGAAGGATTGAGAGAGGTGAAAAGTGTCAGTCCTTCAATATACACTCTATAGATCGCTTGCCGTCCTTCGAGCTCTGATTGATTAGCTATTCAATATTTTAGACCTAGTTCAAAATTATTATTATTTAATATGTATTTCTACGAAGAAACGGCTCCCTGATCCAGTAAAAAAATGATAAGGAATACACACCTGTACTCTTCGCCAACGGAGTACCGTTCTTCAAGCTCTGATTGATTAACAATTCAATATTTTAGACATAGTTCAAAATTATTTTTTCTATTACTATTATTATTATGGATATAACCCTACCATGAACCAGTTGTTCGCCAAATAAAAAATGATGAATAATATTTCAGAGCAAACCCAAGGTACGCTATATTGTGAAAAAAAATTTCCACTTCATAATTATACGTGCCACTTTTGTTCTTCTTCGGCTTTACTTAGATTGTTCCTAACTTTTACATATAATAAATTTGCTTCACACAGACGGTTTCCCCCTCACGCAATCCTACATACGAAAGCCGAACACTCACCCACACCCCTTCCTTTGCCGCGCACATTTTAAACGCGGGAGATCCAAATGCGCAACCATACTTCATGGATAGCGCTCTTCTGCGTGATGCTCTTACTAATGAAGATGGCGCATGCTAATGAAATTGTCATCCGCACTAGTTTTGATGAAAATGGCAAAACGTATAACGGTGATGTGTTGAATCTTGAAGGATTGAGAGAGGTGAAAGGTGTCGTGACGGGGAAAATTACTAAAGGACTTGTATCAGGAGGCGGTCTGAAGGTGCTGGGCTTTTATGATAAAATCGATTCACTAGATTTGAAGTTTCAGATGAGAATGGAGGACACAACTGTGGAAGACTCTGAGATCTGCTTTACGCAAAGGATGCCTCCAAACTCGTATATCCACCTCTTAGCAACCTCGGGTACGATGTCAAACAGCAAGGCGCTCTTCAAATTTGAAGGTCTGCACCTCAGCAAAAACGTCTTCCTACTCTTGGAGGGGACAAAGGTTCGGTGGGAAGGGGGAGGGGGGGATCACGCCAAACGCGCTGTCGTGGTGTTTACGGGCAATGAAATCAGCAGCATCGACGACGCCTCCGGGCTCTTTCTTCTCAACACGAGCGCGGAGAACGCGGAGAGTATTCTCTCCTCCAACAATATCAACGTTTTGACGATCTCCGACCACTCCGCGCTCGGGGTAGATTGGGGCTCCTGTACGGGCTGCACCGGCGCCACGGTCGCGGTGCCGCAGATCTCAGTGAGTGAGTCCAGCATGTTCCGTCTAAGCCACCTCACCGTGGAGAATAACGCCCCACTCCTCGCCAACGAAGGGAGTGTCTCCATCACAGACGCCTCACTCTACTTCGTGGTGGATTGCGCGGTAAACTCCGGCAGCCTCTTCACCTTCGATAAGTTTATCGTCTCGGGAAGTTCGCTTGTATCATTTATCCGGTTGAAGGTTCAGGGGTCTCTGTTCGCGACCAAGAGTACCGTCGACGAATCTGCCGTGGACTCGAGCTCGCGGTTGTATGCGAATGTCGAACTTAACGGAAAAGAACTCACCGAGGACGATTTCCAACAACACGGACTCCACGTGAGTGCAGTGGTCACCTCAAATGACAGGCTCGCCGATAATAAATGCGCCTACTCATCCTGTATGCCGAATAACTTCGAGATCCAGCCGTCGGAACAAAGCTGTGGATGTGTCTGTAAAAATGATAAGTATCAACTGCCTGTGTGCACGTCGGTATTGGACCCAGTGAATGGATACGACAATACTCAAAAACCACCATGCAAGGTCAGTAATTGCTGGCAATGCACCCCCTCCGATGAAAACAAGTGTGCCAATTGCTTCCCCGATTACAATATGACTGAAGACAAAAAGTGTATATTTATCGAGCCTCCCCCTCCACCGACCCCGAAGCCAGAACCAACCCCAACTCCCATTATTGTTCCATCGGGTCGGGGTGACATCATAAATGACTCATCAAGAGATAAATCATATTGCGGGATCGCACGATGTCAAAAATGTACCTCAAACCTAAAATTTTGTCGAGTGTGTGAACCCGGATATGAGGTAAGCCTTAGCAAGGAAGAATGCATGACGACACAAGGAACCTCTCGGGTCGCAGGTCTGTCGTTTATAGGTGTCGTATCCGCGCTGCTGACGACCGTATTGCTTTAGGTGGCCCATGAACTAAAGTAAGGCATTTACAAGCGAAATGCCTGGCCTTCGTCAGTATTGCAGCTCTTATTCGTTCAATATTCACTCTATAGCTCGCTTGCCACCCTTCGCGTTTTAATAAAATAAAAATTTAATATTTTCAACATAGTTCATAATTATTATCTTTATTTTTTATTATATTTCAAATGTATTTCTACGAAGGAGCGGTTCCCTGATTTAATTAAAAAAATCGTATGGAATAAATTGTGTGCTTTTCGTCAAGAGAATACCACCCTTGGAGCTTTGTTTGAATCAACAATTCAATATTTTCGACATAGTTCAAAATTGGTATCTTTATTTTTTTATTAGAATTCAGATGTATTACTATAAAGAAGCGGCTCCCTGAATCAAAAAAAATAATGTTAAATAAAACTTTCTAAGGAACACAATGCTTACAATAGCGTGGATACACTTTTACTTTAACATACGTGCAGCTCTTATTTTTTTTTCTTCCGCTTTACTCAGATTGTTTCTAACTTTTTCATCCATGAAATCTGCTATGCATACAAGCACGCTCACTTTTTTTATTACTTACTACTACAAAATATAAAAACTGACTCTTACGTGATCAATACAAACACTTACCAGCTAAACATACACGTACACCTCTTCTTCCCTTCGCAACACACATTTTGAACGTTGGAGAGCAAAATGAGCGGTAAATTTGAATGGATGGTGCTCTTGAAAACTTAGCTCTAAGTATTATTCTGTTTAAATTTAAAATTATTTATATTAATGTGTATTCATTAACAATATTGTAATAGATTTTTCGAAATGTGCATTTCGTCTTATATATATATATATATATAGTCAAAATTTTAAGTCTTTTCGGCCTATTCGCGCTTGCTAATGTATATAACTGATCCACGTGTTTAGAATACAAGCGATAAATAGCATAATGAATATAACCCCATCTGTTTATATGAATAAATTCATTTTCAGTATAAACATATATATATATATATATATGTTATATATATTATTATTATTTTGATCTTTTTTTTTGATGTCTTCCCTTTCTTTATCCTCTCTTACGGCGATCACTTCGGTTGAATAGATTGTTTTCGAAGTCAGTAAAGCTTATGTCTGAAACAATTCCCAGCTCTGAGGGGTTCTACCTGCGTCTTGTGCCGCCAACCTACGTCGGCCCACCACCCCTTCCCCATCCGGCCTGCACTGCCCCAACTCCGGATGAACAAGTTCGACTGGCCAATGAAGAACATCAACAAGAACTCGCCCGTCGTCAACTTGAGCATGATGTGAAGCAAAAGAGTATCCCCAAGAATACCTATAAAGAAAATATCAGCGCAAAGGATCAAATAATAAAAGGGGCGGGGGGGGTGTTCAGTAAGGTGAAGTCTGTGGTCACGCAGGCGGCATTGCAAATTGAAAAGGGCGCCGCCGACGCTACGGTCGCGACGAAGACGCATGTGCGGCAGCTCAAACTCCAAACGGCAAATGAGCGCTTCCGCCAGCACTTCCCAGAGCTCGCCCTGAAAGGCGAAGTCCTCTTGGCGGACTACGAGTGCTCCACCATTCATTCTGGGATGACCGTAAACGGACACCTGCAGATCACGCGCAGCCACCTCTGCTTCTGCTCTCAGGCCTCGATGCTCGTTCAGGCAGGGGCCTTTTTTGAGATGATGAAGTCCGCCATTGAAGACGGGGAGGTGCAACACAGCCAGAAATGTATTGGTGTGAAGGAGGCAATCCCGTTGACACAAATCGCCTCTATTCAGCGCTCCGTGGCCCTTGAAACGCTCAAAGCCAACGCACCTTGTGTCATCCGCCTCCCAGACAGTTCGGTCATCCTGAACGCTCTTCAGGTCTTTACCATACCGAATAAAAACTTGTATCAGTTTGTGGGGTTTGACTCCATTATTGATAAGGCAAGCAATGCACTGAGCACTGCGAACACAAGTACGGCCATCGAACGCGCGTACAATTATATGGATCATGCATGGAGAGAGGCAGTGAAGGTGCCTATCAAAGATGTAGAATATATCTGAACGGAAAATCGTATCGAACCGTGATGATATCAAATAGGAACATTATTTTGTAGTAGCAATAATTGTGGTGCCTTAATTGGACTTGCTTATAAGAAGCAATCTTCAGCAAATAATTTGTTTTTTTTTATGCTTTACTCACGATGTACCTACGCCACATGGATTATCATTGATTTATTGAACAATATATGCTAAAGCAAAAAAAAATTCATAAATTTTATCATTTTCTAAATTGGTACATTGAATACATATGTTCATGCGCATATGTATGCATGCGGAGATAATCTATACTTTGGAATTTGGAATTATTGAAAATCATTGAAGCTAGTGTCCTTGGTAAAAAGAGTTTTCTTATTCAGATGATGAAAATAACCCTCGAATGGTGATTTTTTCCCTCATTACCACCTTTCCTCTATTTTCTTACAGTTCAGTGGATATGTTTTCTTTTATTAATTAGATAGGAAAACATATTTTATGACATTTCCTCACGACGTAGCCTAACCCCACAGAAATTAAATAGATTTATTATTAATTTCTTTCTCTGGGATGTGAAAAGAAAAAAAAATCGAGGGAAAAATTACATACATAAAATATGGTCTTTAGACATATTTTATGCACCTCTGTGTCGCCTTATTTAATGGGAAAACTCCAGCAGCCCGTGACACTTCATTCCTTTACTCATCGACAGTGCCTACTTATACACTTTAAGTTTAATCCTAATTTCAGCTCTGTACGGTGGGTCACCACTACGGAAGACTTTTATAGACAAACTAGGGACACTCCGATAACCCGAGGCAGAAATGGCAGAAAGTTGGACGCTCAAAAGAACTGTCGCCGTGTGACATACAATAATCCTTCCTCGACATCATCATCGACACCGTTCGTATCTTCTATGGGATCTTTAGGTTTGGTTTCGAAGTCTTTGCCTGTGAACAATAAATCGTCTTGCCGGTCCACAGGTATCAATTTAGACACTGTTAAGGACAAAAAGACTGAGCCACTCTTAACCATCTCTGATCTACGACAACGCATTAGCCAAGCAATCATCCGTTTTAATCACTTTTCGGACTGCAACCCGGTGACTAAAACGAGGCCAGTACAAATACAAGATACCACTACACTAGAAGAAGCACTCTACTACATAAATATCTTCGATGTCATCTTATGCCGTCATCATGAGAAAGAAGTTCAACAGGAATTAAAGAAACACAAGAGTGACCTCTCAAGTGGGGTTAGCATGACATCTTTAGGCACAGCGACGCGAACGCTGGCCGACTCTGGTTCTCGGTGGCCCTTTGGGGTGAAAGAATGGAAGGAACATTCACTCTCAACCACAGATTCTATGAGTGTGTCCTCGCCTTACGAGGCAACCGACAAAGATTGGCAATTAATACAAACACATGCATTACTATTAGAATGGGTTACGCTAGCCGCTTCGCGTGCATCCCGACGCGAATTTATGTTACGTCGGAATGCTATATCCGAGGCACTTCTTTCTAATTGCGTTTATCTCGAACACAACGTATGGCACAATCGCCTTACAGAACTCTCCATTGAATGGGATGCTGCCATAACCGCTACGGCAACTGCATCACAAAATCAGGACAATGTTCAGATGATCTCGTTATGGCGTTTCAGCGTCCATCGGTTCAAATTATTACACCGCCAACTTGCCCAGCAAGGAGCACAAGCGTACCTGCAGATGCTTGTACTTCACGATAGCGCGCCGCGTGATAAAGAAGAGTGGCGACAGCTCTGTGAGCTTCTACTACCACTCCCACCTCCTTCCATTTCTCAACAAAGTGGCAACCACATGTTGATTGGAGATAATAATGCAGGCGTTACTGATAACGGTAACTCTTTTCACAAAAGAAGAGAACCGCTCGGTGCCATCGGGAGAAATCCTGCGAAAATGGATACTTCTAAAGGAACTAGTACACAGCAACGCGTTGCGTATCATATTGCACAAATACCGCTGCTTCCAAGTGGATTGCGGTCTCCCATACACTTATCTCGCCCAAACCCTCATACCGAGACATACACAACCATGATGGAAGGAAGTGTTCGATATGTCAGTGATGATCATAAAAATTTGAAATTGCTGAGCATTAAACTAAGTTGGAAGGAGGCGTATGCTCTTCTATGTTGGGGATGGACTTTCTCATGCACAGACAATCAAGAATGTTCAACAGAGTGGCCAATGGTTGAAAAGAATGATGCCACCTCCAGCCCCAACGACACATACCGATCTGTACATCTGTCATCGTTGGATGTGCTCCACGTATTAACAAAGTATGCTCAGGAAGCTGGCCTTCGTGAAGACAGTATCAGAGATGAATCAGAAAGCTACAACGACTCTACCATGACGTTTGAAAGGGAAAAAGAAGATGATATCAGCGACGACAATGACAGCACAGAAACGCTGCGGGGTACACTTTCACAAATATTTACACATGCCAAGCGTCGAGGTCAAGACGCGCGAGTCGTATCGTCTTTGATCGCCCAGTGGGAACAAAGCCGATCAATAGAAAGGGTGCACGCTACTATTGTGGCGTCATGCGGCATTGACTATACCATCTACGATCGAATAAGCATCCACGGCAAGAAAGTGGTCACCTGGAAGGGAGATCACGAAACAATACCTGAGCACCATGCATCCGCAAGCGCGAAAATCCACCAAAACATACCAAAGGTAACTTCCGCGCTCCGCAGCGACCGCCCGTGCGTTTCTCACTGCAAAGACCTCAATGAATTGATTCTCAATCAAATGTGGGAGGCTGTGGTAGGACACGTCATCGAGGCTGCTCACCACGCCCTGACAAAATCGACCATTGAGAAATGCGAACATAACGTAGGTACTAAGACTCGGACTGGCGACTTTTCTGTTTGGTGTGATCAGCATTGGCTAGTGCTGGATGAGTTTTTTGGAAACTCACTCCAAGGTGCCTCGATGAGGGCCCTCTACGCCCACCCGTCGCGCATGCTGCGGATGTCGCTTCCATCACATCTAATCAATACGCCGATGACGGACGCCGAGCAGCGACTCCTCCAGCACCCTTCCTCTATAAATCTGTTCATGAAAACTTACTGTCGATTAAGGCGTCGGATGCATTCTATCAGATGGAAAGATATCAAAGGAGGGAGCGCCAAAACGATAAGGTGTGAAAAGGAGAAAACTGCATTAAATTTTTTGGAGAGAGCTACACAAGGAGATTTGTGCAATAACCTCCGATCAAGTGTTCCACCATCTTTTACTGTTGGCCTACGTCGCCGACTGTGGGTTCTTAGGCAACTTCCCTACCACATTCCACGCTCCTTAGTTGTTTTCGCTCACCAAGGCCGAGGACTGGTACCCTTAATTGAACGCATTCCTCAGAAGGAGTTGCTTCCATGGTTCCTTGTGTCAGTCATCGGCCTGGCCACGCGACTTTCTCTTTCACATACGACGAGTGAAAAATATAATACGTCGACTGACTTTTCTACTATGCCGTGGGTAAAACTTCTACGCCGAGCACGGCAGTGTGTGGCGCCGACCCTATGGGGCCAACCACTGCCAAACTACGCAGCGTTCGCAGATTTCTGCAGTATGGCATTGATCGAACTTGGCAGTCAGGCATCCGCCACGGCGTTGAGAGTGGACTTGATTGGTGGCTTTGTCAATGGAGATCCATTCACTGCCTCCGCTGAACGCTTTATGATGCGAAACACCGGTAATGCTGATCCAGGCTGGCGTAAAGCACCCTTTACTTTATCAACTGCGGTAGAAGTGCTACTTCGACCACCATCTGCAGCCGCTCTTCAGATGCTGCTTCTTGCACCATCTCATCACCAGCGCGCGAATAGGACATCCGACGTCTTTTGCACGGCATCTTCATCAAACCACAACCCCGGTAGTAATGCGTCCAGTGAAAACTTAAAATGGTTAGCAAATGCTGTAATGCAAAGCCACACGGCCTGGGAGCAATGGAAAAGAGCCACGCCGAATGAAGATGTCAATCTTGAATCTCATCCTATGGCAGCGGCGGTGAGTCAAATCTGGACCGAAGTTGACGACGACGAGCTTGGTTCATGGCAAAAAATGGGACTTCTCTACGTCCTCCCCGCAGAAGTCCAACAACTCGTGAAGAAGAACTTTGCTTTAGCGTCCATATCATGTGAACTTGGAACGGTTGACAAGCAAGTTCGAGAAATCATTAATGAGAATAATCCTAACGGTGTTCCACCTGGTTACCACTGTATAAATTCGAGAGCGTTTTCATTCCTTATCAAACAGTTGGCCTCTTTGCGCAATTACCACGTATCACTTTATCTTGAAACCTTGGCGCTGACGGACGCGACGCTGGTGCAGCTTCTTGATATTGTTGGGACGCATTTGTCGAACGATGGACCGGCGGTACTGGCGCCAGAGGCGGCAGCTGCACTCACTTCCGCATTTCTAATGCACCTCCTCCCTCTCTCGGTTCGTCAGGGCAAGGACAAAGACACAAATAGCGATCATACTTCATTGTGGGCTACTGCGCTAGTGGAGGCTTTTGGTGGGGGGTTCTTCTTTGTTGTTCCGGCTGATAGAGCCTACGCAGTTCAGTCATATTTCAAGGCACTCTACCATCCCTCCTTCCTGTTAGAAGTGAGAACGGCAATCCAAGAAGACCGCATTAACCCAGAGAAAAGGACGGACATCGTTGAGGAGCCACTTCACGGGGCCGCGGCATTACTCGCCTGCCGCTCACTCCGTATTATGAGCAAATATCCTACTAGCGCAACCGAGGCGTGGTTTCCTAGTCCTGATCAGATTCTTCGTAATTGCGATGACAGTACGATACCTCGCTCGCTGCGATTGCGCGTCATGTACGTTGACATCATCAGGGCTGTTCAATATTTTATGGCGAAATCCAATCACCCGGCGGCGCTATCCAGCCCTCCAACCCGAGCGGTGGACCAGCGGTATGATGAACTCCACCCCACAGGCAAGTCATCACGCGAAAAAGGTGGGGAAGTGGATGTCGTCAGTCTCATAAGTGCACCAGGAATGCTACAGTATGGACTCTGTGCGGTATCTAAGCCCTCTGGGATGTCCACAACCCTGCACGCCGCTTTCCCATCCTTGGTATCACCCCACCTCATGGCCCTTTTGCCATGGCAGGGTGGGATAAAAATGCCCCACACTAAAGCCTCGGAAATCCGCACGCCTCGGCCTCAGTTTGAAGTTCCCGTGGAAATAAAGCCAACCCCGGCGTGGTTTACGGAAGTATCGGTTAATGAAGCTGCAGTACATCATCAACACGGCCTTATTAATCGTATTGATGTAGGAACAAGTGGAGTGGTGCTTTTAACGCGGGATACAGCGAGCCTGCATTATAGCTGCTACGCCACAGGCACTCAGCGGCGGTCTCGGAAGTTCTACCGCGCACTTATTCAATCCGTTTTGCCCGATCTCGACGAGGTGGAGATAATTCGTCAAAAGAACGCGGCTTCACGGTCACGAGTAGTGAAATCTCATGGGTATGGGTTCCTTCCCTCGCGTGGTATTATCACAGGTGCCGTTTACACCAATGCGAGCTGTCGAAAAGAACGACAAAGGACTCCTCGATTCACACCCAACGACGAAGAAGGGACCTTCTTAGACAACAACGAAAGTGGTGACTACACGGGCAATATTACATCGAACTCACGGAATACACATTCCCTTTGGTATTTCAACAATTTAGTACGGAATTCCGTTCCTGATGACCGGCGCTCCGCCATTACTCGATACCGTGTGTTGGAGCGCTTTCCCACGTTTGGAGTGTCCTACGTCGAAGCTGAAATCATAACAGGTCGGCGGCACCAAGTGCGGCAACACTTCGCTCAGATTCACCATCCACTCTTGGGTGACGACCGCTTTCATCCGGCCTACATCCGGAAAGAAACACATGTGAATGAGTCCTTTTTGAGGTCCAAAACAAAGGGAGCAACTGACCTCTTGAGGATCATACCAAGGCTCGCGCTGCATGCACATATAGTGGATATTATCGGTAATGAAGCTGGCAGTCGTGCAGTCGTTGAATGTGTACTTCCTGCTGATATGCAGCATGCCCTAGCGTGGCTTCGCTGTAGAAGCTAAGATGCAATATGAACTTCTTTAAATCTATTGAGCAATGAAACCAGATGTGTACGACGCGAAAATGTGTGTAATGCGTTGGACTTATTGGTGGAAAAGAGATAGAAAATCAGGTTATGAATATAAGGCCTAGATGTTATGTGATGCATTTTCTAGTATTTTGATATGCGCACTTTTTACCCTTTGGTTAATTGGATGTTATTAAATAGAATAGAAAAATACAGAAAAGTTGATAAAGCATCATAAAAAAAGGTTTAAAGGAAATAAACTGGGAAAAAATCAAAAAAAAAAGCTCCATATATATATATATATATATGTGTGTGAGTGCGTAAAAATTTGTACATTAGTTTTTGCAGCAACATAATTAGTATTTTTGTTTTTTGATTTTCACTGATTTAGACTACGGTAGCTCTATAACTGAGCCCAATTTCAGAGTCAAAATAGCATTTTACTTTTCAAGCCCAACAATGAATAAAAATGCTGGTGTTAACTTCTTCAACGACAACCTCCACATAATTGACTGTCACATTGCCGAAGCACAGGCCTCCAAGGATGCTGGAGATGCAGCAATGATTCAAAACCGCCTGAATGCAGCATCCTTCTATTATAAAAGAGTTTATATGCTTCTAGCCGAGTACCTGCCTACGGGATCGGAAATCGCACCTTGGCTTGTCCATCTCCAGTCCCCGAAAAAATCAGATCAGGCCTTTTTTGTGGATATCCTAAAACATAATCAGACTCGTTTTTCGAAATCCTTTTTGAGTCGTTCCGAAACGCCAAACGTGACGGATAATCATAGCCGTTCATTTAGTTCAGGAAGCCGTTACGCATTAAATCATGACAATTGTATGGACACTGAAAGCGAAGGGAGTGGAAGGCCGAATGGATCGGAGTGGTTCACTCAGACCAAACGGTCGCGGCAACAGAAGGTATATAGACTGTTAAGCTTCGCCATGTGTGGCCTCGTGCTGGTGAACCTCAAGCTTGGGCGGTACGCCGAAGGAGTGGCTGTGGCCACATTTTTACTGGAGCCTTCACCGTTTCTTCAAGATAACTCAAAAGTTCTGCTGCGCCGAGCTCAATGTCTCCTCAAGCTCGGTGATTGTGCTGCCGTTGAGAAGGATCTCAATGAGCTTGAGATTCAAGGCTTTAAACATCCCAGTATAACAACTCTGAGGGAAGAAATTGTGCAACTTAATACGCACTCACACGAATCCCAAGTAGATAATGTACCAAAGTATGTCTCCTCTGCTTCACCACTGCTTTGTTAAAATGATAAACAGGGGAACGTGTACAAACAGAGTGCCCATGGATATGGGTGAAGATTTTAGTAACCATTGAAAAGTATTCTAACAGTAGCACCATAGTTGTAAATAATTAAATAAAAATAGGAAGTCGGATAGAAGATCTCAAACACATACTTGGACTGAAGATAAAATACACAAATAAAACTAACACGAGCAGTTTACCACTCGGAAAGGGATGAGGGGCCCATAGTATGTGTATGATGAGATTAGTTGATAATTTATACTATATATATATATATATCATGATTTGTGGTTATCAATATAAATTGCTAATTACAATGATCTTGAGGGTTATTTTCTAGATGTGTTATTTTTTTTATCTCCTCTATCCCTACAATTCGTCTTAGAGCTGGATATTAAAGCTCAAAGGTGTGAATTTCTACTATCAGTTGTATCTGTGTTAATGATACCCATACATACACATCTATGGTATTGATGTTGATAGTTATGAGTATATGTATGTCAAATAATATCTCCTATTGTGTATCCTTTTTCGAGAATAACATTGCCAAGTTGTTTTTCTTTAAATGAAAGATAATCAAGGGAAGTGGCATTAATGCTTATAAAATGCACATATATACCTAACGTTGATTCAGATATACTTTGAAGGAGATTGAATAAGTTGGTCGCAACTAAGATGTCATATATTCACCTTTAAAATTATACACTCACAAACCGGTGCATTTTTTTATTGGCTACATTTTCCATTTCTTTTAACTGGATGAGTAAACGATAACAAAAAATGCGCGTATTGAACCCAATATAACTATCAATTAATGAATAATAATAAAATCACACAGATCTGGAATGCTAGAGTATATTGTGATAAAAGGAAGGATTATATTTCATAGGGCATCAAACCGCTTAATTTTTTTTTACAATGCAACATATAACAATTAAACGCAATGGTCTGTAGTGGTGTGTACTGACACACTTATTCACTTCCTCCCCTATCTCATTTCACCATTTATTGAACAATCCCTGTTGTATTTAAGTACAGTCTTTATTAGTCTACATTAGTAGAAGCATCGCGGGATGCGACGGTGTATTTTTTTACGTGTCAAAGTAGCTTCCTTCTATGAGTTTGTCGATGTCAACCTTCTGAACAACAAACGCCCACCTATTCCGGGTGGTGCATGGCCGATTGAGAGCTTGCGTAACAAGAGTATGGCTGATCTCCAGCAGATCTGGTTGCTTCTCGTGAAGGAGCGCAACATGCTTGCTAGTACCAAAGCACACTACCTTAGGCATCAAGAAGAGCTTGGTGCCATGCCGGCTCCATCTCGCCTCAAAATGGTTGAGAAGTCCATGCTTAATATCAAGACAGTTGTCAAGGAACGTGATGCTGAAGCAGTTGCGCGTGCTACTGCCATCTTTGAAGAGCGCCTCAGAAAAGGTGTCTACCGCTATCCGCCAGGGCCGCCTCCCCCACCAGGGGCACACGACCCCTCCAGCATTGTGAAAGTTCGGCTCAGCAAACGCGTCGACCCAAGTCGGCTTCGCGAACTCTTTGGACGCTATGATGTCTTTGAGTCACACAAAGGCATCGTCAAGGTCGAGATTAACCTTCCTGAGGACGTTCTGCAGCGCAAACGCGAGGCGGAGAAGCAGTGGCTGCAGTATCAAACCGAGTGCAGCGATACGGCAGAATATCACAAGTGGGAATCACTGGGGTTTAGTGTGCACGATTGCACTGCTGTGGAATTGGCTCCAAACATGTGGCTAGGGGCAGATGCAAGGGTCATACAACACGAGATCTCACCGATGGCGAACTTTCCTATGACACCTCAAGATGATGGAAATATGCCAAAGCGCGAAACAGATCGGCCACCCATAGATAACACGACTCCAACAGCCAACAATGCTATATGTCCTATGTTTGTGGCTGCTCAACTTCCTGTCCCTGCGCCAAAGCAAGCTCCAGACACATCAAAGGATTCACTGGTTCGCATCCGATACAAGCGGCGCTCCACCTTAAATAACGCAGTCATACAGCTTGGCTACTTCCCGAATATCACATTGAAGCCGACTCGTGTCCAGCATGTGTCTGATATCGAGCGGCCTGTGCACCCAGACGAGATTGAAGGCCCCTGGGAAGCACTGATTACTTATGACAACCAGGATGGTCTCGATTATGCCAAATCACTCAATATAACTGCCATTGATGGTGCAGAGATTCTGGGGCTGGAGGAGACGCCAAAAGAGTCGGCTCCCTATTCAGAAGTTGATCCTGTGTATCAAGAAGCCTTGCGACATGAGATGGCTCAAGAAGAAACCCAGCGCAAATGGCCACATGTGCCAACATGGAAATACGAATACGACTTATTCACTAAGAAGAATGTTGATGAGATAGTGAAATTTAATTATTCGAATGTCGTGGATTATGTGGATCGTGAGGTGCTACTCACAGGGAGATCAGTCTGGGAATGCCCTATCGACATTGACCCAACATGCGGCGGCATGAAGTCAGTGCCGGCGCACGCCAAAAAACCAAAGACATACATGACACATGGTATTGATGATGTGGGAGCAACAGATATCTAACGAAGCTAAATGCGAAACAGTCAGGGAAATATCTAGTTATGAATTTATAGATTTTTAACCCTGTCTTTATTACAATGGGGTCCCCTTCAAGCATTTGTGGAATCATAAACTTGGTGGCCTTATTTCTTCAATGAAAACAAGTGCATAAGCAATCCTCAATTCTTTTTTTTTAAGGTGTATATATTTTTCTTCTTTGCACATGGTATTATGCAAACGAATTCTGATTTTAAATTTATCCAGCTTGTTCGACAACTTTCTCCTTCACACATGCATACGGATCAAAAGTCAGCATAATATGTAGTGAAACAAAAAAAAAGGTAAAGGACATATTTATTCATACTTACTAATATCAATAGAAGCAATGTCAGAACGTGTGACATCTAACAAGGAAGAATCTGAAACTTCTCTGAGCGACCCCTTTTTTCTGCCTCAGTCCCGCTGGCTCATCCCCAAGCATGGGAAAAGTTCTACTGCAAATCGCCATCCCGTTTTGCCGGAGCTCACGTCGATAGGCTCCGTAAATAAAAGTTCGCTAAAGAGCTTGGGTAAAGAGACAACAACGTCAGTTCTTAAATCTTCGACTTTATCAACTGCCCATGGAAGTGATTCTGTTGTAAACTCCCTTTCCATCTCTATGGGGAAGCGATGCAGTGAACTGCACGATAATATCAGTTCCAGTCGATTCTTAGGAATAAATACACGTATTTCGGCAACAACCTCCAATGCTGATACCCGGGCTCCTGTGGGGGAGCGTCAAACTACATCATTTGCCCCAAATGTGAATATAAGTCAGCCAACCAACAATGGCCTTCATAGTCGTTCACTTACGCAATCTCAGAGACAACTCTCTCGTAGCAGCGGCTGGGCCTCGTCTGTGGGTGTGTTCACTGGGATTTATGCGACGGGCGGTCTCATACCGCCCACTAAATCTTCTAATAATGAAGCAGTTAACTCAAATAATGTGTACATGGTGCATCTGAGTGGAGACGACGGTGGAGTCGAAATGTCTCTTGCGCAGCCATTCCTCCAACGAGTTGCCGAGCTTCGCGGACGCTACAAAGGAATAGACAAAGGGCAGCCTGAGGAACCCCTTTGCATGGAGCAGCGTTTAGTACCACCCATATCTCTGCATATATCTGACGGAGTATATCTCTTTGGTGGCCAGATAACTATCCCTGTGTCCTGGGAACAGTTCTACGATGATTTCATGACAGTATGTGAATGTATGCAGCACACCACCTGCCAAAGTGCATGTCTCTACCGTCTGCAGGTACTCGAGGAGAAGTATGACATGTATAGGCTATCTAACAACGCCTTTGAGGAAAACAACACGCACAACCGTCCCTATGGGGGTAGCGGCGGTGGTGTATTCAACAAAAATATGAAAGTTGATAACGGTGTCATGCTTCATGGTATGGTTAGCGCACCACGGCTCGTGGATTACATTCGGGAGGTAATCCGAACTCGTGGTGAAGATGATACCGCAGCGGTACTTGGCGATCAAAAGACCCCATACAATCTGAGGATGGTGTATGAAATGCTCAACTTCACGGATTTATCGTCTCTGACGGCCGATGACCTCGGTCTACAACCCTCATTGGTCGAGAAAACGGATCGCTTCTATGACCCACTAGACGCACAGTGCAATCATGCCGGCACTAATGCAGCGGCGCTTCTTCATCTTTTCCTAACCCGCGATAACCTAAACCGGGGGGCGTATTTCGCTGATGTTATCAGGCCGTTTTTAGTGCAAAATGCGGAGCGTCTGCGCTGCCCAAAGGCGGCTGAAGTATTCCTTTCTGTAACAGGGGTGATCCCGAATGAGTGGGAAAATCTGGCCCAGTGGCTGCAGCGACACAACCTGTTGGAACCTTACCGCAGCACAAACCAGTATCTGGTCACCCTGTCACGTAAACGACAGGGCTCGAAGGATGCCCAAAGGCGACAGTGGAGAGGTGGGGCTGGAAGCGACAGCATCGTTGAGGAAACGCCAACCACTGATATTAACAACATCGGTGCCCAGCAACTGCTTGTATCGCCGGCTCAGCTCATGCATGAACACCACCAACAGCACTTGGACCAACTCTTCCTGCCACTCTTCATGGCGACCATTGTCCCTGAGGACCCGCGTAATACGGCCTTGGCAACACTTTTGGAGTGCCTCGGCGGCTTTGTGATTACACCAGAATACGAGGAAAACGAGCAGAGCGCACCGGTTGAGCGGCAACGCCGGCGCCCGGTAGATGTACCGAGCTCGGAACGAGTCAGTGATATATACTTTGCGTATTATCTCTGGGCGAACCTCACCTCTCTCAATGCGTTACGCCGCAGACGTGGGCTAAATACCTTTCAGCTACGCTCTTCGGGTATTGGCCCGTCCAGCAGCAGTAGCAGCCCCACACTCAGTCATACCTTGGTATTATCCTACCTTCTGTGCGACGGTATCTACCACCCTACCACATTAGAGGAGCATCCCGTGCTGCAGTACCTATACGGCCTTCACCATATCGGAGTGTGCATAAGCCCCTTGTCCTCTACTGCGTTTGGTTTTTCTACCTACGCTGATAACCCCTTCATGACTTTTTTTCGGCGCGGCTTGCAGACGTCCCTCTGCACTTACAACCCGCTTGCAGTTCACCACTCAGATGACCCGCTCGTGGAGGAGTATGGCATGGCGTGCAAACTCTATCACCTTAGCGGTGTTGATGTAAGTGAAATTGCGCTAAATTCTGTCATGAACTCCTCCTTCCCGAATCGCATCAAGTCATCGTGGTTGGGTGAAGCCTTCATAAATGAAGGCTGGCGAGGCAACTTACACGAACTCAGCAACGTCCCGACATCGCGGTTAATGCTCCGACACGACATGTGGGCCAATGAGTATGAAATCATCTTTAATCCAATGAAACGGAAGTCAGCTTCACCGGCAGCCGGGGTCGTCGGTCGCTCTGAGGAGGATGCACTTCGAATAAACCCAACACGATGCCGGATTCCGGCTGAGACAACGATGAATAATGCAGCTGCTTTGAGTTCTGCACCTCCACCGAGCATCTTCCCGTCCCCTAGTCCCTTATTCTTAAATTTACCTATATCAGGGGAGGAAACCACGCCGACGGATGCTACAGCAACCCTACAGGCACCTTACGCGGTCACAGATCCCCATGTTAAATTTCCACGTGTCCAGCTTATAGGACCATACGACCGTGATGCGAAGTATGCATGGATCGGTCAAGCCCTCTTGCGTGCATTAGAAACTCGCAGCTTCTACGTGAGCCCCTACTCTAATGAAAAAAATACCCGAGAAGATTCTCACATTAAGTCAGCGTCAGCCGAAAACACAAAGGATGCACCGCGGAAATGGCATGAGGTTGTGATGCAGCAGTACTACACTACACAAAACATTGAACAGGCCTTTCGTCGTGATGATCATTCATTTGAAGAAGACGAATGGATGTTCAAGACAGTGGATGGGGTCGTGGTACCGCACGAAGTGCATCAAATCCCACGTCTTCCTCAGGATATGTGTCAGTATGACGACTTCCGCGTTCACGTCCAGGACCTTAAGTCGCTTACAGAAAATTATCTTGTTAGTCAGTTCGCGCAGCGTCGCTTGCAGCTCCTAGAGCATCGATTCCTTCTTCATCAGGCAGTGAATCACGGGTTGGAGGCTGGGAGGACGGCTGAGAAAGCGTCTCAGAACCGAGACTTCTACCAATCCACCAAAGTGGACAACACGATTCGTACCGAAGCAGGCATGACAGCGCGGCAGCTACTACAGTTCATCGTACACAAGGCACGTAATAGTGGGGACGATATTGTCTGGCATAAGGATGGAAAAGAGCCGCAGACCCTTCGCCAGCTCCTACACAAGCTGCACATCTCGCCAGACTCCCTCACGGTCGATGACTTAAACGTACAGATTGACATGAACCTCGGTGGGGCCGCCGCTGAGGCCAGTAATGCCGCTCTCTACACACCTGAGGGACGTGATGAGCTGCTGACGCTGCTTCTTAAGACCGACAACCACCTCCGTGGGCGTTATTTTGCAGAGCTAACAAAGCTAACCTTCGACAACCTCGAGCGCGATCGATTCAGCTTTACGGAGTTCCGGCTCACGATTTACGGGGCACGCTCCGATGAGTGGGCACTGCTGTCTTCATGGTTTGACACTCACGGTATGTCATCTTCTCACAACTGTTGGGTGATCCAAGTCCCGTGTATCTATGGCTATCTCCATCGAAGCGGTCGTGTCCGTAGTTTTGCCGAATACCTGGAGAACATCTTCACGCCTTTGTGGTTAGTATCTTTGCATCCCAGCAAGGATCCGCGACTTTTTCATCACCTAACGCATATCTCTGGCTTCGACATGGTCTCCGATGAGCGTTGGCCTGATCTTCCAATGAATCTCGCGACTCGGCCGCCGCACGAGTGGACGACCGGGGATGACCCACCTTACAACTATTACCAGTACTACCTCTGGGCGAACATCTACTCACTCAACGCTTTCCGTCGTCGGCGGAAGTTCTCGGTTTTCTCTTTCTGCCCAAGCAGTGGTGAGTCTGGTCCGGCTGAGCATCTCATTGGAAGCTTCTTACTTGCCCACAACATCACCTATGGTGTACAACTGGAGACAGACCCTGTTTTGGAGTACCTATTTTATCTCGCCCAAATCGGCATCACCATGTGCCCGCTCAGCAATAACACAAAGGTGTGCCCGTACCTGCAGAACCCCTTCCCGCGATTCTTCCAGCGTGGCTTACGAATTTCTCTGGGCACTGATTGCCCTCTACAATTCCACCACACGCAAGAACCCCTACTCGAAGAGTATTCCATCGCCTCGAAGGTCTGGAAGCTTAGCCCAAATGATATGTGTGAAATTGCGCGGAATAGTGTGCTTCTTTCGGGCTTTAGTCCTGCCTTTAAGCAGGAGCACCTCGGACGGCTCTATTTTCTTTCCAGTAGTCTAAGCAACGAACAGTCTCGGACGCATCTGTCGGACATCCGAGTGGCGTATCGCTTTGAGACCTACCACACGGAGGTTGGGTACTTGGAGTATGTCTCGGGGCAAGTCCTACCAAACAAAGCTATGCTCACGCAGAAAGAAGAGGACTGCGAGATTGAGCAGCTAAACGCCGCCGAGGAGCTTCGGCAGAAAGAAGAAAAGCAGCCCAACGTTCTACTCGGCGTCGGTGGTGGTATTATCGATGCGGAATCGGACGCTGCCGATATCTCACAGCTTCAAGCACAACGTAAACTTCTACGAACGCAACTTGACGAATTAACGCAGAATGTTCACGCCCTACAACACCGCAATCACCAACTTACCGAAAAACTTCAGGAGGAACGGCGACGCACCTTGCAGGCGGAGCGTCTGAAGCGACAGAAGCATCAAGATCAGTTCATGGATATATCTCTGGACTGTTTAGAAGAGTTGCTGAAGTCCTCAACCACCGACATGGATGACCCTCTTCCACAAAGAAATTCTGTTTCAGAGGTACCCTATTCCAACGAATCTCCTTATTCCAACTCGTCTGGCATCGATAATGTCCTGAATAGTTCAAATCCCCTAAATAATAGCCCATCAACGCAATTGTTTGTGAACACTGAACTGGGTAATCCTGAAAATTTGAAAATGTCTGACAAAGAAATAAGAATTGCAGTAAATACAGATGCAGTGCTGCCTCATATATTCAACCCAGCCGTGCCCTTGGAAAGTGCCAATGGGGCCAAGCCATAAAAATGACAACCCGAAAGATGGATGTGTGGGATGCGCACCTCCTCTTTTCTATAGATTTAAATAATAAAAAGGCATTCTTTTCACTTTAATATACAGAGGACGTGAGTAGGTTATGTCCGCCATTGCCACTCTGATCTATTATTGTGATCTCATTTCCTCTTCATTATCGGAAATTAAAAATTTAGGCGTGTAGATAAAGATACACACGCACATACTATGTACAGGAATACTTTAGTCTTCATAACAAATAGCAAAAGTTACCTCGGCTTTACTGAACTACGATCGCGATAAGAACCCCAAGGGAAAAAGTTTGTGAGAGTTATCAGTAATTAAAAAAAGAAACATCAAATCAAAGGAATATCAAAACAAATGCAAACCGCAATTATATGCTAATCTGATTGTATATTTATTTCCACAACTTTTCATGCGGATAAGTTAGTTTGCATAAAGTTCTTTCATTACCAAAAGTACTATTAACTTTTGTTTAATCAGCTGCCTCCGAGTGGTAACATTAAAGATAATACTTCTGGCTGAACCATAAAAGGGCAAGTCAAGGAAAGGCAAACGATTTTCATACAAAAACACATAAATTCCTAGATTTAATAGTAATAGCTGTATTCAAACCTAGAAAACAAAGTTAATCAATAGGGAGAGTAGTAGACAAAATTATTATAAAAAGATATTCTCTTCAAGCAAAAACATAGTTTTTAGTCATATCGAATATTCAAATAGATAACTAGTAATTTGTTTTACACTGATAAATAATCAGATATACACATGTTTTACTCGTCTATCCGTCTGTTGGAAAGCCTGCCAACGATCCGGGCCGTGGCTGCGACAGGCTGGCGTTACCATCGACACGGCAACCCTTCTAAAGTTTTGCAATACGAACGTTATCGTTTACCTTTTGATCGTTCGGGCTCGCGGGTGGTCGTAAAAATGCTCGCGGCGCCTGTGCATCGGCAAGATAAGAACATTATTGAAGGACACCCTGAGGTCATGCAGCTTGCTAAGGAATTGCACGAATTAACTCCATCGGGAAAATCTGACAACGTCGCGTTTTCTTTTCCACGTATCGCAGGCGTCGAAGGAGTTGGCGTGGTCGAGGAAGTCGGTCGTAGCGCAAGTCTCGCGCTGAAGGAGGGGGATTTAGTCTGGGTTAACAATCCTTTCGTCGGGACCTGGACGACGCACCTGGTGACGGATGCGGACAATCTCGACGTGGTACCGAATCGTGCAGATGTCGAAATTGAGTATTTGGCTTCGCTTTCCTTATTCCACACCGCGTACCATCTAACCCATGACTTCGTCAGCTTACAGCCGAACGATGTGGTTCTACAAACCGGCGCGTCCTCCTCCGTGGCTCAGATTTGTCAGGGCCACTTACGCGCTAAAGGTGCCAAACTCTTCCAAACCATGCAGCTCGGTCGAACCGAGCATGGGCATTTGGTGGCTTTCTTCAAATTACGTGGCGCTTTCGCGGTTGTTCCCTACAATTATGCGCGGACGAATTATATGCGCCGTTTGTTGTCGGACATCCCGCCACCAAGGCTGCTTCTAAACCATACTTGTGGTGGTTATGCCTCAAATCTGGTCAATCTCTTAGGTGATAACGGCATTTGTGTGACCTATGGCAACACAAGCCACCACCCCATGCAGATTTCGAATATGGATGCAATCGCCCGGGGGATTAAATTCATGGGATTCTCCCTCGCACGGTGGAATGCGCGGCATACACGTGAGGCCCGGATGCGGGTACATCAGAACGTTGTGGAGAGCATGACGATCTCACAAGGGCATAGTATTTTCCGCGCCCAGCGCTTTAAGATGGATGGGGATTCGATCTTCGCCTTCAGCAATGCGTGGGATGCCCCACTGGCATCGCGTAAGGCGGTGCTCCGGATGGTTGGTGAATACGGCGAGTGGCGACGCCCGCGTGCGGACCAAGCGGGATGGAATCTCGGACGTGTGGTTTGGGAGGACCTTTTACAGCAGCTTTGGGAATCCACCGGGACGACGGAGAACCCACAGTCGATGAAGTACTATACCCCTTTTGCCGATATCCACTCGGAGTTCCACGACAAAAAGCAGTCCAAACAAATGGGGCATCGTGACGTGTTTTTCCGACGCCCGGTCGCACCACGACACAATGCTGCTGAAAAATCAAACTGACTGATCTATGTGCTTTACATATTCGTCTTAGTGTAGAAAGTGTATGACTGAAGAAATATACTTAGTGTACATTATAGCAGAAAACAATGATAGAAAAAGAGGACGATGCGTTGTGTGGTGGGCGTGCTTTATCGAACCTTTATTTTTGGGTGAAATAATATAGTAGCATAGATTTTTCCCCAATTTTAGGTGTACTACGGCAGTAATGACGCGCTTTTTTTTTACACAAATTCACCTTAGTGAAGGAAAGGAAACGTGAAGTTATTTTTTAATTCGTATCTTTATAAAACTGTGCATGCTATTTTCTGAATCAAAAGATGCGCAATACGTATCGGTTTGCCAGATGATGAATTGTCTTATGGGTTAATGCCATTTGACATACGACAATAATAATAGGATATCTCCATTTGACAGATTTTCCTCCTTCAAACCCGTTTTACAATTGTTCCTGAAAGATAGAGGGCAAGCAGACGACAACTTAAGTTAACAAGCAATAGTGGTGGTAGGGAGACAATAAGTCATTATTTGCTTAAAAAAAAGATGAAGTCCTTGCTTCGTATAGGAAAGTTCCCCTCCCGCACGCAACTTTGCATCCGTCGAGTTCGCTCCAGGCCGCCCCTCCCTTCTTCATTTGCATGGACCAAGGACGAGTGTCCTAAAGGAAGCCACACCACCTTACTAACACTCGCCGTTCGCTTCCAGTCCTCAGATCAGTTCCATCGATATCTACACAACCCTCATATCGTTCAGCCCGACGGGGTTGACGGTCTACCGCGCACTAAAGGTGAACAACAGGCATGGTTGAATACCGAGCAGTGGGATGGCTATAGCCAGAGCTATCTTGAGAGGCATATGCAGTATGCCGGGACGCCGGAGCACCCAAACCCGCAGATTAGCCACCGACATGATTTGCTCTATCGATGTCTTAAACTGGTGTATGAGTTGTATGGGACGCTGGCCGAGGACCTCCAGCAACTTCATGATGACCCACTTCATCCCCAGTTCCATCCCCGCATCGCCCGTATCAAATCTGAGCGTGAAAAAATCGCCAAGGCGCTAGACCACTGCTATACGAGCCTGCATCCTACGCTCAAAACTGTCTACGATGCCTACCTCGTGCGCCGCTACTACCACCTGGCAGATTGGATCACGCACGTCGAGAGAAAACGCGCACATATTCTGGAGCGATTGAGTCCCGAATTCATTCAACAAACTGCTAAAATGCGTAGTCTTTCCCAGCAGCTCATCAAGCGTCTTAAATTAATGGAATCCAGCTTTAATGCTAATCCAACCCTTGGCCTCCTATCAAGTAATGAATTAGACGAGTATAGTGCGGACGAGTTAGCTGTCCTTCAGCAAAAGGCATCATACTTTCGAAAAATGCGTAGATTTGGTGCTAACCAGCTTGACTCTGATATCCATACACACTGAGCCAAAGAGAATGCTAAAAAACATCACGTCGTGGTTTCTTACTTTTTTGCTTTACCTAGTGTGAAAACTTTTGTTGAGTTTTGAAACAGCGCTCCATCGTCCATAATGTAATGAATAGGATGCAGACCTCGTGTATGAGATATATTCATATAACTCGTGCTTTTCTCCTTTCGATGCTTCTTTCTAACGCGTGTCGGGGGTACATTGTCTTTTAGAATGCTCAACACGCAGAAGGGTAAAATAAAGCGATAAGGAAGGCTTTCCATTCATCCACAAACGCTTTAAACGCACGTTTTCCGGAAAGAAATGATAACTAAAATTCACACCGGAACATCGGCATTACCCTCTGCTAAAGCTGTACACAAGGGAATAATTTTTGCTGGTAATTATTTAAATCGAGAATGGACCCGACGGTTTATCCTTGGCACTCTGCTTCAGTCTTACGAACCACCCCTTTCCGACCAAGGTGTCAAGCGCGACTCTGAAGCTTTAAAGGGCGTGGCTAGCAATCCGAATAAACCGATGTCCGCAGCTGCGGTGGAAGCAGCGCTGCTGAAAGCCCAGAAGGTGCTGAGCAATGCATGGGGAATCCCTGTCAGGCCCTTAGATAGTATTAGTGAGAAACGTATTTTTAGGCTCTTAGCTCGGTACGCCTGTGGTGAGGGTCTTCTTTCTGATGAGGCCCTCAACGAACTTAACGCGGCGCTCAACCGTATACCCGGCGTGTTGTGGCAGCTTGACGACCCATCAAACATGGAAAGATTTCTTGAATGTGTTGGCTATGTAAAACGTGGTGATAACCTTCGGCGGATTGCCTACCCTGGGGAGCTACATTATGCACCGCAGGCTCATGCAATGATAAAGCCATATCTGAAAGATTCCTTGCAGCGTGACGGTGGCGACCCATACGATCAAATTCGTGGTCTAAGTCCTGGCCCTGCCTACGCCATTGACAGTGCTACCACTAGCGAAGTAGATGACGCCATAGGGATCGAACTTGACCCGGATACTGGTCAAGAAATCTTCACTGTGTACATATCAGACGCGACGGTGTATTGCCCTATTGATAGCCAGATAGAGCACCTAACCGCGCGGCTTCTTTCAACAACAACATATCTCCCTGAGAATGTGTATTTTATGTTGCCTAAGCCCATTGTGGAGGCGGCAACGTTGCGTAAGGACAAGCCATGTCGCACCTTCAATGTGAAATTTCAAGTTGACGAACGAACTGGCGAGCTAACGAAATTCTCCATCTCTCTGGGTTGGTTGCAGCAGTTGCGGCGAATCACGTACGACCAGGTTCAGCCGCTTCTCACCCCTGACGTGGATCAAGGCGACCAAAACCTTGAGACTTCGGCCAGTCTGGGGCCGCGTGCGCCTCCTCCGTGGTTGACGTCAAGTGACACACATGCACTACGTCGCATTTATAATACCGCCCTGGTTCGATTTCGGGCCCGCATGGCGCGAACAGCGGCTAACCACACGGCAAGCATCACCAACTGTTTGCCAGACCCACTGATCAAGGTTGATGGACTGCGGGTTGTGTCGCTCACAGACCAGGTTGTCTGCACGCAGGACTCCCGCCTTGCGGTGGCCGAGATGATGATCGCGGCGAATGAAGTCTGCTCCCGCATCGCCCAGGCGAACAAGATTCCGATCCCGTACCGCGGCACAAGGCTACAATCTAGTGAACATAAGCTTGCTCTCGGCTACACCGAACCTGATGGGGTTTCGTTGATGCCGTCGTTGGACCCTGCCTATATGTACACGGCGCAGCTCATGCAGCTCACCATCAGACAGCTTGGCGCCGTCACACGGGCTATTTACCACTATGTCCCGATTTATCACGCTGGGCTCGATACAACATATTACACCCACAGTACGAGCCCACTGCGCCGGCACGCCGACATGCTTGTGCATCACCAACTTAAAGTATGGCTCTGGTTAGAGTCAAAAAAACAAAAGTTTCACAGCTCCCCCTTAACCTCGCACAATCATTCGAGTCACTTTCACCCCCACCAATTCATTCCTGAATACGCTATGGCAACCCTCTGCACAAATATTAGCACCAATCAAGAGCAGGCTAGTCTCCTGCAGGATAGAACAGCGAGGTTCTGGACTCTGTGCTACGTCCAACAGCTCCTCCACGACCACCGCGGCAACGCTGGAGAGCGGCACTTCGTGTGTCTCGTGGGTGAGACCAAAGACGTGATGGCGTCGCCAGAGTACAGCCGTTTCGTCCCAAATGCCTCTCGTAACTTCGCCGCGCTGCGCTCCCGTGAGGATCATTTAGAACCCGGGATCGAAGTGATCTACGACACTGAACGTGATCTTCGGGAATCGACAAGTAGTCTCCTTCGGCAGTCGACGCCGGAGTATCGCTATATATCAGAGTTGTATCTGCCTGAGCTTCAGCTAGTGCACACACTTTACCACAACAGCCCTTCCGTTTTGGTGGGCGCTGTTGTGGAGTGTCGTGTCACACACGTGCAACCAATGCAGGGGGTTATGGAGCTTGAAGTGGTCACAGTGCGAGAAGGGAAGGATGAACGAATGCTTGAAACCCTATGGATGAGTGGGCTGGTGTCACATCTAGACTCGTAGGGGAGAAGCGGGTAAGAGAAAGAGAAAACAAAAATGAAGAAATTTGAAACCCAAAGAATAGTGATTTACTGAATCAAAACTTCACAAAATAAGGAAGCGGATTGGAAAATGTGGAAATAAATTATCGAATGAGTATTGTCAGTCTCTTTTAGTAGGGAAACACCGACAAACACATTTATTCCCATAAAAGACTGATTCTATGGCTTCCGTTTTCAGTCGTGGTTTTGTGTTGCCGTGCTTTATTATATTTACATACAGTAAAAAAGACCAGAACGCAAGGGATATCTTTCTCAACATTTGTATGCACTACTCCTAAGCTTTTTCAGCTTTTAGGTAGAGGGCATAAGAACAAAAGGGATGAATTGAAGGGAATTCAACAGTGTTTGGAATGGTATTATCGAACGCACACCAATCCCTTTGTTCAAAATGATAGCTGGTAAATTTTAAAGAAACAAAAAACAATAAGTCAATTGTTGTCTCGGTTATGGATCCTGTTTAACCTCAATCGAGCTTACGAACTGTTAATTCTCTGTCTTGACAACGCCAGCAAGTCATCTTATACTATATTCAGTTGGTCCAGAATATCACCACGTAATGGCAACCCTGTTAACTTCACCTGCTAGAATCTAGAAGGCCGTCACAATTGCGCGAAACATGGTATACATACGACGAGCACACGACACCGCCATGTATGTTGAGAACCCAGAGGCCCTTGCATGTTTCGAGTCCGTGAAGCAGGCCTTGCAGTGCCTACCCAATGATAAAGTGGCTCTAAATCACATCATATTGCTGGTAATCGTTAACGAAACAGATTTGGAGGTGTCTGCTAAAACAAATTAAACCTTTATACAATGGCATCCGTGTCGTTGTGCAGCACCCCATTAGTAGCCACATCCTGATCTTTGATTTGTTGAGTAAAGCTGCCGCCATCATGCCATCTGATGGCACCTCCAACTTAAGTAGCAAATAAGGAAGAAAGATGATCAGAGAATGATGAAACGACTCCGAGTGAATTCTGATAAGGAAAATTATAACACGTCGATGTGGTATTAGCGAATGAAGCACGATGAATATATGTTGTGATTTTTTTCTTCTTCCACTTACATTTTTTTTTCGATTTTAGAAGCGCCAGTAAAGAGGAAGTTATACATAAACTTACAAACAATAATCGTGGTAGCTCAATTTTATAATTGGATCTCCCTCTCCATTCTGATCTTCTTTTCATACTTTCCCTTTTAATTGCAACGCAGTGTAGGCGATATGTCTATTCAGACCCCCAGAGAACTAAAAAAAAACATCAAAGGGACGAACATCATTGTTCAGAAAGATCGCCTAGATGGGATCAAAAATGAAAATCTTGCCATGCTCTACAGCATTGATGCAGATGAGGCAACGGAATTGATGTGGTTTCATAACACTTTACGTCCAAGCAAAAATCTCATCGCACCATCCAAGCTATTTCTACAAGGTATCAAGGCACTTCAACCGGCGGCGCAATTCAACACATTCGACATGAAAAAGTCAAAGCTTCGCCGTTTGACGAAGCAGCGCAAGGACATACTAAAGGCCATGGAGAAGCGCAAGCAGATAACACCGACTGCTGCGTATCGCACTGCCGTGAATCCACACAAAGTGCCCCGCATCGGTGGACATATGCCGGAAGATGAAGTGCGCTTTCTGTCACGTGGTGCGAAACAAGGGAAGTCAAAGGCAGCCGAAGGCGGTGATAAAGACTCGCCTCAATACTTCACTAAGTGGCGAAAAAGAAAAATCCATAAAATAGGAAAAGGCTTATAAGATTGATGAGGGAAAAGTGAACCCGGGTTGTCTGTAAACAAGAAATGATAAGTGCTGGTGTTAAGACTTGCCTTAGTGCATGGATTTACGATTAAAAACACGAGAGGTGTAGGGCAAGTAGCGGAACAACTCAAATCTAAAAAAAAGTGTAAATATGAATGTTTATCAGGTTTCTATCACTTACTTCACTTTGTTCGCTTTTTGATATTTCTACAACCCTTTGAGTATTTAGTTTGGTTTCAAGTGACGAATACTAATAAATATTCTCTTCGTTAGTGAGTCTCATTTTCGTTGTTGATGCAGGTTCCATCCCACTTGGTAGGCTACATAGGTCGAACCACATCTGCAGCACGTGCCCATTGCCATGTATCGTCGTCATCTTCGTCTGTGTTTTCTTCTTTCTGCCATAGAAGCAGAATGGAGAGTAGCAAAGACACTATACTGAACTTTCAGCGCCGCTACAAGTCCTATGTGCTTAAGTTTTTAAGAGGGCAACTCCCACGTGATCTCAAGGACGTCTCCGGGGCACTTGGTTGTCTCTACGGAACGCTCCCAGATGTGGATGAATACGACCAGTTTATTATCATGCCACAAACAATTCAACAGTATCACCAACTAGGCTATGTGAAGCTGCCGCGCCTTGTATTAGACCCGCATCAGATCGACATACTTGTGGATGAAGTGAACGAGCTGGCGAACAATGTGGAGCACCATCCGAAGTTGGAAAATCTTTACGCGACCTCGCTGGCCAACTTAACTAGTGGACCGCTGTTTTACTGCCAAGGTCAGTGGCGAGCATCCTGGGGGTTGCATGATCTAGTATATCTGCCTACTATAACTGTTGCTGTGTGCCAAGTGCTTGGTAACGCACTTATTCGGCTATGGTACGACGAAGTGTACATGAAGGAGGCGAGAACAGGGCCGTGCGTGCCGTGGCAACAACACTACGCCCGCTGGCGCCACACAACGCCGGTTAATCACGCCACGGTCATGATCGCACTGGACAACCTCAGCAAAGACCGCGGTGCGCCGTGTGTTGTGCCTGGCAGTCACCGTTGGCGGAATGGCAGCGAACTTCTTCCACCGGTGGTTTACGACCCGAGCTTGGACGAAACACAGCAACTCAATACCATCTGGACCATCACAAACGCGGAGGAGCGGGAGATGCTAATGGATACTCCACCTGTAACCATTGATCTCAAACGCGGTGAGGCACTTCTTGTTCACCCCCTTACTCTGTTTGCCACGCATGGAAACCGCACTCTAAACGCAGCGCGATCCTGCCTTGTGCATTATATGGGCGACAAAACATTTGCAGTGCACGATGGCCCTCTTCTTCCCCATACTACACGTTTTCAGGCCGGTGGTAAAATCCAAGGACCATTTTTCCCAGTAGCGTTTGATCCTGCCATAGCCGAAGACCTTCTTGTGCTCGGCCAAAGCGTCTCTACCGATAAAGTTCCTGAAACCAAACCCAGTTGCACCTGATAAGTGATATTCATGTTTTGCAGTCTCATATAGATGCAGCGCGAGCCACACCTTCCTCCAATGCTTTCAACTACAATAACAGATTTGTATGAACACTAATACACCACTCATTTCCCTTAGTAAACAAAGGATTTACTGAAGTGGTGGGCGGAGTAACGCGTGCAACATTATGATTCTCCTTGGGTATGCCCCCCTTCGGATGGAATAACCCTCACAAAATATGCTTCCACACTAATAAGTGTGTTTAAACGCTCCCCCATCCCCCAGGGAGTTTTTTTACGCAGCTTACATGATTAGTAATGTGAGCATGGTGTGTATAATGATGAAACGTTTAAAACGGATCCAATCAGAGCACTGTGCACTGATACAATTCTTGTGATGATAATCCGTACAAACAAATCTGAAAAACACCTCAAACAGGGGGAATCCACTTAGCAGCCTCCTGTTGCTCAACCAAAGTGATGCCAAAAAGTTGTAGTGCGCGACTGAGCCGCTTGAGTGAGAGTACACAACTAGGGAGCCCTGCGGGGTATCCTAATAGCTGATTGGGTTGGATTTGAACTCACACGGTCCATTTGTGTGGGGTAAAGATGTGTGTGGAATGCGTGGAGCACGCCTCGGAACTACGGAGTCAGACTCCTTTATCGAATAACGGGTAAGAACGTGTTTCTGGAAAGAAATCAATGAACTCTAGGAAAAACAGTTTTGTGTTTGAATTAAAAAGTAGTCAGCAACACATCGAATTATGTAATGGCTATAAATTCCTGGCATTCGAATTGATCCGTTTCTCATTTTATGTTGTGTAAAAGGTAATAAAAATAAAAGAAAGAGAATCATTGTGCGATATGGGAAATTGCCCCGGACAGCTTCTTCTCCAGGAACCGCTTGCTCGGGATGGCCCACAGCGCTACGAGAGAAGCGAAACACGCCCCCAACCAACCATCCAAACCCCATGGCGGGGTCACGTTGCGTGGCAAGTAATTCCATATAACCACAATTCCTATGCCATAATTCGACCACCTGGCGAAAGAAAACCCATGACCCCTTTGAACCGGAGATTATTCAAGAGATGGCCTTCCCTAATCGAACCCTACCTCGCCCCGAAATAAAACATCAGACCACCCGTGAACACACGAGAAGGGTGGGATAATGTGAAGGATGCGATCTTTCCCATTTAACTAAATTAGTCAGTGCAAAGCGACGTTGTCAGTAAACTGGTTTTGTTTCATTTCACCATTCTTAATGGTGTAGGAAACGGGTGGCGGTGGCAGTGTCGTTTTTGACGGGGGTGCAAACGTAAAAATATCCACCGTATTGTATAATGGAAACTGCCCAGTATCAACAATACCGTTTTATTTATTTATTTATGGGGTGTATATCTTTTATTGCCTTTAGAATTCGGGCACGGGTCCCCCATTCAACCTTGGCAAGGGGGGGAAGAGGGGAGTTAAAAGGTTGGTTTGGCTACCAAGAGGTTTCCGTTATTCTACAAAACGAAGGTTTCCATGCAATTATACATATTATTAAAAATTAGAATTCCCACCAAACCTTCCCATGTCTACATTATCATCGGGAAACAGACGGGATTTTATAGATAGCCCGCGGCGCTTGCACACCCATTCGTGTCAAAAAGAAGGCCTCCAGACAACCCTCTAAATTTTATATTGCAATTTTAATTTGCCTGGTAATTTGCCTTTGGAAATATTAGCAACATATCGCACCCCCTATTGGACAAGTATACGAAATATACAAAAAGGAAAATTGCCCATACGTTTCAAAAAAAAACAAAGAAATAGAAAAATAATTACCATTTAAAATGTGTCATCATAAATGTGTTTTTATATAAAATAAATGGAGAACCTTGTAAAAAATGGACATCGTCCATGCCGAATAGTAAATGGAAATATGAACCGGTGCGAAATATATATGTCACAAGGTGAAATCCATGGCATTCGGGGATCGGAAACCCCAATAAGGTTTAATTAAAAACACTCCAAACATGTGAAATGCAATCGGAAGCCCCCCGCCGTTTAGTCAGAGTAACATGAAATTTTTTGGTGCATTGCTGAGCCAATTGGCTTGAAATTTAAAAAACATGGATTTCTTTGGTTTTTCCTAATAGCTGATTGGTCTGGATTTGAACTCACACAGCCCATTTGTGTAGGGTAAGAATGCATGTGAATTGCGTGGAGTACGCCTCGGAACTACGGAGTCAGGCTCCCCTAGGAAATTATAGGTAAGAACGTGTTTTGGGAAAGAAATCAATGAACTCTAGGAAAAACAGTTGTTTTGTGTTTGAATTAAAAAGTGGTTAGCAACACACTGAATTACGCAATAACTGTAAAGCACGGGCATCCTAATTGATCCGTTTGTCATTTGTTGTATAAAAGGTAAAAATAAAAAAAAGAATCATTGTGCGATATGGGAAATGGGAAATTGCTCCGGACAGCTTCCTCCCCAGGAACCGCTTGCTCGGGATGGCCCACAGCGCCCCAGCTGTAAAAAATGCAGTCCTGAGGCTTGTCCTCGACCGCTACGGGAGAAGCGAAACACGCCCCCAACCAACCATCCAAACCCCATGG
>HF955199.1:1924013-1938079 GCA_000982615.1 Phytomonas sp. Hart1 | reverse complement strand
CAGTATCGACAATTTCGATGCTGCGAATTGAGTCCTTATCCTATGAAGCGTGACCGGAGCAATATGTTCTGAACTTCATCAATATCCTTTTTGATGATAAAACATTAAATGGGCCTTTTGGGAATGATCGTGCTGAGAGCAAGGTAAAAATGCCTTATTAGGGTTGAATAGGAACCATGGAAATATAGATAGTACTGCCGATGTTCTATTTTATTGAGCAGATGGGACTGCAGTGCTGTACCTATGAATTTTTTTGTGCAGTAATCCTCTTTAATCTGGACTACTTATCATAGGACTTTATTCTGCCCTCCACAGGATTCCATGGAAATTTTTCAATCATAAACAAACATCTTATGCACTATTCATAATGATAGACCTCGCTTTGGAGGACACTACTATCGTACGCTAATAAAATAATTGATCAGTCTTTTCTACAGTGAATTTTATGACGACTTTACCCTTAGACATTGTCAAAGATAAATTAGAAGCCGTTTATGATGCTAAAGAAGAACATCAATACACAGTCAATAAATTCTGACACAAAGAGGAGACTGAAATGTATCCCCCCCCCCCCCCCCCAAAAGCACTCTTTTGGCTGCAACATGAAGAAGGAAATTTTGATGTGGATTAAAGAGCTTAGGGAAATAGGATTTAGATCTGAAACTGAATGAAACCTGAAGGACGATCGGTTGGTGAGGGGGAGATGTTTTCCATGGGGGACAAAGAACAACTGCACGTTTTTTGATAAAATTACATCATGCCTTAACTCACAATTGACGAGATAAACTGGGAAAGACGCATGAAGGTAGAAGTTTATGCTTAATTTTATTGCACTTAGCTCTTTTGAATTCTACAATCACGATTTTTATGCGCATTTTATATCCGAGGGTTACTTAAAAGTGTTCAAATACACGTTCTTGTTTCAATGCCCAAATATGGAGGGCAATACCGTCGGTACAGATGCATTTGTTAGTATTTCTATTATTTTCTATTAATCATTATAAGTTTCACACTTAAGATTGCTTTTATAGTATTGCTATTTTAAATACACCAGATACACGTACAGAAATACCATTTTTATAAAAAATATATTTATTTTAAAGGGTGATAATGTCTCAGGATCCCGTAGTTAACGCGATGCTTCTTGAAATGTGTGCCAAGGCAAAGGAGGGCACAAGTCATACCTACACGGCATCCACTCCTGACATGCCGGATCCTGCTGACACTGATGGGAACAATGGCGATGTCAATTCCAATAATTCCTCTGTCAGGGAATCTTCCTTACCGGCATTACGATCCATTGACGGCGCACCAGTTCCTGCTAAATCCGAGAATACATCACAGCGGAATATCACAGTTCCTGGTCGAAATCCAAAGGATTACGAATGGTTGCGTGAGGCATTGGCATCTGTCGAGTCTCCTGAGCGTCAAGTAAAGCGACTGCTTGATACGGTGGAGAAGCCGGATATTTCCAAAGATGAGATAATCAATGCTTTGGAAGAGCTATCAGACTTGGTTGAGGACATCAACTGGGCCACAGAATTTGCGCTCATGGGAGGGTCTAAACGTATTTTAATTTTGCTCCAAAGTTTGGAAAAAAATGGTCTCGAGAGGTTTGCCGAGGGCACCAGTGAGGTGCGTGCTGCACTAGCTTCTATTGTTTCGCACTCCTCTCAGCAACACGGACGTGTTCAGCAGTGCTTTGCCGACGCAAAATGGGCAGATATTATCATTCCAATGTTGTTGAAAGAAGAGTCTCCCACGACTCTAGCCGCTCTCTTACATGCGTGCAGCTGTTTGTGCCGTAACTTTGAACTGAATACTGTTTCTTTTTTACAGCATAACGGTATGGAGGTGCTAACGTCCTTACTTCAGCGGAAACGTCAGCCCAGGATAGTTGGGGACCCCATCGATAACAAGATTTTGGCCCGCATTTTCTTCTTTGTGGCTTATCTCGCAAGCACTGGTGTTTCTTCCGAGAAACTTATTAAGCTTACTTGTGAACATGTCGAAAAATCCGCTGACAAGAACAACGATAATTATGGCGTGGAAAGTATGCAGCGTTCTGCAGCAATGGCACTATTAGAGCTTGCCAAGAAAAGCCCTAGTTTGGTAAAGCGGTTGGTGCGGGAGTGCATGCCCAAACAGTTTAAGGCTTGGAGCCAGGTTCACATGAGTGCGGAGGATCAGGACCCGCGTTGCACTTTCTCGAATGAAATGAAAAAATTAGGGTAACTAAAAGTGAGCGTAATCATAACCAATTTATTCATTTTTATTGGTTTAAATCATATATTTAATATTAAGTATGCTGGCCAAAGTATTATTTTATTACTATAAGTGAATTTAAAATTGATATTATAAGAGTAAAGATAGGTTACTATTGGAATTTGTCAAATTGTGACACCTTTTCACTTTTAAAAAGATGTATTTGAAAAATTTATCTCTGTACTTTCATCTTCTTTCCCTTTCACATGTTGTATATGATCATCATTTTCTATAATGATAAAAAGAAAGGAAAAAAATAGAAGGTATTCTTAGGTGAAGGACAATAAATTAAGCTGGTAGCGAATAAGTTATGCTTTCATCAGATGTCGTTATTTTTGGGACATTGCCTGAAGATCTACTTCAAAACACGTTTCATGAAGATCTTTTTTGCACGTTCCACGGTGTTTCCACGAATGAGAATAGTATAGACGTGAAAAGCCATTCCACAGAGGAGAAGTCAGTGGCCCTCGCATCAAACACATGGCTGTGTTTTACGCATACTGGGCAAGGAAAGCAGTGGTCTGTGCAGCTGAAGCCATTTCAACAGTATTTGGATAATGTTGAAGCAGTATCTGTCGCCACTTCGCTTCATCTTCCTTTAAGGCCCCTTTCAAATACTATAACAGAGCCTCTGAAGTGTGCATTGCAGTTTGTAGAGGATTCGTGGGTGTGCACTGAGCTCTCTAACCCCAAGGCTTCGACAGTGGGGACGATAAAAGGGGTTGAAAATGACCAACACCCAAACGGAATGCCACCCGCTTTCTTGGACTCCACATCCTTACCACAGGATATCACATCCCTATCAATGACTATGAATGTGCGCACTTCGGATACCGCGACATTTGCTGGGGGTGATAGGGGCATACTTCCTCAAACATCCCTAGATGGTTTATTAGCGTCAAGTGAGCATCGTATGTTCGTCCTGGCTATAGCACATTACTTGGGTCCTTCTCCACGTTCCTTGAAAGAAATTTTAAGCTATATTTTCTCATTTAGATCAGCATCGCCGGATGCGCCTAAGACCTTTAACAAAAATGACGGTGATGAGATTCCCATTAGATTCTTTGGCTTGTCTACTTCAAATGGGAGACTTGCTTATCATATGAAGGATGTGCAAGCGGTTGTGAACCTTTTAGCATCTAAAGGCACTTCTGGCACGCAGTTTGAACTTAAGACAGAGGGGTATGCTCTCATTGATTTGAATCAATACGATAGCAGGCTTACCAAACAGCGGGTGGCAAATAGGGCATTCCCAAAACTTTCGGCGAATTCTCAGAGTGTCAAACAGTATGCAAGTCAGTTGCATGCAATGGAGCTTTATGTCGATCGAGACTTGTTTACTCGCGGTCGTGGGATCATGAGTGGATTGGGGACAGCCAAAACAGAGAACAGAGTTCGCCCAAGAAACATAGATACCAATAGCGGTGAGGATGAGATAAAAATGAGAGAGGCGAATAAGTACACCAGAGAAGAGATCCACAGCGAAGGAAAGATACTAGCGCAGTACACGGACCTTTCTCAGTGCGGTATTGAGTGGGAAAGTGGCGACCTTGGGTTGTTATTCATTACTTCTGACTCTCAGCATCATGAGAGCATGGATTTACTTAAGAATCGTCAAGCGGTACGACTTGCACTTATACAGAAATCTCTTAGGGAATGCCAACTCCCATCGATGATGATTACCTCTGATGAACAACTAGTGGAGTCTCTGCGAGACTACCGGCGTCTCTACGAATTTTATCAGACATTGATGAAAGGTATGGAATCACATAGCCATGTAAGCCATAGAGCAAGGGCTTGGTACGATCGTATCGGGCCGGAGCGGCGATCGGCAAGTTTGATGCAGCAACTAAAGGAGTGGTGGGAACGGCAGAAGAAATTGCGTGAAAAATGGCTTCCCGTGTATGTGTCGTTGCAGCAGGAGACATATTTTTTGGAGAAAGACATTATGAAATACTTAGACTTGTGTAGTCTTGGGGTTATTTGAGAAGAGGTGTAGTGCCGCTTGACTCGCTACAAATTTTCAGACTTCTATTTATTGCTTTCATTATTTTCATGTTGATGTTAAGAAGCCAAGAGTCCTATTGACGTAGCTTCAAACAAATCGACTAAGTCTTTTCCTTTCCATCTTACCGACTTAGAATTGAATTCAAGCGAATAAATATTTTACTTGACTAAACTCTAAATCGATTCAGTAATCATAGCATAAAAGAGTCCAAAAAGAGTAAAATAAGTGAGTCACCTTTTTAAAATTTTGATTGTGGACATGAATAAATCAGGCTTATCAACTACTGAAAATTCTGGGAAATCGGGAGGTTTAATAAATAGTGATAGGACTACTGGTGATCCTGAAAATCGTCTGCTTCGGGATGTGATCGAGTCCAAAATGCCACCGCCTTATCCCTATTGTGCCGAAGGACATTATTTGCCAGCGACTCTAGGGATGCAATTGAAGCCAGAGCTCAACATATCTACCCAACAGGAGGGAAAAGCACCCGATAAAGATATGCTGGAAGATCACATTAGTTTTCTTCGCACCATTTCAGCCTTTCAGCACTACAAAAAACAAGCCATGGACGTGCGCGACATGCGACACAAAAACTTTTTAACATTACAAAATAAACATCGTGACTTACTCTGTGTTCAACTGGACGCAATGTTTGAGAGCTATTCCGAATGTATTCAAGCCAACAACGATTTTTTTGATGCCATCTGCAACTCTGGTGGGGAACTCTTCAGGAGCTACTGGCCGGAAGGAACGACCGTTCGATTGGATGACGTCCCGTCGCCTACTCCACTGGATATGGATAAGGTCTTCTCGACCCTGCGTCAATTCGTGCGCGACTGGGCTGGTGAGGGAGCTCCAGAAAGGGATTGCGTCTATAATCCGATTCTAGATGCCCTGGAGCGCTGTTTCCCTAATCGTGAACAACGTCTAAATAATCGTATTTTGATTCCAGGTGCGGGGCTGTGCCGACTGTCTGTAGAGCTCGGGCTGCGTGGATTCTTCGCCCAAGCCAATGAATTCAGCTACCACATGCTTATCGCTGGCCATTACATTCAGAACCATGCCACAGAGGCATGTCAACATCGTATTTTCCCGTACAGCGATAGTACCTGTAATTTAGTAAACCGTGCAGATCAGTTTGTCGAGGTACTCATACCCGATTTATGCGCGTATGAAGCAATTGATGAGCTTCAGAATAAAGGGTTGAGTTTTGGTGAGCTCTCCATGGTAGCGGGTGACTTCACTGAGGTCTATTCAAAGCTGAGCCAACACAAAACCTGGTCTGCTGTTGTCACGTGCTTTTTTATTGACACTGCACACAATATCATTGAGTACTTGGAGACTATTTACAATTTACTGGTTCCTGGGGGTTATTGGGTCAATGTCGGGCCTCTTTTATACCACTTCGCGGACAGCGTTGAGGACATGTCGATTGAGCTGTCTCTTGGGGAAGTACTGACGGTGGCGCAGCGCATCGGATTTGTCTTGCAGTCCTCGCCGACATTCATCGACACAACATACACAAACAACCAACGAAGCATGAAGCAGTTGGTTTACCGATGCGCATTTTTTTTACTACAACGACCACTTACCGATGAACATAAAGATCTTATGAATAACGGCGTAGGCAGTGCATCACCATAAGTGGCATTTTCCCACTGAAAGATATAAGGGCAAGTGGGAGGAGAGGGAAGGAAGGCATGTGGGAAAAAAATATTATAAGTTATCTTCAGAAGAATATGAGTATAATTTACCTGCGTTCTCTATTCTCCCCCCTCGTTATTTACTTTTTTCACACATGATGGTGTTTAATAAGATGATCTACTTTTCGAAATTAAAGCGCATTGTAATGAAACTTAGAATTTTTAAAGCGTTTTATCAAATTTGAATAGCTTAATGCTATTTCGTAACTGATACTGAAGGTATGCCCTATAAGAGATTTATTTTCGACGGCGTTTTTTCTTCTTTTGCTAGATTTTATAGTTGCATTAAAATTTATAATTAAAAAATATACATTGTTCTTTTACCTGTATTAAATAATTATAATTAAAATTAATGCATTATAGAATCACAAATGAGGGCAGCTTCCAAGGATAGTGGATCTGAATGAGACAGGGCTATGAATAATGCACTACTATTATGTGGTGTGCGTAAATGTAGAAAAACATGTGCTTAGAATACCGAAAAATGAACAAAATATGAGTTCGATGTAAGTCAAGCCTTATATTTTATCAAGGTTGTCAAGATTTTAATGCATTCACACGTAATAAATAACAAAATTATTTATTTGCTATTTGAATTTCTGCATCTTGTCATTTTCAATTTTTATTTCTGAGGCTTATATCGAATAGCAAAAAGCATCCCATAAAAGAGCGCATTCCAGCGACCTAACTCATACATATACTTGTATATCTGTGGAAGCTTATTATAATTAACGGTCTTTCTGAGTAATAAACATATTTTTATTGGTCCTTTGAATTCATACTATCAGACAAATACCTGTTTTTCCCTTTAAAATGTACTAGTAAATTACTTTGTTCAAAGTTCTTCAAATGCAATATATGCTATACATATTATAAGTATTACTTGTTCATTTGTTCCACTGTATAGTTTTCGCTTAGTTGTATGCAAAAGCTATTCTTCCACAAGAAGGGATGGTAAGAATTAACGCAAAAATATTGAGATATATTTCATTATGCTTATTGGGGGTTCCCCTTTCATTTGGTATCATGCAATCACGTAATACGAAGAATTGGAGCTTGCGCTTTGTCTCGACTTTGTATTCTGTTTTTTACTTTATGGTTAATAAAAAAAAATTCAGGGTCCTTTTTTATCTTTCATGATGGACGTCTATCACAGCAGGCTTTTTTCCCTTATTAGCTTTGTGTTCCTTTCTTTTTCTCTTTGTTGTTGCAGAATTATCAAGGATAAAAAATGTTTCTAACTATACGAAAAAAATTATTTTCACTGAATCCGTAATTATTGGTATGTCTTTCTAATAATTATTGTCTAACATTTTCTAGTTCCCTTTTATAGTATCATTTTTTTTATTAGAAAAAAACAAAAGGAGGGTATCAAAGAGCCTTTGTATTATTGAAGATGGGTGATTCTGTACACAAAAAAAACGCTGGTAAATCAACCGATAGACAGAAGGAGAGCCGATCGGCACACAAACCCTTTCTTTTGACACGCGAGGATGTGCAGGCCGCATTTGAGTTTTTTGACACCCAGCAATGTGGTTACTTGAATGTGAGCAGTCTAAAAGCCAGGCTCTCGGCTTTCTATCCGAACCTCACCAGCAAAGAATACTACTTTTTGCTTGATAATATTGGTGTGGCGAAGGCGACAGCGGGTAGTAGTAACACTGCCGGTAACAGCACCACCATCACCCTGGATCAGCTCTGGGAAATTATTGACATGTACCAGGGGGTACTCACTAATTTGAATTCAGAAGGGTCATTGTTAACTCAACCGACGGAAGGAACTGCCACGTCGAGGCACCGATCTATTACGGTCAATGCGGCATCTACTGTGAAAAAAATTACAGAGAGCAACACTGACTCAATGTCGGCAATAGCCGCTGTTGTCGCGTCTAACGGCAGCATCGACTTTGATCCCGTGCAAGAGGCTTTCCGGATCTACGATCCTTATGGAACAAATTATATTGATGTGAAAACAATGGCTTACATCATGGCTCGCATTGGTTTCGGGGAGTTAAGTGATGAGGAGTTGGATATTCTAGTGAAAGCAGCAGATTTTGATCGCGATGGTAAAATTAGCTTTCAGGACTTTCGACGACTGGTCGAAATGAGGACAGGACACATAAAAAAGAATTGAATTTTTTTTCTTTTCTGATATTTTTAATATTCTTTTAGAGGATGTTTTTCCTGCTATTAGAATCATTTTTTTTCTTGCTTACCATTTTTACTGTACGCACTTCGTCTAATGCATGTAAAAAATTATATATCTACCCTTCAAAAAAAAGGAAGTAAATAGTCTGAACCGATATCCGGAAAGCACGTACATTGCTAAGTTTATTTATATAAAACTAGATCTTCATATTGGAAAAGAATGGAAGGTGAGGCACCATGTTGTGCATGTATCAAATCTCTTCAGCTGGTTTTATTTATTTATGCTTGTATTTCCATGATGGATAATTTTTTTGGGATTTATTTATACTCTCAGCTCTATTTTCTACATATAACAGGTGAGGGGGAGTTCTTTTTGAAAGGAATCAGTCTTAGCCCATACATCAAGCATACAAAGGAAAAAACACAGCGAAGCAAAGTCTAAAACATTTCAATGTTATCGTGTAATGACAATGAAGTGACTTCAGGTTGTTGTGAGACCATGACGAAGGGAGGTAATGCAACTGTCGCGCCAGCTACGGATGCGAGGTCGGAGACTTCCCAACCGATCCAAACTGATGGAAATAATGGCGACTTGTTCCAGTTTATTACGAGATTGTGCGATAGTTTCCCTGTCGATACCGGAGCTTTAATGACGATTAACGATCTTCTTGTGAGGCTCAAGAGCTCCCAACCAGATGTTTTCACAGCTCTCGATAACTTGAAGGAAACAGCACAAGTGGTTTCGAAACCGAATGAATCCGTTTCTATCCATTGGAAGGAGAAAGGAAACAATGAATATACCAGAGGGATGCTCCAGGACAGCATTCTGTCCTACACTCATAGTCTGATTTGCGCCGAGACGGACACAACAATAGCGACTACACTTAACAACCGGAGCACTGCCTTTTTCGAGATAGGCCAGTATGTTAACGCATGCTTGGATGCCCACCGCACACTTCACTACAAAACGGACTACTGGAAGGCTTTGCAGCGTCGTGGGCGTGCGTTAGAGGAACTGGGGTTCAGGGATGCTGGCCAGAAAGACGTCTTGGCGGCCTTAGACAAGTCTTTTGAAAGTAGTAACTCGCGCGATACCATCGACAACATCCTAGGAGATGTGATGAAGTGTCAGGCAGACTTAGCGCTGCCCCCGCGCGCGACGCTCCGTGCGCCTTTGAAGGTAGAGCGCACGATTCAGGGCCGCGGCCTTTTTTCCCGGCAGCGCCTGAACTGCGGGACGGTGCTGGAGGAGACCCCCTACGCACTTGTGGCTCGTGCTGAGGTGTTGCTATCTGTCTGCTCCTACTGCCTGCAGCACACGAGCTGTCTGTACCCTGGCGATGTGTTCCGCCGTGCGGCGATCAAATCACGCGGGCTATTTTGCAGTGAAATATGCGCCGAGGCGGCATGGCGGTATTATGGGCAGTTTGAATCCACCAATCCGTTCTTTCTCATGTGCCCCAACGATGTTCTCCTGGCAACAAGGGTTGCATTGTATGGTGTCCAACAGTTTCCGGAGTTAGAACTGAACAATGCAGCGCCAGACTTTGACGAAGTAGGCCACAACCAATTCGGGGCCTCACACATGCAGATGTTAACAACATTTTCGAAGGAGCTCCAGAACAATGCCGTGGTTGGTGGCTGTGAGTCGATTGTTGCAGCCATTGGATTATACATGAAGGCTTTCACCGCGTCTGAGGCTGAGCTTGTTCGCAAAGCCCAACGACAGATCCATTCCAACGCGCTGGACGTGAGCTTGGTCCTACGTCTCGGTCAGGGTAAGGATCCTAACATGGAAAGGAAATCCATGTTATACACCAACAGTGCTGCACAGTTAGGGAAGGCGATGTATGCTATCGGCTCTCTCTTCAATCATGCTTGCGACCCGAACTGCTTTGCTTCCTTCGTGGGGGGCCCTCGAGGGTCGAGCCCTAAACTTGTAGTGAGGGCGATTCGGCCAATCATGGAAGGCGAGGAGTTGACCTTGGCTTACGCAGGGATTGATGCGTTTCACTTTCACAGTATGCGCAACCGCTTGCAGACCTTGCGCAACCGCTACGGTTTCATCTGTCGCTGTACGACTTGCGTGAACCAGGTAGACGAGTCCGTTGGAACTGAGGGAAAGGAGCACTACATTAAGGCCGCTGACTATTATCAAAAGGGATGCCAGCTGACGCGCAATGGAAAGTACGACACCGCTGTGACAGTCTTACTGCAAAGTTACGAGATTGTGATGCGGTACATTTGCCCACCACCGAACCCGCCGCAGATGATGGTGCCGAAGACGCATAGGGCACTTGCTTTAGCATACTACCACATGAATAATCTCGACAAGTGTGCAGAGCATCTGAAGGCGGCATTGGAAACCGATCTGCTGATTCATAAAACGGAATATCGAGTAGAAATGATCAATGAATACACACGCCTGGCCGCTGTTTTACGTGATCCCGAAGAGCGGAGAGTTTACGGTGAAAAGGCTCTTGAGCTTGTGCGGTGTTTATACGCACCATCTCCGCTACTGGAGGTGGAGATAGCTAATATTCAGTCAGTGTATAAGATCGTGAGCGTAAGCGGCAATGAATCGCAAAAATAACGAAAGAGGGGGGAACAACGATTGGGAAAAGGTGACAACTTTCTTAATTCTCGTTGTGGATGTGATAATGAGAATTGACAAAAGCAGCTAATCTAAGTATGGACCTTTAACACAAAAGTAAACATTCAATAAATTTCAAAATGAGTATGTTTTTTTTTAGTCTATTTAACAGTTTTTACTTTTTATTTCAATTGTCTTCATAAAATGAAACTAGAGAGAATCATATAAAAAGAAAGGTTTAATTGCTTATTCATTTTTTTGAAGATTACCTACGTTTATGCATCAGTATATAACAAAAAGTTTTATTTAAATTCTGTATATTTGGGTTCGATATAGTGGATCGTTCCCCTTCCTCGTTCCTTATTTTTGAAGTATCATCCAAGATGTTTCGGTGTCGCATGAGTAGCTTGATCTTGCTAAGACCATTGTCAACATACTATGGAATTCACCATCCTCGCGTGTTTCCCCTCACGCCACTTTTGGCGATCGGTTTCCGATACAGTAGTTCTCTCGGTAGCCCCACCCCAAGCACCAGCGGTAAGGGTCGTGAAGGCAATCAGGATCTCAATGGATCAAACCCGCCAAGAACCAGTGGGTCCAACTCTATAGATGGGGAGCCCCCTCGCAAAGGGAGCGACAACTCGGCACCGCAGGGATTACAAGATGAAGGTAAAGCTAAGGGGTCATCACCCTCCGCGGGGGGTAGCAGCGGTGTGTCTGGTCAAGGCGATTCCTGCCCAGACCTCAAGATTACTTTATCCGGAGACAACGTCAGCATTCCAAAGGGATTTGAATCCTTCTATGGGAAGCCGCTGCTGATGAAAATGCCACCACGACACAAGCGAAGCGATTCTATTACGCGCGCCTATGGCGTGTTGCCAGAGGAGCGCATCATCATTATGGAGATCGAAACGCGGATGAGGGTCTTGAGGACGTTGCGCAACTTTTTGATCTTCTCAGGGGCATTGATAGCCATAACCCTATACCGTTGGTACATGGAGGACAGCAATCAGCGTGCAGACATCACGGACTACAAGACCGTAGTTGTTAATGTGCAGCGGCATACGGCAACGTTTCTTAACGATCGGGGTCGAATAGTGGGTGTTCGTCACTTTATTGATTTTAGTGAATTCGAAAAGACATGCAATCCGGATAGCGATATCTTGCTGGAGTTTTCATCTTACTTCCCATGGGTGCCGATGTTGCTTTTGTGCCTCATGCCCCTCTTGGCTGTAGTGAACGCGAAATTCAATGGTTCGGCCAAGATGGCCACGATGATGGCGCAAATCGAAAAGAAACGATTCAACTTTAAGCGTGAGACCTTGGTGAATACGCGGCTCAGTGATGTAGCGGGTTTGACAGAGGCGAAACATGAGGTGTTGGAGGTCGTTGACTTCCTTAAGAACCCCAAGCAATATCAACAACTCGGGGCGAGGTTGCCTAAGGGTGTGCTGTTGGATGGGCCGCCTGGGGTCGGCAAGACCCTTTTGGCTAAGGCTGTGGCTGGTGAAGCGATGGTGCCGTTTGTGAGTTGTTCTGGAAGCGAATTTGACGAGGTATACGTCGGTGTTGGTGCTCAGCGCGTTCGCGAACTGTTTCGGGAGGCAAACAAGTGCAAGCCATGTGTCGTCTTTATCGACGAAATCGATTCCTTTGGGCGAAAGCGGCGCTCTGACAGCGGTGGCAATTCACGTGGAACGCTGAACGCGTTTCTTTCAGAGTTGGATGGCTTCAAGGATTCTTCTGGAATCATAGTGCTAGCAGCCACGAACCGCGCTGACATCTTGGACAATGCTTTGACGCGGTCGGGTCGCTTTGATCGCAAAGTATCGCTTGAGAAACCCTCTCACAAGGACCGCGTGGCCATTGCTATGGTGCATTTACAGCCGCTGCGTCTAGAGCCCAGCACTAAACCTCAGGACTATGCCGAGATCATCGCAGCTTTGACGCCAGGCTGCAGCGGTGCGGATATCTTTAATATCTGCAACGAGGCTGCCATACACGCCGCACGCGAGGCGCAGGAGTACGTCGCGACGAAACATTTTCACGCTGCTGTGGAGCGGGTGTTGATGGGTCTTGAAAAGAGCGCGGTCAGGTATACACCGAGCGAGAAGGAGCGTATCGCCTACCATGAGGCAGGCGTCGTGGTGTTGAATTGGTTCCAGAAAGAGACCGATCCGGTTATCAAAACGACCATCCTTCCGCGCGGGCAGCACCGCACCGGCGTCACGCAGATGCTCCCGAAAAGGGCTTACATCTCGACTGAAGAACAGTTATTGCAGCGCATCGTAGGGATCCTAGGTGGCTACGTCGCGGAGGAATATTTTTTTCATGATGTATCCACCAGCGCCGCGAATGATTTACAGAATGCGACCAAGCTGGCGCTAGAGATGGTGTGTACCTATGGTATGGACCCCAAGAATATTGGACACTTTGGCTACGAGCTGAACCGTGACGATGCAATTCAAAAGCCGTTCGGAGAGGAGAAAGAGAATGCTGTAGACGCTTCGGTGGAGCGCATTGTGCAAGAGTGTTTGTGCCGCGCGCGTGCACTTTTGCAGGAGTATCATCACCACGTTCGTATCATTGGAGGGCTGCTTATACAACAGGAAACGCTCAATGCGCATAAACTGTGGTTTGCATTAGGGGATCGACCGACCATGTCAGAGGAATTTCAAGTTTATCTGGAGAGTTAAAAAACGAAGTGGAGGTGAATACTAATGCTTAATAGGATGAAAAACATGGTAATGGAGTGTCTTTTTCTTTTTAGTTATTTGTCATATATGGTCTAAAAGAAATGGGAATGGTATGATCATGCAAATTGTGAGTCACGGTCATGAAGAAAAAACGTAATTTTCACACTTTCCCTCATTTTATCTCAAGGTACAGAGTCTAAATAGCCAGAGTAAGAAAACAGCTGTCTCAAAGCCGCAGCCCAATATCGTTACCGCCGCATCGCTTTCCTTGTTTGTTTTTGCGTTTCTGCTCAGGTGACCACAGTTATCAGAAGGGTAGGGTCTGGGAGCGCTCGAGCGTTTCATTCCTTATCATTTTTCATAAACATATAAGCAAAAAGTACGCAGATCGGGATTCGAACCCGAGACCTTCGCCGTGTTAAAGCGACGTCATACCCACCTAGACCATCCGCGCCTGTTCCTTGGTGCACTTACGTTAATCAAGAACCATGATTGGAATGGTGCTTAAAGACGCAAAGTGCGGAGCTCTCATAGCTCAGTCGGTTAGAGCGTGGGTCTAATAAGCCCAAGGTCACAGGTTCGACCCCTGTTGGGAGCACTTTTTTCCGTTTCCATGCATCAGGTGGTGCAGTGAATCTGAAATTGCGAGTGAT
>HF955199.1:1899286-1923800 GCA_000982615.1 Phytomonas sp. Hart1 | reverse complement strand
GAAATTGCGAGTGATGCATGGAAACGGAAAAAAGTGCTCCCAACAGGGGTCGAACCTGTGACCTTGGGCTTATTAGACCCACGCTCTAACCGACTGAGCTATGAGAGCAATGTGTGGGAGCTCTCCAACGTGTTTTAGTCTATGCAATGTTCTGGTAAAAAATCGTCAACAGCAGGGTTCGAACCTGCGCGCGAGTTCGCATTTGATTTCAAGTCAAACCCCGTAACCACTTGGGTATGTTGACACCGCATGGGCCAAAAAATATTAGTCGTTTCATTAATTTATTACAGACAAACCAAAATATACGAGCCAACAAGGCGGAGTGGCCGAGTGGTCTAAGGCGCCAGATTTAGGCTCTGGTCTTTCGAGGCGTGGGTTCGAACCCCACCTCCGTCACAATTTTTGACCTTTTAATTATCCTTCCTAACGACCACAATTTACTCGGATGCCTCAGCGAGCGTGGCGCAGTCGGCAGCGCGTGGGTCTCATAATCCCAAGGTCGTGAGTTCGAGCCTCACCGGTCGCATTTTTTTTTTTACCTTTTAAAAGCTTCGGAAAAAAGAGTGTAGAAGCTGTCATCGAGGTTTCCGCCTCTGTAACATCACCATGTTTCATGCTGATATTTTTCAGAACAAATCAAAAAAAACTTGTGCGTTCTAATACGATATATAAAACGATGCCTAACAGACGGGAAAACTGTTTTATTCAAAGCAACAACAGGTGTGACGGTTGATTAAAGTCTTTAACATATATTTTTGAAAAGAAAGGAAGGTCGACAGCTTCTACTCCTGGGCGCAGAAGTCTACTCTTTCCCCTGAACACCGTGCTTCGCTTCTTTAAACCACCCTCTGAATTAGGGGGTACTTGGCACGCAGCGAGGCACAAGAACGCCAGAGTGTGCCAATGAGAAACTCCATGGCATGGCATAGTTCTGTTGTTGAAGCGAGACATTCAACGTGGTGTACTTCGCCGCCGTGTTGACCGAGTTTCGGCACAATGTCGCCGGAGGAAATGACGGTCATAACATTCTTGTTAATCAGGCGCAAATTCACGTCGAACTTTTTCCGACCCAGGAGGATACCGGGTGCACTGAAGGCAACTGCCTTGATGTCCAGTTGTGCAGCGAGAATGGCGGCGACAGCCCCTCCGAGTGAGTGCCCGGTCAATACTACATGCTTTGGGTGATCGGGTTGCAGGCCGCGAAAGACGAGGTGGTTGTACACATCAGCGTAAAAATTACGATGATAGTTGTTGTATTTACACTCCCGAAGCGACTTGTTGGTGGAGTTCAAGAGATGCGCCCACGTCTCCTCACTACTTGGCTCAACATGAGAGGGGGTGTCGATAGGGCTCCAAAGCTTTTCCTGAAGGGAGACGAGACGAATGAGGTTGACCACAAGTTCTTTCGGCACGACCACCGAACCAGGCACAACCATAGTCATGAATTGGTATAGCACGGTTTCAAAAAAAAGGTCAATGTCAATGAGGAAGTCTGTAAAAGAGAAGAGATCCGTGCCACGCACCGCAATTACTGACATGTTTCTAGAAATGCTATAAAAATCGTAAAAACCGGTCCAGCCGGTGGGCTTGTGGTTTGAATTTGTCGGCACACATGCAGTGCCGTAGCGCGGTTGGACGACCCAGTCAGAGCCCATATTTGTATTCATATAGTTTAACATGGTACCTATTTCCTCCGTGCTCGAGAGATAGGGGGCAAGTGCCAGCAGCGCCAATTCCCACACCGAGGTTCCGTAATAGTCACGTGTGCACAAATAAGGGTATAAGTCTTCGTTGTCGTTGGAGGTGGGTTTGAGCCACTTGAAATTGCTGAGTTTCGCCGTATGCATAGCGCGCATTGCGTCGTCGGTTTCACACGTTACGTTAGAGCGAGATAGGAGGTGCATGTGAACTACAATGTGATCAAAGGTGAGAAGACGGCCGCCATGGGATGCACGGGCGCGTACGGGGATGGGGCGCAGCTCAGGAAAGGCCGCTTGCACTAACATACCACTCACAATGAAAGCAAACAAAATCAAAATTGTAATGTACACCGCCCGAAGGATAATACGAGCTGTGCGAAAGGTCGAACCGACAAAGTAGCATTGGCTTTGCAGCGACAATAGACGAGGCAGCACGTAGAAATAAAACTCTCGAATGCGCGTAAGACGTCGTGCGGCACCATTAGGTATGATTTGCTTCCTCGAAATTTGAATTTCTGTACCATTTGAATACTTGATCAGCATGTTGTCCATGTCAAAAGACATATCTAGGCTTACAATTCCGATTTGCTTGTCGTCCCTTTCGTAGGCGTCCTCCAGGAGGATAGCCAAGGACGGCTGAAGTAGCTTTTCACGATCTTGCAGGGAGATATCTACCCAATGCACCGAGCCGTTTTCAGTCATCTCGAACTCGCGTACGAGGTCAATACCGCGTGCCACAAGTAAGACGTTGACCCCGAGTAGTATCACGCATGTAAAAATGTGGTTATGAAAATATAAAAGCCCGCTTAAAAGCATTATCCCATAGGGCATTATCACTATGAGCACGGGGAAGTGGGCGTCTGGGTGGCGCACCAGCCATCGATAGGAACACAGGGTTCGAATCGTTGCTGAGGTGAAGGACAGCGACATGTAGGCGAAGAGATGAGGAAAGTTAAGACACATAATCATCAGCACTGCGGTGGTCAGGCTTCGCAATGGTCCGTACAAAATTCCAACAGTCACTGAGAAAAACATAACAAGCACGAAGGCGTTGTATCGTATAATACGGATGTGCTCCGTCCACCATTCATCCTCCATGTTTACAAAGCAATTATCATTTTGAATTTCCCCATTCTCAGTCTTTCTTCCGAGGGGTTGGTATTGGCTACCCTCTGCACCTCTCAAGTGACCGTTCGTCTTATGGTTACTTTGGCCTACTGTCGCCACCTCACTACTTCTTTGCTTCAAGGTTTCTCTTTTTAATTCGCTTTTGTCAAACACGTGACCGTTTCCACCGTGTTTGCCCCTAAACAGCGAGGATGTTTCAGGGGCATCCAGTTGGCAAGCGCAGCAACCCTCTTTAGCGCACGGAAGCGTCTGCTGTGGTTTCTGTGCATCAATCAACCTCGGTTGAGTCCGACGGGGCAAGGTCAGACCGACGAACATGACCTGCACGATTCCAACAACAAAAGTAGCGATAACGACTTCAGTCTCTTTTCGCACGAGAAACTCAATTATGCTGGTATAAAAAATAAAAATAATCAAGCAAGAAAAAGCCGGCATGACACCCAGGAGAGCTGCTAAACGGGCTGGCTTCTTTAACACAAACTGAAGACTAGCACGCGTGAGGGGGTAGTCTATACCCTGGTGTTTTGTATACGAATCAAGCATGGCCTCGGCGATACAGTTGATCATTTTGTGCCCAACCGTAGCGATGGAAATGCCTAGCGCCGTAAAAGGTGCGACTCTGCGAAAAATATCGCATAAACCTAACATCAGTGTCCATGTAGATGAAAAGTTATAACTGTATTTTTCCATTTCCTGAGTAACCGGGAACACTAAGCTCCACACTACTTGCTGTAGTGCGTTGTGCGTCATCGCGAGCGTCATGACAATAGCAGAGATATAGTACATGCCAAAGATAAGGCGAATAAAAGTGTCCGTGTAGAGGCTCGTTTCATCTGGAAGGTAAAGGGAACGCAGAGCAGTTCGACTAAATCGCACGCCATCTACTATTGTTCTTTTTAAAATTTGCCATAGCATTTGGACGTTCCTTTGAAGTTTTTTCATATTGAATGATAGTTAGTATTATTAGCACTATGTTTTTGATTATTACCCTTCACCGAAGGCTCCACCACTTCGTGATACAGTTGTCTATGAATTTTTTATGTTTGGATTCGTTTACAGATCAACGAAAGCGGAATCCTTTTGACAGAAGTGCTTGGTAATGTGGTTATACTGTAGATATTTCTATACCTGATATTTTTCCCACACGAAGTGTGAGCCACACTATGAATCGGAATGTTGGACGAATAAGTAGATGAAATAACTTACATCTATTGTGGCTTTTCGGAAGCACTAAATTACAGAAGCCTCACAAAAGACACAACTAGAGTTTTAACCAATAAACACGTATTTATGTGTATGTATGAATATGGGAAAGGGGAGGGCGATATTTAGTGTTATCAACCTGAGTGTACGTAGGATACGCATATCTTTCTCTCATTGCTGAAAATAGTAAGTCTCTGTGTAATAGAGTCCATTTCGATAATATATATATATTATTCTATATTAGTATATATATATATATAGATAGATAGATAGATAAGTAAATAAATAAATAGAGAAAGTACAGATGTAGGTCTTAAAGACCAAATTTATAAATAACTCCAAAACTTTCTCAAATTACAACAATGATTTTTGAAAATGATTCCCATTTAAAACTACAACTTTGCTCCTTCGCTCACATCCGCGTAACAACGTAACAGGGTTCTTTTAACAGTATGCATCTCTTCATTAGGATCCATGGATTGGGGCAACCGAAGAGCATGCAGCTTCTTAATGAGATCTTTCATTGAGGAAGACACGTTCTTGTCATCAAGGGATGGCAATTTTGGAGCATGCTTCCTCTGCTTCCTCTCCAACAGCGTGAATTTTGAGAGATTATGCATTAGAGGAAGCTTCAAAAGGGAATCAAGGCAATTGTTGACTGTATCGTTATTGCATATTGTTACGTACCTAATGATATTTTGCTCTTCGAACAGACTTAAAGCGGTCTTGAAGATGGCAGTAATCATTGGTTTTGTGTAAAGTGGTTGCTCGGGAAACATTTCGAGCAGCACAAGTGTCGCTACACAGACCAAATACAAGATATCCATGTACGGGAAGATAAGCTGCAGCAAAAAATCGTTGAGCGGGGTGATGGGTAAAGAGATGAGATCATCCTTTCCATGAGCTTCGTTGCCTTTGACGCAGTATTCATCGTCTGACCCATTCCACTTTGAATCATCCAAGTGAAAACGTGCTAGTGTATGCTGCATCCAGGCGTCAAAGCTATCGGGACAACTCTGCGAGAAGTCTGGGAATTCCTTTGAGAGAAGTTGGCGAAGCAGTCGGGTTATGCTCTTTAGAACGGTTTGGTTCACCACACATGCAGTGTTTCCAGTGGAGGAGGAGGAGGAGGTCAATGTACCGTAGCCGTGAGCCACAACGGCTACAACAGCCTCGTCGATAAATACATGAACCAATTGATTGGCTGATATATGAACGGCAAGACGGGATGTTGCGGTTGGTGGATGGTACATTACCTCGCCGACCCCCACATTACTGGACTGCACACGAAGGAATTGACCAAGGTTCTCCACGCCCTGCTGCATAACCCGCGCGATATCAGGCGTAGAAGCGAGCGAACGAACAAAATTCGTCCTATCCGTCGAGCTATTAGCGTCTTCAGTACTTGGGAGCGTATAGAATATGGAACTCATATTCCCACCTCTTTGTTTAACTGCCTGAATTAACATCACAATCGTTGTATGGAGGCGCGTAAGTGATAGGCTGGTACCTTCGGCCTCACAAACGGGTAGAGTACATTCGACGGCAGAGGCCACTACCGCCGCAGGGGTGATGACGATATTCTCCTGGAGTCTGTGCGTGATGTGCCAGCCCAGGGCCTCTAGTAGTGCAGCTGGAGGCTTGTACTCCTTCTCGGGCATTGCATTTTTAGCGAATAGAGTGGGAGAGCCTGAGGGGTTCGCATCGGAACTGCCATTTTGAGGCGTGCTCGAGATAGGTTTATTTCCGGACTTTGGAAGGGGCTGGCAACAATCCCAGGTTTCTATGAATTCCCTAAGCGAAATAGCATCGCCAAAATGCATGTAAATGTTGCCATAACGATGGTTGAGGTTTTTGAAGGCCTTGACCATGTTACTGAGGGTTTCCTTAGGTTTTGGGATACCCAGAAGCTCCTCCGCAAAAATCTTAGCTTCCAACACTTCATCATAAGAAATGCTTATCGGCACAAAAAGAACATCATGCAGTCGTTCCTTTTGCGTCAAGTTGAAGAACACCTCCATAATGAACTTTAGCATTCCCAATTTTGGCGTTTTTGTTTTCCCAGTACGGCTACGCATGGCTTCAATAAAAAACTCAATCGGCAGATGGCGTATCATCAGTTGATGAACGTACTTCCTAAACAGTGCAGTATACAGCGTGTCTCCTCGGAAATTGCGTCGCATGAAAAAGGATCCACTCCCGCGCATTAGCTCCGAAAACTTGCCTAATCCAAGAAAGTCTTCACCGGTTACCACATGCGGTGGGGATAGACCCATAGACGCAAGAATATCCGACACAAGGAGGAAATCAGAATACGAACGATGCAGTGGGATGTAAACGAGCTCAACACAGGGCATTCGGCTCCAACGAAAGAGGCGCTCGTACGTGCCATCATTGCAGCTGACGCCGCAGTATACAGTGTTTAGGAACTTCTGGACCAAAAACCCTATAGAACGACAGTAGAAATGGTTTTGAGTATCACCTATGCGTAGGATCATGCGTTCAGCGCGCTCCTTGATTTTCTCCACAGATTGCGCTTCAGATATTGCGGTGTTGGATATTTCCTTCTGGATGGATGGATTTTCGAGAATGGTTGAAAGTACTTGTAGGGTCAGACCCTTCACCATCGGCCCGCGGCAACCTGTCGCACACATACCCGCACGTATGCTATGGTCAACAGGCCCCAAGAACTGACGCCATTTAGACGGAAATGGCGGTTCTCGCGCTTCAGATACATAATTAAAGTCGTTAACAAAGGAGTGGACAGGTTTTGGAAGTCGCATTAGCTGGGGGGTCGACTGATACACTTGTCCCACGCGTAACCAACACAAGGCAAAATGCTGTAGGACGCTACGAGCGATACAGCGGATGTACATGCTCCATTCCACTTCGTTCAAGGAAACGTACTGGGATTGGGGAGCTGTGTGATGGGTGGTCTGAAGAAGTTCTATAAGATCCTGATACGCAATAGACCCGAAAATAGCACTACTATCTGCACATGAGATGTGAGGGGTGACGGTGCCGTTCAGATCGTTCCCACCTATTTTTTCATCTTTCCCATTGATATGTCCCTTTCCGAAGGAAACTAATCTCAACAAACTTTTTTCTCCTTTTTTAGTTACCCTATTGTGATGCTTCAAGACCGCCTCGACATTTTGTATGATTTTGTCTAAATGCAGAAAGAAATTCGAAATCTTTTTTTTATCAGGAAAAGTTTCAAAAAGTCTTCTTCGGCGGCTCTGTGCTTTACTCTGTTCCCTACATCGTGAATAGTCGATTGCCTCAGGACCCCAATTCATAACGTCCTGTGTGCTGAACAAAAATTGAATCTTGGGGGAATTACTGAGGAAGCCTTCCGCTGGAAACACCGTTGAGATCTTCTTAACGTAACGGCCGTAGTAGTCTAAGATATACTCAGCTACCATGCCCCAGACTAACGAATTGCGGTTATTGACATCCACGCGGACTACCCTTGTATCCGCGGTACCTACTATGCTCGCACCAATAGGGAGGGATGGCTGAATGAAATTGTTTTGGATTGCTGTAAAGGCGAGGAGTCCAGTGTTTATAGCGACATCTATTGGGACAAAAGGCACATCGTCGCGCCGAAACACGGGAAGATAGGTGAGAACACCCAACGCAATACCGGCACTCACGCTTTCTATCATGCCCAGAATACCGCTTGGCCTCATAACACTGCACTTTGTAAGCATAAAATGCAGCGCTGGTGGACTGAAATCTTCAGTGCGCACGACAATCAAGTTTGGAAGGCGTGAAGCATGAGCCACCTTTGAAGTTTTTTGAATAAATTCTATGAAACGATTCAAAAGTTCAACCGAATAAGGATCACTGTCCACGATGAGTAGTAAATGCCCAGAAAAGGTGTTGCCTGAAAGATTGCACAGCCTTTCTATTTCAGGTATGGCTCTCGGGTTAGGAATGGAATCATCCTTTAAGATCCCTCTCAACACACAGACAAGTAAATCGTGCTGAAGATTGATGGGGAGAGGCCCGTCAGCATGGAGAGAAATGTGTTCCAATAGTGCAGGTATCTCGTCCTTTTTGGGGCCTATCCGACCGTAATAGTACTGATACGGAACATCCATCTCAGAGCCCCCATTGCGGTAGGTCCGCAAAGCTTCTTCTCGGATGGCGTCCAAAGCGGCCGCGGCCTCATGTGCACCCTTTTTTTGGTGTTGGTTAGTTTCTTCACTTCCCCAGGAGACGCTTGGCGAATCTGGAGGCGTTTGGGATGTGGGTTTAGCGTTACCATCACCGGCAAAAGTGACGTGTTGCGTAATAACAACCTTTTGTGTTTGAAGAAAAGGTGATAAGGCTAGGCACGCCGCACACACAGCTCCGTAATCGTTGAGACTGCCGATAAGAATCACACGATGGATTGTCTTTGAAAGCTTGAAATTGTGTATTGACATTAGTAATTATATATACGTAGGTGATCAAATTAACTATCTAATAAAAAAGATCTTAATAAATTTATTCTATACAGAGTAAATAGCTACACACGTGTGGGGACATATGTATTCGTATCAATAACATCAAGTATAAGGACTAATTTAATTCGAGAACACCTCTGACGAAAGTATATTAAATTTTGTGATAATCAACACCCGAACAAAAAAAGGGAAAAACGTAAACTTCTGTTTGTGGTGGTTTGAAAGGGGTTGGTTCGTTATTATTTTGAGGAAGAAGGAACACCTCGACTCACAATGCTCTTCCTTATTTAAATAATTGTCTGAAACATGTTACACTACTATAATTACCTTTAACTCGTTCCTGAAGTCACTTATTAGAGCATCAGAAAGCTAAGTCCAACTAAAAGACTACAATTATAAACAGCCATTTAACATTATGCCTCTTTTTTTTCAGACGATTACACCCTCCTCACAAAACTCTAGAGACATGTTAAATACCTCCAGTAGGGAGAACTGTAATGCATGAATGGCAAGTCTAGCACTGCGAAAATCTTTAAAGGAAATCACAAAAGAACTATCCTGGGGTTTGTATATGATTTTCGTGGCATCAAAAAGTCCTATCAAGAGCGCTTGAACATGCGCAGTAGGTAAAAGCATCCCATAACCAAGTTTTAGAAAGGCGCTCGTTTTCGTGGCGTTACGAGGGGCCAAGCAAGCCTGCAGATGGAACTCCGAAAGAAGTGTCTTTGATGAGGGCGTTTCATATTTAGGTGGTAGTGATTCCCCATCCGGCCTAGTTCGTAAAAATGTCTCTAATGAAAGGTCCGAGGCCCAGAGTTGAAATGCAGCCGCGGCCTCAGGCCCAGTAAACTGTATCTTGACGATCCACTGATTGTAATCCATCGATTCGATTGCACCGAAGCGATGCGATGCGGCATGAACCCATTTCCCGAAATTTTTCTGGATGTATTCCAGGACTTCGTCATCCTTGCTCTCAGGGTGGTGCGTAGAACAAGGGGTGGTTCGTTTTAGCGCGAGGAAGACAGCGCACCAGGAGACAGGGGCCGCGTCAGTCTTGTCAAGCAGCATCGCGAGGCCGTCCAGCAGGTCGCCGTATTGGTCCGAATACGCTTTCCAGTACCGATTCCATAGATCTAAGTCGATTATTTTAGGGGTGAGTTCTGAATTTTTTGTTTGGTAAGTCTCCTCTTCTTTCTCCGAGCTAAGGGTTTCCACTCCCTGAGTCTCATTTCGCGAGCTGCCTGACTGAGGGATAAAAACGCTGTCTTGGCTGGTTTTTGGATCCTGAGACTCAGCGGGAACGAGCCTACTAAGGGAAAAACAACCCCTTCTCCACCTCTGAGCTTTCCATCGCAACGAAAACGATGACCATGTTGCATTCATTTCCCGTGAAAAGCGATTTTCGGGAAGACAGGTAGTCAGATTAATATTCTGTGCGTTTTTACTACAGGACATGCAGGAAAATTAGAGTTGGTGGTTTTCCCTATGAAAAAAAGGAGGAGGAGGAGGAGGAAGAGGAGGTGTCGCTTGGTATAAAGCAAACCAGCAGAAACATTTCGTTAGTTGTTGTTTTTTAGTGTCATTCCGTCTTTTAGTCCACCAATTTGAATTATTGATTTTACACGCAATCATTTATTTGATTTTAATATTGTTAAACTATGCGATTCGTATTTTCATCTAACTTTTTTTTTTAGATTCTTTAAATTTCTTCCCAATAGTCAAAATTTTCTTCATCAAAATCGTTTTCCATGCCGTTGTCACTCTTTTTTTGCGTGTTCTTCTTGCGCTGCTTTCGATTGCCTTCCAACTCTTCGTCGCTATCGATGTTTTCTTCTTGTATTGGCATGCTAGAATTTTTTTTACTATTTGTGTTACTGTCATTCTTATTAGTCTTTCGTTTATTGGGGTTCTTCTTTCCTTTGTTTCGCCTGTTATCTTCTTTATCATTGGCAGTCAAATCCACTACAGGATCTAGACCCAACTGCTGCAGCTGCACCACTAACTCATCTCTCACAGTTCCAAAATTCTTGGCATGTTCTTCATCGTGTACAATCTTATCACCCTCTTCATTTTCGCCAGTGCTTGAGTTTACGCCACAGCTCGTTTTCATTTGTAGATCCCCCACCATCTTATCATGCTCGTTAGCGTCTGGTTTGATAAGGATCCTTGTCATTTTGTCCTTGTGGAAGTTCGCTTCAAGTTTTTCATCGGGGGCGACATTTTTCCCATGTTTCATCTTGGTACCTTTATTACCTTTTCCATGTTTAAGTTTCGCTCCCGTGTCTTTGTCAGCTTTTTGAAAGTCATTTGAGGCGTCGTCAAAACTCTTGGAGCTTTGGTAGTTCCCATGTGGCCTGGAATTCACCTCGATCCCTGAGCACGCCGTTGAGACGGCAGAGGATAGAGCCTTGCTGGCGGCCATAAAATTCGCCCCATCACATTCGCCGGCGACGATCACAGAGGCTTCCACAACGTGGACGGTACTTCCCGTTGGAAGTTCCCTCTTGATGAAGCCCTCAATGGCACCATAGAAGTTAGGCTGTATTAGAACCAGCGCGGAGTAAATTTCCCCGCTCGCGTTTTCATCGGTGGAGGATTCCATCTCGGCAGGGGCCGGTTTCACAACTTCCTCCACGATCTGCGCGTTATGGGCATCACACCAGGCCCTCAACTTTTCCATCGCCGCGGCGGTTTTTGTGGAGCAGCGCAGCTTCATGTTCGCGCGGCTAATAGGGATAATCTGAGACTCGACGAGCTGGTGGATGAGAGAAAGCGCCTGTTTCTTGACCGGTTGATCCAGCTTCACCCCCACCCCAATTTCCTTCAGGGCCTGCTCAATCACAAAGCACGGAAAGGGCCTTTGCGTGTTGGAATTAAGGCATTTCTGAGATATAATGAGTGCAATGTCCTTGAACATTTCGTCCACCTCGGCTGTGCGCTCATGCTGGGCGACCTGCAGCTCCCCGTGAATCAACATATACTTGATGGCCTCTTTATTCGACAGGTTGGGGCCAAAAACAGTTTGGATATCCTTTTCAGAGGCCACATGGCCTCGCGCAACGTTGGAGAATATGCGATCCACCTGCAGTACCTCATCTAATCGGTCTTCAGTCCCACTACGATAGGAGACGACCTTGTTTTTATAACATGCTATTTCTAATCGCACTCCTTTTTGTGTGTAGCGCACCACCGCCACGTTCGTGTGGCGTCGCTGAGAGAGCGGAAATTGCATGCGGGCACTCATATTTGGTCAACTTTTAATGCGCTGAGCGTGGATATTGAACGCATAAAGCGGTTCAGGCGATTCCCCAAACGAGAAGTTCTTTCTGATGCCCTAATGTTGGTCTTGTTTTATTGTTAAAATTAAACAATAATAAAAAATGAAGGGAAAAAATACATATTTTTGATTATTTTCACATTGTCCGATTAAGGATAATTTTTTTGAAGCCATATGGATTTATTACATTCTTACACGTATATAATGCACAGGCCACATATGACCTTTTTCTATATTTTATGTTCTACTTTTTTTTTGTGTGTATAGGGTAACAATGTTGACAGCAAAGAGGAAAAATAACATCTAAGCGTAAGAAACATGTAATAAAAACTGCTGATGATCGCAACACTTGCTGTTTAAGGCATCACAGATACAGATATCTATCCTGAAAAAAAAATATGATATTTCAATACATCCCTCTTCAATACACAATGTGTAAAATAGTTTTACAGATATAAGATTGAAATATTAAAATAGAAATAAGTTCATCAATGCATGTATATATGGATTGTTAATCATCTTAGCTCTTATTGTCCCATATTGTTTTACCTTCCTCTTCACCAACTAACTTCCATGCGTTGGCTATGACAGAAAAATCAGGCCATCCGTCAGTTTTTTTGTCGAACTTTGAGGTCTCAGTGGAGTTAGTAGCAGAAATATTTGGTTTAAAAAAGCTATTACACAGCATTAATTCATCTGAGGCCATCATATGCGACCAAATTTTGTGCGGTATTGGGTCATTTTGTCATCCTTGACCCGGAGCAGCTCCTCAAGCTTCATAATTTTTTCACTAAGAATACCAACCGTCTCCCGCAACTCTAAAATGGTTCGATCTTTTTCGTCCAAAAGACGCCGCAAGTTATCACTGGGTGCGGCGCTATGATCGGCCGCGTTCGCTACGCCATTCTTTCGCCGTCCGTTATCATACTCCTTTACTTCAATGCCTGTGTTCGGCACGATTGGTTTTACACCGCAACTTGTTTTAGATATCGTCCCCTTCCGTGACCGTAGGCTATCTGCGGTTGGGGGGGTGGCGTAGGCTGCGCACCGCATCGGCTGCGGTGGGAAGGGGTGGGCCTGAAGTTCGTCTCGTTGGGCTTTGATTTGGGTAATTTTGATGCGAAGGGCGCGCAAAAAACGCTCAATGGCACCTGGGACCGCGGCTATTATATCCTCGATCTCCTCATCGGGAACTTCAAAGTACAGCTTGCGAAAGACGTGGGTGTTGAGGGTACGCCAATTATCGCGTTTCTTGTTGATCGACATCGCCGGCGCGTAGTTGTGCAGTTCCACAAGTTTCGGAAAGTAATATTTAACAATTTCAGCTAAGCAACAGCCATCGGCAAAATCGCGCGCGATGTTGCGTTTCGGTCGGGATATAGGAATACCATCGACCCATAAATATAGCTCATGAAGGTCTTCCTCCGTAAAGGGAACAGAAGACATTTTAAACACCAAATCTTCAGTTCTCAAAATCTAGATTAGAATATATATTCTTATGTAAAACACCCTTTTTCTCTCTTGTATAGCCTAGAGAGTGCTACAATAAATGTATAGAGAACAATACATGAAAAGAATTAAAAGTTTAATAAAAATTCACCAAAAATGGATTATAGGTTAATTTTTAAAAGAGATTTAACACAGATGCAATGGCAAAATCAAAAAAACTAATAGATCCAAATAGAAGCCAGCAGAGAAATACCGATATCGGTTTCACATTTCTTTTTTCCTGGGCATACTTTGGACTACCAGTATTCTATTTTATATAAGCTTCAAACAAATAACTAAGAATGCAACATAAATGTATGTGTACATATATATATTTGCCCAAGATGCAAATTATAGGAAAAAGAGAGATATAAATCAAAATTATTCAGTAATTTATATACCCTCTAGTAATAGTACAACTATTTTTGTTTATTTACAGTGTATAAATAACTTAGACTAAAGGTTTATATAAGTTGAGCCCATCTATCACATCCTTCATGGCGTATACAAATTTGCGTGCGGCACAGCGATCATTTATGACGTATTCAGTGATTGATGGTTTTCTATCAGTCTTGCATTTTCCTACTTTGTGAACGAAGGGCTGGGGTCGATTTTGTTCCAGTGGCCCATGCCTTTTTGAAGTGTCTCCGAAGTCTTTATTTTTTTCACAATGCGCATCACCAGTAGAGGTAACACTGGTACAATAATGTCTTGGTGGGGTTTCTACCAGTTCTTGATTCACAAAAAGAGATTTAATATTGGACTTGCCTTTGTGATCAATGTCAGCAAAAGGATCCCTTTTAATCTGTCCAAAAGATTCCGCTGATTGGTTATAATCTCGACTGGTGGATTTATTAAAGTCGCTGCGTGATGGGGAAAACGAGTTATTCAAGTCATCCTTGACATCCTTCGCCCATCGATTAAGATTGGACGTCTCTTTAAAATAACGCAATGAGTGATTGGATAAGTTTAAGTCTTGGAAACGCTCACCAAAGTTGGTATGGTTTTCAAAAGGTCTACTGGAAACATCGCTGAATTTTTCACTGAAGGACGCAGCTCGTTTGTAGTCGTCCCAGAACATGGATCGTCTTTCAGAATGGTCAAACCAATCACGTTTTGGGTCTTCTAAGCCATATCGTCCATTATCCGTCCGGTTTTGTGGGACTTCGTCAAGCCGCTCTATGGCTTGCGCGGACTGATACGGCGTTCTCTGAGAGTTAATGTAGGGTTGGATATTCTGGTGTATACGCGAATCGTCTAAAATTGCCTCAGAGGGGGTAAAACGTGGATTCGTATAGGAACGGTGTTTCTGCGCATAGATTTCTGTTTTAGACAAAGCGGATGAAGGCATGTTAAGCGCCTTGGCACTAGCTTCTACTTTGTTTTGAAAAGAATCCACTCCCATGCCCTTTTCCATTTTTTGTTTCTTTTTATACTCATTTTTGATCCTTCTTTTTTCCTTCCTATATTTTTTTTCCATTATAATGGCTAGTTGGTACTCTAGAGAGGTGGTTGGGTCATCCTTTAACAGGTTATTGATTTCTTCTAAACTGTTCCTATGATCCCGAGCGTAATGCGGATTAGGACTTCGAGATTGACACTTTTTTATCTGTTTTCCTTTCAACATTTCGCTTTCTCGGTGTTTATAATGTCCGTGGTGTTGATCGGAATTGCACTTGGAGGTGGCTCGCACTAAGACGGAGGATGTCTCCGCTTCAGGAACGGCGGGCTGTTGAATGAGTGAAAATTCATTGGTGTGTAGAACTCGGGCTACGTCGCTGTCTTGGAATAATTTGGAATCTTGGTGCAATGATGGACTCTGGGAGGTTCTACTCGGTATGTTTCCTTTCTCAAAGTTTGTTTCCTTCGTAAGTGGAAAGACGGGGTCTAATCCAGATCGATCGCCTTCGGTCCTATGCGTTTTATTACACTTCTCTTTTTGTGCCTGATCACGTGGAGTGCCTTCTAAGGAAAAAGATGTCGTGTTGTTGTCGGAATTCCTTTCGCCTTCTTGTTGGTTACCTTTACTATCGTCTAACGCGTTTTGAACGGGCTGGTGTTGATTCGAATTACAGTCCTGAATGATGTGAATATTATCTCCATCGGATGAATGGATAGGAAAACCCTCCAAGTCACCGTGGTCATATGCATGAATCAGTGAGTTCTTAGAGTCCAAGCGAGGCATCCTATCCGTACTTTGAACGGAGTCAAAAGTGGCAGAACCTTTTTCAAGTACATCTTTATAATACATTTCCGCTTTTTCTTGCATCGAAGGGTGAGGGGAAGCATCACTCAAAGCACCTTGGGAGGAGGTTCGAGAATTCTTGTCTCTAAAATATCCCACCATTTTCGACTGCACGTTTTTTTCAATTTTATCAGGATCTGTATGCACTTTAGTGGACACAGGAGGTACCGTTTTATTAGTGGCTGGTACTTTTTCAGTAGGCAAATGCATTTGTTGAGCTTCAGATTGGGGAATTAAAATAGACATGCAGTCATGTTCACCGGCATTTGTATTTTGGCATTCCTCGGTACTTTCGTCTGAGGTTTGAAAGGCACGACTGGTGCTGACATTTTCAGAGTTTTCAAATGACTCTATCACCGGGACTTGTAGTGGTTTCATATTTTTAGGCAATGTCTGAGCACCGAGGTGCGGATTTCTTAGAGTATTGGACCCCGTTTTATCCGGTTCTGTGGCACTATAATGAGCTTCAGTTGTGCTGCTTTTAGGCAATGCCGTAGCCATTGATCGCTTGGACTCTTTTTGAACCACTTCAGTGTAGTCGAAATTACTTCGAAGAGTGGATGTTAGTTTTTCATGATATGTCGAGTTTGACCCCTCTTGTATAATGGAGATAGGATCGTGTTCATTTGGGATTCGACTATCCGTAGAATTGGCATTATGGGAAAATGAGGGATCAATTGCTGGTGATGAGTTCAGCCCTTGTGTGTGAGTTTTTTCGTCGCCTTTTGCGAGGTCTGATTTCCTTCGTTCTAGGGATCGTCTTTGTGTCTGATTTAAAGAGTTTCTTTCTTTTGTTGTTACTTCGGTATCACGTTTCGTTTCTTCGCGTCTGGAGGACCCATGTTCGCTTGTTCGAGAAGGTGCGATGAAGGAATGTTTGCTAGAAGACCCCAAAGAAGTTCCTAATGACTCAGTCCTGAAATATTTTTCTCCCTGATTCATTATTTTTACATTTTCGCGATCATTTCGTTTCTTCCTTTTGTATTTTATTCTGCTACTTGGTAGATGCTCAGACTGATCGCTGTTAGACTTCAAGATGGAGAGGGTTGTGAAGCTATCTGATAGATTCCTCAATGTATTCGCAAGATCCTGCTCATGCCTGCCCCCGTCTTGTCGTCCTGGAATAATACTCATTTTTACAATAGAACCACTGTCAGGCCCGCTAGAGCTTTTCCGCTTTCGGCGCGTTACCAAAATGAGATTCTTTCGATTCCCTTTCTTCGCTTCCAAAAGGTCGTCATGAGGCGTTGGGTTTGGTAACGATTCCACAGTGGTGGTGGGATGCACGGACAGGTTAAGATCGCTATCTTCGGTGTCGTTCCATGGGGTTACGGCAGCATTGGTCTCGGTAGGATTCCCTTCCTGAAGGTTCGAAATGACAGTGCTAGGTGCCTTCACGTCGGTTTCCCCCTTTGGAGCGTCATGCAAAACACGAACCTCGGAGACTGGATCAGGGCTAAAAGAGTTATTCTTTGCGCGAAGTTTATTGGAGACTTCGTTCGTAGGTTGCATGTTTTCCTCTTGGGGATGCGTCAATGCCCGATAGGAGTCACTATGGGGCGCCTGATGTATTAACGGGATGGTTGATCTTATATTTTCAGCAGAGTTACGATGTGCGGCGGCCACTCCGATTTTTATAGGATCAGTGGAAAACGTATTCGATGCAGAACTTTCAGAACGACGTGTGTCATCAGCTGAGTGACCCTTGGTATAGCGGTATTTATATTCTAGAGGTTTGGAACGCGTGAAAACCGATTTGTCAGGCTTAGGTTCCGAACCTACAAGAGGTGTTTTTGTTTTATCTTTCCTTTCGTTGCTGAGGACATGCAAATCTTTCGGTAGTGATTGCGAGCGATGTGTGGATGATTTTGTGTCTAACACTCCATTTGCGGAAGAAGCCTTTTCATTTTTATCCAGCACATTAGGCTCACTATAGTTATTATCTGTCTCTTGTGAAGTTGATGCTGGTACACTCTGGTGATCGTGTTGCACCTTCGCAGGGGTCTGGTCCTTAGATTTAGGGGATATTTTAGATTCAACACTAACTAAGTCTGATTGTCTTCCCACCCCCTTAGCCGTTTTCACTTCAGTTGAATACGATTTATTCGTGTTCTGCATGATATCACGCCCCGTGTTATCGGTTTGTAAGTGAATTAAATTAGCATTGTTGCTGGTATTCATTTGTAGATATTCGGGGTGCGCACGATGGCTAGGTGACACCGCTTCTTGTGAATTAATACGTTGGTCAGAAGAGGTATCGCTATGAATCTTTGGTCCAGCGTTTAATTTAGGGCTATTGTTCACGGTACTACTGCTATATGAATGGATTGATTCGTTATCAACCAAGTCAATGTTCTTTCCCACTACCAAAGTGGTTTCTGATTGTAATGGATTTCCAAGACTACTAGGGTAATTTTGGGAGTCCAGTGAAGCTTTTGAGTGACACAAACGTGACTGGTTTAAGTCTATTTCATGTTGCTTCTGAACATGGAGTGCTTCGTGTGTTGATGGCAATCTTTCAGTGAATGAATTTTCATCTGGTGTGATGGTCTCACGATACTTACTATGCATCACTGACTTTAATGGTGGATCGCACCCATCGGACCAGTGAGAGTAAAGTCGTGACTTTGATGGCTCTTTAGCCAAGGGTTCTTTGGTAGTGGTAGTAGTACCGAACGGCGCTATGCTAGGCTGTCTGTCGACATCGGCTTCATTATTTGAAATTCCGCGTTGCTCTACAGATTGATATTCGTGGGGCTGAAATATGGATTTATCCTGTAGCTGTATTTGCAAACCTTCTCGATGGTCAACATTAGGGTATGGAACAGCATACGCAATCGAGGACTGGTTATATGTTTGATTAGTATCTGAAACACCGTGGGCTATAGAAGGCTCATTAAAGTCATAATCACTCTCTTCCTCACAGTCATCTCTGTTTTCCACAACAATATCTCCTATAGATGAAAAAGAAATGCGGTGAGTCTTTCTCTGCGACCAATTACTTCCAGACTGACGCAAAATTGATCGTGGTGTCATGTCTGTCTTGATCAACTTCGTGTTGTCGTTTTTCAAGGTATAATGCGAGTTCACAACGAGAGACTGCCGCTCTGAAGATCCTTGAATATACTCCGGCGACGAGGATCGGGATACTACATCTTGACGTTCAAAGTGTAACACGACATTGTGCTTCGGCTGCTCTGCCCCCACCGTATTCCACATTGTCTCCAAACGAAGTAACGTCGTTGTTCCATTGCTGTCCGGTTCTTCGGAAAGCTTTTCAGGTCGTTCCAAAGAAGACCGGTGATACATCTTTTCTGGGATTGGCGCACTCCTTCGTGCCCCATCCCACGTGTCTTCTGAGGATGAGGTAGAAAAAGATGTGCTGACTTGGCTACTCGTTGAGGAAGTATCAAAGTTCTCATCGTGACCATCACCAAGGTTGAACTGTTCTCCTGTTGAGCGTGAGCCGCGGTCAACAATAGGGTTGGGTTGTTTAGCAGTGTCAAAAGGACTAGCGACAACCTTTTGAGAATTATCTAAAGCAGGCATATCGTTTATACTTGAATGAAACGAAGATTGAGAGGGCTTCATTATGACCAAAGCCTTTGTGAAGATACAATACCAGAGGAAAAAAGATTCACCCCAAGCTAAAAAATTACCTGAGGAAAGAAGTGAAGTTAAAGATAAATAAGAATTCTATTCATAAACCCTGTTTTAACGCTGCTTCAAGCCAAGAACCAAATACGTTCTATTAATGAGGAGGAATAATAGTAAGAAAAAACTTCATTCATTTGGATGTGAAAATACACACTTGATTGATTGTTCATTACCAATAAAAATCCATAAACAGAAAAATATATGAGATATATTTGAAGCAGGATGGAAAATAATACCTTTGAGGATTTTTATCATTCATAGATCTAAGTTTTCTAGCATTCGCATACAAGCTACTTATCCCCAATTGAAACGGTGCCGTTGTTGCCTTGGGGTATTCATATGCTTAGAGATCATTGTTTCGTGCTTCTGACTCCCTTAGAAAAGAATGATAGATTGTCAAATCTACCATGTTCTGTACCTAATATTATTATTTACACGGGCATTTTAAGCATATTGTAACTGGATAAATATTTATAAAATTATGAGTATGTGTTGTATAAATTTCGATGTCTTTTTTTAATTAATATTCTATTAAAATGTCTTTTTTTTAATCGAAACTGACAACACATCAAATCGGGCATGTTTATACTGCATAGAATAAAAAAAATTTCTATGCGTGTATATTTTCTCGTCATTGTTAAAACACAAAATATGAACAACTTTCACTAAAACAGTTAGTTTTATCAGAATCTACTTCCCATTACAATTCATTTAACTGCCTTCACTTGATAATGTGTAGTCAGTCTGAGTGAAATTTTTGAAAAAAGCATACTAAAACACCTTGAATTTGATGATAGCATCAATGCGAAAGAATATCATCATTGCTAGTTAAAACAGACGTAATTTACATCCATAAGCATGACAAATTATTTTCTGAGAAAAGAAGGATGATTTTTAAGAAATTTCAGCAAACTTTTCCTTTTTTATTTTTACCAAAAAATTTCGGTATCATTAGAACAAAAGGGATAGCTGATATCTAAATAATCGATTAAGGACCTTAAACACAAATCGAACAATGGTAATATAGATGCGTAAATATTAAGTGGTTCCATTTTTGAAAGGGTTGTGTAATGGTATCAACCTTATTTGGTCATATATATATATATATTTATATAATTTATTTTTCCCTCCCACTGAAGATTGTCAAGCATTAATAAAAATGGAAAAAAATCTGCAGTTAATCACGAGTATAGGATAAAAGATAATGCAAAAGAAGTGCTAGAACTCAGTATGAGGTGTATGCATATATAATGAATACACGCAATAATTCATATACATCGGTCTATTACTTTCATAAAATGGATTTCAAATAAAAGAATGACATTTCTGTGTTTGAACATCAAATACTAATTCACCCGAAGTGAAGTCAGAGAATGTTTCCATACTAATCGTCTCATAGAACGTTTTGGATATAAAATGAATAACATCCTCGACTTGTGAAGGATCATTAATAAACATGAGATTTCCGCCGCTCGACACGACCCGTTGTCCCCCTGCCTCGTCCATTCCATCGTTGTCCTCTAATGTGGTACCTTTTGCCATCTGAAGGACGGTATTCTCGTCGCTGGTTTGGATCACCAGAAAGGTCCACTCTGCCAGTGGTCGTGTCTGTGGGACGTGCCAGCGGACCTCGTTGACCGAGAGGCGGATGGAGATCTCCAGCCCGACCTCACCTGGTTGGAGCCAAAAGGCCTGGGGGATAGCCGGTATGGCCTTTTCCCCCCCACCGGAGCGAGTGCAGTGCAATGAGGATAACACCCGCTGCGGCGCGGTAGCGAGGGAACCAAACACATCGGAGCCGGATTGATTACACTCTGGGCTTCCTCGTGGGGGAAAAGGGATGGAGTGATTTCGCTCGTGGACCTCAGCGGCTCCTGGAAAGACAGGTTCACAAGCTGTTGGTCTACTGTTAAGATCCTTTGTCGTAGTTGCCGCGGGCATTGTGGTAAAACTAGTCCCAAAGCTGATTCGTTTGCTACTAGAACTGTTGGGGGAAGAAAAGACGCTGTTTCGTTGACTTTGAATCCGCATGCGCCTCTCCGACTGCTCACGGCGTGATTGTTCGACAATAGCATTGATCTCCTTCAAAGCTCGCTCATACGCGGGGGCGATTGTGGGGTTGTGAGTTTCGCATACGACTATTTGGGTATCCCCAAGTTTGTGAATCAGCTGAGTCACAGGCACCACGAAGGGCTGCTCGTGAACCCGCCGCAGGGCTGCCAGTTCCTCTTCTTGGGACGCGTTAAGGGTATGTGGAATATCGGGAAACCCACAAGTTTCTCTGGTGTTGTCCATATTTATATTATTCATGGTGTTCCCTGCGCTAGTGGTTTTGCCAAAGAAACTCAAGACGGCAGAGAAAACTGCGGTGGCTGCTGGCAAGGCAGCGGCAAGACTAGAATTCGGAGCACTGGAGGGATTCTGTCTGATGCGCAGCGAGCGCTGAAGAGGGGCCGGGTGCGGAGCTACTGGTGCGTGAAATTCAATGACGTATAAAAAGGTGTATAGAAGCGATGGAAGCGCCGATGGAGTTACACGTATCGGATAGCGACCTAAATATGATGGAGGTAGAGACGAATCCGAAGTCGTCGTTGGGGAGGCCACCAGGCTCCGTGGAGAACTGCCTCTAGAGTTACCTTTTTTGTAGGTTACATAATAGAATTTGTGATAATTCATTTTCTGAAGCCACTTCCTCTTGTTATTTACGTTGGAAGTTCTTGTCAATGCCTACATTTATTTCCGCAAATCATACACTTTATTGCTGTATGTTACGAACTAATTGTGTACGGAAACAGAGTGTTTACTATGAAGGAAAGGAACTTAAAAAAATGCAATAGAGTCGAATTTCAAGCGCAAGCTGCAAATTAAGAGCTCCTGAAAAGACCAAAATAAATGAAAGAAAAGTAGGGTAGAGGAACACAGGTAATACAGAGGATTTCGAATTTACAAAATTTATACAGTAGTCACAATCTATAGTTCGGTAAAAATATTTTAATATTACAATACTCAATTCAAGTGAATAAGAATTTTGATATTTTTACAATGATATCATCCATTCAGTTTTTTTCACTCTAAAACGACTTCACTTCCTCACACATTTTACTATCCAGAGGCCTTTTCAAGTAGACAAACTAATTCCCATTCTGAACCAGGGAATTCCACTTCCAATAGCTTAGATCGAGATGTGGTGCCGCGTGCAAGACGAACTGCCACACGATTTGGCAGTAAAGACGCTTTTTCAGTTGCAGAAGTGGCTTCTTTTTTGTCATTTGAGTCACTTATTTTACTCGAACATTTGGGTTTGTTATTCCCTTTTCCTTTTGTTTTCTTTGAGGAACTAGAAGTTCGGTCCTTTGCAATAATATTATTCATCACAGGAGCATTTGTGAAAGTAGAATTTAATGTATGTGAAGTAGGGGATAAAAAATTTTCTGGAGACAGGATAGGATACCGAAGCTCCCGCAGGCCAGTTTTCAAGATTGATTGCATAAAGTCCACTAGTTCTTTGTTTGCCTGACCTTCCACCGGAGGGGCCGCCAGGTAAACTTCAAGAGCCTCATCGGAAGAATTAGCAACTGAGGCGAAGCTTGTGACCTTAGAACCTGGTTTGGCTCGAACGGCTATATTATATACACCTGGCCTAAGGACTTTAATAAATGAGGCCATATTAGTCGGCTTAGCATCCCTTTGCTCATATAGCCCCAATTATGTAAAAAAAAAATGAGTGTGATTTTGAAAAGTTCGGCGCTCCCGTTTTTCCTTCTCAAAGAGAAGTAATACATCATGAGGAAATCGCTAAAGCAATGGGAAACAGATACAAAGTATTTTTACTTATAAATCAATACCAGAGTATTGCCACTTTGATAAATAATACAACACTAAGCCGTTAGTAAAAAAAAAAAGAAATTCAACCTCATTGATAAACAAACAAAGAATGTGAAACATCTTCATTTCGATAAATCACTCAAGGTGTTTCTACCCCATCCCTCACTATTTCATCTTGGCGTACATGTCATCTGTTGGCAAGTTCATGTAATCATTATTGGAGGGGATAAACCCATCTTTGTCCATCTTCCCATCTTTTAATACGTACTGTGGTACAGGGTAGCGGGTTTCTCCATTGCGCAGCCTCTCTTTCCTGCGAACGGGGTAGGGCACATCCGCGTAGGCCATATCGTTCTCATTCGCTTCTTCCAACAGAACGGGGGTTTCCTTCACCAGCGGCTCGGTGATCTCTTCCGGGCTCGCCGGGCGCTCCGAAAAGATCGCCCTCACGCCGTAAGGGTAGTCTTTTTCGTACTCAAAGCGGCGCACATACTTCGCGCGGCGGTCCTCGTCCGTTGTTTCGGCGTGGAAGAGGTCGCCCGGGAGGAGCACCGTCGCGACCCGGGTTTGGCCGTGGTGGTAAACCTCAGGCAGCACCGAACGCGGTGTTCCCTGGTTTGTCCGCTTGAGGACCTCCTCAAAGGTCGGGCACTCGTTCGCGAGCTCGGACATGATAACGATGTTAGGGGTCGGCATATCCATAATCCCGGCGTTAAAGCGGGCCATCCCCTCCATCGGGGAGACCCACGCCAGCTTCTCGCCCTCAGTGGTGATGGTGTACCGGACGTCGGGGATTTTTTCAAACGGGATTAAGTAGACTAAGTTATCAAACCGAAAGGTCTCCGAAGTGGGCGTGACAATTTTCCGAAACGGAAGGAACTGTGAAAGGGACGTCTCCATCGGCAATTCCAGGATATCTATCAGATTCTTCATCGCTTTGGGCCTAGAATGGACTATAAGATGCCATTTACCAGGGCCTGGGGGGCCTTCCACCTCTGCTAGGCCACCCCCTTCTTTTGGGATTACCAACAGGTTCGTAAAGGAGAATAACGCCCTCATCGCCGTAAGGCGATGCTCCAAATCCTGCCACTGCGAAGTCACGCCTCGCCGCCGTAAAATCTTCTGCCAGTCTTCGCTGCGATCCTCAATGGACACAGGAAGGGAAGGCAGGACAAACTGATCTTTTGCTAAACGCTGTTTACTTTCACGATACAACATGAGAATCTTATAGTCATTATCCTCCCCGGTTTCGATGAGCTCGGGTTTGATGTACTTATTTTTCGCCACCACGACGGCGGTTGCGGCGTTGCGTGTGGGGATAGGTTCACCAAGTTTGGGCTTCTTACCGTACTCGCGGTCGGCGAAGGGAATGGGGGTCGACCAGAAATCCTTGAACTGCTCTTTATAGGGGCTAATAGAGGCCTCAAAGAGGGGGTGGGACATACCTGGTTTGGCCCGAAAAGATGGGCTTTCAGTCGATACATTGAGAAGCAAACAAGACAATGTGCGTCTCATGAGCTTTAGGTGGATAAAGCAG
>HF955199.1:1831419-1841580 GCA_000982615.1 Phytomonas sp. Hart1 | reverse complement strand
TGATTACATAAAGTCTATACCTCACCACAGAAGGATCAGCACCTCTAAAAAATCATAGGAGTCTATATCAGAAACGCAAGCACTTCCTACGCTAAAAGGGATAAAAAACCATTTGCTCTTTTGCGTAAAGAATCTTTTTCTGAAATAAAAAGGAAAGGAAACACCATTGTTTTCACCTAATAAAAAGGTGATTATATGAATCTGCTCCACTTTCTTTATATTTTAAATAATAAAAAAATACTGGTAACCCACCATAGGATTTGTTGAAGATACAAGTTCCAGTGTCAAGGTTTAAATGAATTTTCCATTTAAAAAAATAATGTTCTCAACTTAGTTTCAAAACAGTAACATGTATGCACCTAAATTCATAAAAATAAAATGGCATATTTATTTGCTTTGATAAAATTGCATAAGTGAGATGCAAAGAAAGTATAAGCACCAATAGAAAAGATATAAAAACATGTATTTATTAGTGTACGAAATAAAGAACTTATCAACAAAGGAACTTTTCGCACCTTAGCATTTGGGATGAGGGGTAGGCATAAATAGAGGGTTCACTTTTCAGCAACAAAAAAAAGATTTGTTTAAAACTCTAGGGGCAAAGTTAGTATTACGGGGAGGGTGTATTGCATTCGCCTTAATTTATTGGAAGAGCTGGAAAGAAGTTCTTATGTGCAGGATTAGATAATCTCAAGGGATCTTTGATTAGTCGTTTTCAACCATTATGGCTCAAAGACGTTGTAGATCTGCCCTTTTCTAAAGACGAAAAACTGTCGTACCGCCATTATTTAATCGCAAATCCTCTTATTCCTTTCTAACGAAATGTGTTAGTAAGGATATCAAAATTTAATTTCTGCTGTTGAATTTTTCCATCTAGCAATGTTGTTGGTTCTTCCATCATCTGAATAATAATTATACGAATCCAAAACGTGCGCATCTGATTTTATTTAGGGTAAACCATAGGGATTTACGTATGGTTCATTATAATAATAGCATGAAATTTAGATATGGTATTCACCGAAGTTAAAAGATAAACTAGTTTGTCTACTCATCAATTTTTGATTAGATAAAAGTATAGAATTTTTGAAATAAAAGTGCCATGGGAAAAAATGATGACACTGAATATACGTAAAAGGGGTGCCTATGTAGAAGAGGCAGGCTGCTATAAAATAAAAAACAATCATAAATGATGAAGAGAAAAAAAAACAGTGCGCAGGTAAGCAAAATATCTATATTGAGATAGAAGAAATCACTTAAATCACACACTCACAATTCCTTTCATAAAAATCTCTCTCTCTATATATATATGATTGACAACAACCTCGAAGTCCGAGTTATAATTTGATCCATTGATAGTTATACACAGAGGGTATTCGAAATTCAACCTCCTTCAGGTGTATATAAAAAAGCAGGATCCTTGGCTTAAAAGACGGCAGATTTACATTTTTTCTTCATATTTTCTGATTTCCCTTTTCCATGAACACTAGTGGGCAGCGCTTTCATCTATCAAATCCTTTTGTATAGAGGCCTGTCGCGCGGCAGTTCTCACTCTCTCTGCTTTTTTAAGCTTCTTACGCTGCGTTGCCGTTAGTGGGAAAGTGAGGTTGGAAGAAAACTCATTTTCTCTTTCCCCAATTTTCTCCATCGAGAAGGAAAAGTTAAGTGTATGATCCTCGTTTTCATTTTCGCAAGTCGCGTTGTCTATTTCCTGAATTCGGAGCTGCGGAACGTAGACTTCCATGTCCTCCACCTTGATCTGAAGGCAATCCGTGCGTTTGGTTACACAGATAGTTGTATTTACTTGGGGCCGTTGATTAGGCAAGGCAGCCGACGACGGCAACGAAAAATGCGGGGGCGGAAAGAACATCCCATTTGTGCAGTTTTCCTCCAAAAACAGTGGTGAGATTGGCTCCGGCTGCGCGGACTCCTGGTTGGGGCTGTTCGAAGCCGAAAGCGGGTGCCGCGCGGGCATCTTCCTGCGATAGCCGCGCAGGACGTGGAGGAGGGGGAGTAGTGGGAGGTTGGGAACCCGCACGCCGTCCTTTTTCGATTGAGGAAAGGAGACCACAGTGATTTTCGTGAACTCGTCCGAGAGCTGGCGGGATTCGGAGACGAGTTGGTAGTAGGCCGCAACGCCATGGCAGAGCAGACGGCCGTAGCCGTCGCGAAAGCGAAAGACCAGGGAATCCAATGTCGAGGCCCGTTTTATCATCTCGGCGAAGCAGACATCGAGGTCCTCGATCTGGGAGCAGAGGAATTCGCTGTTGAGGGCGTGGTGAAGCTCCCCGCGGAGGCGAGTGTTGAGGGCCTGGAAGCGAACTTCGGCAGAATCCGGATCCCGCATAGATTGCGCGCTGCCTGTTGGTGACTTGACCCCCAGCTTTGCCAGTTCCCACGCCTGTGCCTCGTCGGCCTTTTCAAAGACCCGCTGTACTGACGGCGGGAGATCAGTAAAAAACGGACGCAAAGGCCGCATATCCTTATCCTCCTCCTCGTCGTTGTCGTCGTCTTCATCCTCTCCCTTCTCTTTGTTGAGGTGCTTCCGGTTGTTCTCCCTACGCCAGGCGCGGTTCTTCTCCAGCAGCTCTATCCCCATTGGGGTGGCGAAGTAGTCATTGAGGAGTCGATTCCGCCGTTTTTTATTCACCGGGGTGTAGATCCCCGGGTACTTTTTAAATTGACCCCAACCCCCCCGTCGGGTCGACGTGAGGGCGAGCTCGGTATCGGTCATCGGCCGCCGCGCGGCCGGGTCGAGGACGGTGGGCTGCGAGAGAAGGGTACATCGCGGGGTGAACCAGAGATCCCCGTCGCTGGTCTCGGAGTAGTCCTCGCGAGTCAGGACGAGGTCGCCCTCGGGGCTGTAGCCCAGGCTGCGGCGGTGGAGCTGGCGGCCCCCGGGCTTGTAAAGGCCGTAGGCGTGGAAATGAAGGGCCTGAGCATAGCGGTGGGGCCCCGCTCGGATAGCCAGGGTCTCCGTGGCGCGGTCGTGGAGAGCGGCGTTGGCGGAGAGGGGGGCCCGTGCCACGTTCGTCAGCGTCAGCGTGCGACCCCAGCGAGGGTTCCGCGGATGGCGAGGGGTGATCAAAGGGACCGGCAGGGGAAGGCCAGGGGCGGTCGGACCATGGGGCGTCTCCGGGCTTCGCATTTGTAACAGGGAAAAGGACGAATAAAAGCAAGGGCGCTTTGGTCAGTCCAACCCAACCGAGAAAGAGAGTAACAGAGAGTAACAGAGTAACAGTGTAACAGAGAGTAACAGAGTAACAGTGTAACAGAGAGTAACAGAGTAACAGAGAGTAGAAAGAGAAAAATGAGATGTCACAGTTGGGGATGTGCAAGCGGGAGAAGCATCGAGAAGGGACCCACTCCGGCCCAGACGAACACGGGGTTTGGGGGAAAAATGTGTGAGGGCTGTGTAACGGTGTTTGGATAGTTCACCGCATAGAGTGAACTCCCACACACTATGATTAAAACCCACTTCATTGGTGAAATGCGCTTTACAGAACTAACGGCACCTTTTCTACTTTCCCATATTCCTTCCTTTATGAACTAAAGCAATAAACACAATATACTCGGTATCCTATAAATTGTAAATTATCAACACTTGGTATATCGGAAGAGTTGCTTTAGTACTCATCATCAAGCAGGTCTCCTGTTCAGCGCTTTATTTTAGTTGCTATCCCCAGTGGAATCGTGTACCGCCTTTCCGCGCGCTCGCTGTGCTTCCTCACGGCGAAGGTGAGCATCAACATTTGCGGGGATCCGTAGCTGCGTATCGAGCTTCGTGCTCACGTAATCATACGGAAGCTTCCGGCTGAGAGATGACACCGAGCTAAAGGAATGAGAGGAGAGAAGATTCTCAAAGGTCTCCACATCCATCCCGACCCCCGTCGCGCATCCCTCTAGAAAGATCATCATTGCCGCATTCCGCGAGTCCGCCGCTTTGATGAGTAAATTATAAAGCGCACAGTCCGCTGCCACCGCAGGCTCACCTTTTGGCGTGTTCAAGACGTGCTCGAAAAAGATCTCAATCACAGAGGAGAAGTCTGGCGTTGGCAACGTCGCGTACATCCGCATCATAATTTCTACCAACTCACGCTTTTCAGGCTTCCTTAGGGCAAATTGCTTTCGGATAAAAAGAAAAAGCGAGGCGGCCTCGTCGAGGAGGTACTCCCGCGCACAACGGCGGAGGAGGGAGGTCCACACGTTAAAAGGCACCGCCGAATCCCCTGCCGCGTGCAGGCTGCTGCAAATCTTGACGAGTTGCATCGCACTCCGAACGGATAATCCACTCACCAAATCGTTAAGAACCCCCCACGAGGATCGAAAGAGAACCGAAGAATCAATTAATCGCTTGACATCGTCGACAACGATCGCTTTTAGCCCACCATCCATCCGAATTGACTTCGCTGTTGACATCAACTTCACGAGCAGGTTGAGCTGAAGTTTTTGGATGAGTGGATTGGTACTTTTAGTCGTTAAACTCCCTGGATGACGTAGTAAAGATGAGAATGAGGAGGTGAACCCGCGATCATCACCTTCTTTAAGATGCTTGGAGATGGGATAATCGCAGATTAATCCTCTCGCGTTGGCTTCGTGAAAGTATCGTAAGCATCGCTCGATGTCGTGGCTGCGAACGCACCACGCGAGTACGGCGTAAACACAGCGATATGGTAATGGTGCCTTTAAAATACCCTCAGGAGGGCTCTCCAATAAAGATGATTTCGCAGGATGAGCTGCATCAGAATGCACAGAAAGGGATTTCATATGTTCGGGAAGCATAATAACCATTTGATCGCAGAAATCGCACAACTTTTTCCACCAAAGATCCATTAGCGTGGGGTCTATATCCGTTAGTGCACAAAGCTCCAAAAAGCAACCCCAAAGCGGTAAATATTTCTCACCGCCTTTTTCGTTTAAAAGTTTCCCAGGTGAAGGGGTTGAGTTTTTGTTGGAGAGTTGCGCGAGGGCATGTCCCATATAGCGTCCTGCAAGATCCCCCGATGCCGCGCGATCCAAGATGCAGGGCTGCCCAAGGACATATTGCTTCGGTTTATTCTCTTCAACTCCTTCTAACACGTTAACATTTAACATTATAAGCGAACGAATAATGGATTCGTAAATCTCATGATTTGGAAGAAGTCCATCCTTCGTTGACATTTCATCTAGAATAACCTTCACATCTGTATTGCTTTTTACAAATTCACTACAAATAAGAAGGCTATAAAAACGATAAATTGCCTTCTGCTCATCGTGCATGTCAATACCTCCATGATTTCTTCGTAACCAAGCGTCTCGTAGTAAGGAAATAACGCGTCCATTTAACGCGCATTCTTTTTCATCTGTCAAGGATTTACTCGAAAGCAGGTCATTTAACTCCCGCGAGTATGTTTCTTTGTCGAGATATAAAAGCAAACGCCTCATTTCTGTGCGATATTTTTTAAGGATATCAATCACCACTTGATCGCGATATGATGCCTGGCGATTTTCTAAAAGGGCATCGAAAGCATCGCAAAATGCTATTCGCTGCTCATCGATTAGCTCCAAATAAGATTTCTCAACATTGGAAGTATTATTCACTTCAAAAAAAGGCAATAAAGAAGAGGAAGAACCCTTTTCGACAACTTCTTTATCGTTTTTAACGCTATTTGGATAGCGAAGCGGCGGTACTGCATCCCGACGAATCGCATTAACGCGAATGTGGCGCCTGGGGAATAATAAAACAAACTCACCGTTTAGATGATTCACATTAACTTTCCGAGACGGCCAGAAAGTATTACGCAAAGATGAAAGAAGCAGATGTCTTTTCATATGTTTATAGTGAAAATATATTGGCTTTGTTATGTTAAAATCAAGGGTGGTAAAAGAGAAATGATAAATTTCACTACATAAAAAAAAGACCGTTAATCAAAAATGTCAATGGTTCAAATTAATGAAAAAATTCTTTTCAAATAGTACATCTCCCCCTAAAAATGGTAAAAGTTTGAGAATAACGGCCGTACAATAACTAGGAGCACGCCGACGTTGTAAATCGTTCCATTATTATATCCAGCGAAGGAGTTCAACACAGTAACTACAGTACTGAAAAAATAAGAAAATCCATGATTAGCAACAAATGGAAGAAAAATTAATATATATCTATATCTATATTTTTATATAGATATACTGGTTTCTAATCCATTTTTTCACCATACATTGTCAAAGATACAAACCAATACACTGCTTTGTCGTGTAAAAATTGAACCGATTCTTTTTTTCTTTCATTTTTTTTGTGGGTTGAGATGATGCTTTCATGGAATGAATTCCATGATTGGCCATATCCTTTTCATCAGGATAATCTACCCAGACAGAGCCATCCTGCACACTTCTCTCAAGAGCAGCATACGCGCGATGGGGAGGCCACTGTAATCCCCCCGAAACCTGCTCTAATGTTAAAAAAACGCACTCCCTAAGACGTGGAATACCTTCATCCTGTTCAGTTGGGTCGGTATTGGTCGAAAGAGGATGTGTGCCCAGCACGTACGCGGCACCTAACGGCGAAGAACCCGACAAGGGGGGTGCTCTGGAATCGAGATTCGAGCCCTTTTCAGCTCCTTTGGTTCCTTTACTCAATGAAGGCGACGAAGTAGCGCCGATAGAATTTGCCTTTTTACTCATCATTTTCTGTGCCTTTTGCTGATCGAGTACAAAGTTTAATAACGACACAATGTCGTCCCCACAGACGCCATCGGGCGTTGTTTGGACATATTTCACGCCGGATAATGTAATAATATTATACCCCGCCCCAAGGCAATGAAGCTTTTTTAACGCCATCACTACATCCTCCTCGGAGATGGTCAAGCGATCGTTTCCATTGGACGATTTGGCGTCCGTTTGGGAAAAATTGGCCTGACGGTCATAAACGCGCTGAACGGCGTGGAGGGCCTTCTGCAGGGGGACGTACGAGCCGCAGAACTTTTGCTCCGCCATGCAGGCCTCCACCAACCTCCTGGCGAGGTCGTAGTAGAAATTCCCGAGCCCCAAGGCCCCAGAGAAGATATTTTGGCTGGAGGAGATGAGATCCACCCCGATGGAGTCCGCGATCTGGCGGAATCGTGCGCGGACAATGGGGTCGTTTCGGATTTCTTTTTCATGTTTTTTCATCAGCTGGCGGAGATTACCCTCGAGGTCGTCGAGCTGGTCCGCGATGTTGGCGACCCGCTCGGCGGTGATCTGCGCGCCGAGCTCGGTCATCCGCTGCTGCGTTTGTTGCTGTTGTTGAACATGCGAGACACCAACCCCACGACGCATATCTATTTTTATTAAATATCAAAATACCCTATTTAAAAAATCAATGTGGATACAAATAATACGACGTTTGTTATTGTATTTTAGGGTTGTTTCATTATTTTTTAGTGGCTATCTATTACCAAAGGAAAGGAGAAAAAAAAAGCGCATTCCATAAATATCAAAAAAAAAGAAGAACTATTCATTTTATCACTCTTTTTTTTTTAAATACTCCATATTTTTAGCAGTAATAACAAAGCGATATTTTTGTATCGAAATAGTTGTGTGTTATTTTTTTCTTAATTACTACCAACATTCCTTCTTCACGTCTTACTATCCCGATAAGAAAGTAAGGTTGAAAAGGGATGTGGCAGAGCTTCCCTTTTCTACAGAACGATCGAGCTCAGTATAAGATCCAGAAAGGTATATGGCTTTACGATTTAACTTCAATACCAATGCTACAAACATTTTCACTTTTTGCAGTTGTCGGTCCTAATGCTGTTTGTACAAATTCTGATTACATTGAATAGATCGTTCGTACTATTAAGCTCAAACCAGCTGAGGATAGTCTGATGTCAATCCGTAGTCTGTGAGCCAACTTTAAAGTCACGAAACTGGATGATTTGACCTTTCGAGTAGGCTACCATCAGCAAGGGGGCTTCCTTATCAGAATTGTCGCCATCACCAGTGAAAATAACGAGCCAATTTTCGTTTGGTGATTTGGTACGATTGCGGATCGTTAGTATGAGTATTTCTAACAATGGCATCAAGTAAAAAAACGATCGCTGCATATCTCGAAGAGGTCCTCCACCGTGCTTTTCTTCTTTACTTTTGTCTCGGCAAAACGTGCACTCTGCCCGTACACGGCGTCTGCTGTTATTTACACCGTCATCCTAAACACCTTCGCGATTTCATTATAATAAATCGAACTCCAACCATCGCAGAGGAGATATTTTTGATAGGTATTACAATAGGCTACTTTGTTAAGCCCTTGGGATATTATGCCCGTACACTTGAAGTCGAAGAGCCCCACCCGCGTGGGGGTCGGCCCGAAGCCCTGCGCAGATCCCCCCCGTTCGCGTTCGGCAGTTGGGTGAAGGGGAGGTGGGTGGGCCCCATGCAGGCCGCCCCCCGCCTCGTCCAGAAAAAGGAGTTTCGGCGCCATCGCTGTCGGGTTCGGGATCACGCCGAGGGCAAGGAGCGGCAAAATAATTAAAATCCTCATGAAGAGGAGGCCGCGGGGGAGGGCCCAGCTGACGGCCTCGCTTCTGGGAGTCCCTGCCGGAGAAACCCCGTGGGCTTCATTACCAGAGAAGATGTGTGTGTGTGTGTGTGAGGGAGGGAAATGGCTCAATACCCCCCCCTTCTGTGAAGTCGATGGACAGTAAGGCCTGAAAAGATGAAATGGTAACCGACACCGAAAAGAGACATTTAAGAGGAGGGAAGGGGGACTATTTTTATATGGAAAGGAAAAAAAAATAACAAAAAAACAAAAAGTGTTGGAACTATACGGTGTCTAACGTAGAACATGGTTTAAGAAAACAGAGACACACGACTTGTGAGGTTTTAGGCATTTCTTCACATTTTACTTAGAAGAAAAATAAGCAAGAGTATAGTTTTCCTTTTAATGTAACGTTTCACCTGAATTAAACTATGTAAACAATTAGAACAATAACGCTATCTTTCCTGAAACCTATTCTGCAGATACGTCAAACAATATATCTAGCAATTACATAAATCTTTTCTACCAGGCATTAAATGGTTTAGAATGAATGACACGGAGAGCGACATGCTAAATAAAATTCTGAAATATGATTAATTTTTTATTCTGAAAGTTTAGTGGAGTAAATGATAAAAAAAAAGATAGATACACTACTCTTTTTTTGACTGGAAAAAAGAAGGTGTGAGATAAGCACGATTCACCTAGATATTGGGATATATATATATATATAGATAGATAGATATAGATATATATTATTTTACATTCTACACCGTAGCGTTAAATTGTATTCATTTGCTGGAAGTAAGTTCATTTCCAAATCATGCCCAAGAAGATCTGTATCAAACAGCACCTTCTCATCCATAAAAAGCAGTGTATTATCTTCGGATATCAAATTACCCATTGGCAGTAATTTATTCTCCGTCAGACGTTCTAAAAACCTTTCCTTGATGTCCCTCACTCGATCCGATGGCCGTGCCATGATGATAAAAATAAGATCTTTCGCTGATGGAAACGTCGAAGGATGGGGATCGGGTGAATCCGAAACGGCATGACGATCCCCCCCGATGTCCAATTTGAGGTTCAATCGTATTCTACTCGCCTCCTTTCCTAAAGTGGAGGAGGCCTCGTCCAAATGCCACGACTCCGCCGCCGCCCCCCGCGGCGATTTGCTATTCCGGATGGCATGAACGCGGTTCGGGTCCATCATCAGCGCCCTCATCGCCTCCAGCTGAGTTTGCAGACTCAAAATACTACATCGGACGTCTTCCAGGGGGGGAAGCCGGAGGCTCTTGAGGCCGTTCCGCGTTGCCTCCTCCATCCCGGCCATCTGGCGCGCGAGGCGGGTTTGGTCCTCCCTCGACTCCTCCAGCCGCCGCGCGAGGGCCTTCACGCGGCGGCCGAGCTCCAGCACCTCGTTCTGCACGGCCGGGAGGTCGTAGGGGAGGAAACTGCTGTCCTCGTTCGGGGCCTCGGCCTCGTCCTCTTCCTCGCGCTCGCGGGGGTCGTGGTCGGTGCTGGAGGATTCGTTCGCGGAGGTGGTCTCGGCGAGGCGCTCGCGCCCGGAGGCCTCGACGGAAATACTGCAGAGCGAAAGCCCCGCGGTCTCGCTGACCAGGCCCCCCCCGAGCGGCGGCGAGCGCAGCTTCGGCGCGCCCGCCCGGAGGGCGACCTTTCCG
>HF955199.1:1810673-1822895 GCA_000982615.1 Phytomonas sp. Hart1 | reverse complement strand
CGCCGTCGGGAGGGGGGCGGGGGGCGCGCGGAGGCCAGGACCGTCCCCGCCAAATCCCCCGCCGAAAGGACCTTCCGGGCGATCGCGGAGTCCGCCTCGGGGCGGACCGCCGGCGCCAACAGCGCCGTGGCGCCGGGGCCTTCGCCGAGAAATCGGGAATGCGGGCGATCCCGGTGCGGGAGCAGGGCCAAGGGCGTTCGCTCCACGCTGCCGTAGTGGAGGGCCGTCAGGTCCCTCTCCAGGGCCTCGGGGGTCGGCCATAGCTTTTGCTGATAGCGGTAATAATTCCCCAGGCCATTACGGCGAAGCGTCTTGACGAGCTTGTGATCCTCGTAGCGGTCTAAAATGCTGCGCAAACCGGTGAAGCGGTTGGATTGCACGACACCGCGCTGGGCAACTCGGTAGGGGTGATAAAACGAATCGTTAAGTCGGCATCCACTCCATCTGAACGCGTGAAGATTTGGCGGTTGCTTCATGAAAAAAGCTAAAAGATAATTAAAAAAAGGAAATATAGTTGAATAGACATATACAAATACATATGCAATTCCTGAAAAAATAAATAAATCAATTGACGGGTTCTCTTTACGAAGGAATTTATCGAAACCTTTTGTATTTACACTCCCATGAAAGTTATTGACAATCGAACTGATGAGGAGCAAGTGTTGAATATCACTCCCGTTCAGATTTCAATATCCTTTATTTCGATTGTTATTATTAGTATTTTGTAACCCATCATATAATTCTAAGCACATAACTAAGTTCGCTTATAGTACTTTACGTTCACATTTAAAAAAAATTGTAAAAGAAAATAAAAAATGCTAAGTAGCAAGTAACGACTAAGAAGACACTTTTTTTTTAAAGTTATTCGGCATTTCTTACCTACAAAATCATGTAGAAAAAAGCTCTAATCAACCAACTCTTATCTAATCCTACATGTAATATTGCACGAGAGTTTACCTTATTCTCGATGCGCCATCATTCAACTTTTTAAAATGCTTCCATCAGAGCACTATATAAGCAGCAATATTTAACCTAACAGTTGCGTTTAAGAAATTGCCAGTGTACCAATTCATTTAAAAAACGAATCAGTATAATTAAAAGTCATTTGTAAAAATAGAATAAAAATTATAGATTGATTATTAGAAATTACTCGTTTATAGCGGAGATAAATGGTTTAAATACTTTTTCTGTGTGTGTAGGTAATAGGGTCTAAACTTATTTATCAATCTAATTTTATCCAACAAGAATGCACCTCAGCTCAACCAACAACTCAGGAAAGTAATATTTATTCAGGTGATTCCCTGTGATTTTGGGGTTGCGGTTTTGATTATTCTCAAACATTATTCCTTTTTAGTAGATTCACTCGTTCGATAAATTTGGCCTCATCAATATATAGAAGTTGAGCGGCTTCCTCGTTTAGCACATCGTAGCTTTTGTAATTCAAAAAAAGTGCCGTCACGAGGGTGTTCAACATATTTACGGGTGTTTTGGTCGGCTTCCAGTCAAATATCTTCAAAAGACCCTCACAAATACTTCCTTCGACGGAAACCATCGGATTAAAGATTGGGGTGAGCAGTTGAATCGAGGGCGGCTCCATAGGGTAATGCACCGAGTGTAGATTCAACAAGAGCTTGTAGGAGACTCCAGCATAAATGCTTTCGGCGGGAGGGTTCACCACCACCATCCATTCGAACAAATTTTCACCGCGAAGGGCAACCGAAACGAGGAATGGAGCCTCAGCGGAGCCACACACATTCGAGAGAAGATTAAAATCTCTCGATGCACGTTTTACAGATAGATTAGACATCGAAGCAAAATAGATTGAATTGCGGTTAATTATTTTCCTCTGATATATAGTAAAGCGCGAAGGACATGAATACTATAAATTCTGAATTATAAAGGTTAAAAAATAGTAAATAATAATAATAGCAATCATAACAATTTGGTCCACCATCAATGATGAGAGAAAACTTTCCACATTTGAAAGACTAAAGCTTGCCATCCATTGGCAGCTAAATGAAATAACTTTCATTTTTCTTTGGAAAAAATTGTTCCACATATTAGCAACCGTAATGGTGTAAGTAAGTTAATTTGATAAGGTATAACATTATTTTGATGGGAAGAGTAATTATATACAAAACTATCCGGCGCATGAAATATGGATGCATAGTTTTAATGAGTACATCATATATCTTCCCAAGACACGTTTCTATTGATCATCATGTGTATGCCAAAATGTTGAAAATAATGTACAAATCCCACTGAAAAGATACAATTACAAATATAAAAAAGAATGTACCTTTTATATTTGAAGGTCAGCCTTCGAAAGGTACATATAGGTTCAAAAAGCAAGCTAAGGTAGGGGAAACAAAATTTACTTGCCTTCTCTTTTAAACGCTTAGAGATTATAATTATACTCTAGCCTTATCCAACAATAAAGAAAAGGATGAGTTATATATCTATATATGTATATATATATATATATATATATAAATAGATAGACAGATATAGATATAGATATCTGTATTTTTAAAATGTTGGGAACATTGCACAGCACTACTTTCACTCTTTTTGCTCAAAAATGACAACCTGAAACACTTAGTTGTATTAGTGCATCCCTCAATCACTCCCGTTTTGATTCATAAATAATAAATCTTCATCATGAAAAAACAAGGAAGAAGGGAAACGAATAATCAGGCTACAAAAATGATAGCATTGCATTAAGGCATCTCAAAGAAGTTGCTATCCGGGTAAATTTCCATAACGTTACGAGCATGGATATTGATGTGTTGTTGCCTTTGGAATAACTCATACGCCGCATCATAGATCTTCAGCTCCCCGTTTGTGGATTCATTTAGCTCTGCAAGAATAGGCGGCAGTTCACCCTTCTCAAGGTCCACAATAACGTTGTTGTTATACAATGTTACAACATCCATCAGCTTCGTATAGTCATTAAAATTCTTTGAAAAGAGTTTAAACGAGTTCAACTGAACGAATATAGGTACGCCACGGCCGCTTTCGAATTTTCGCAGCAACCCGCGCGGAACTGCTACCTGGGGCTCCACGGTAATCCCCATAAAAATTATTTTATACGGCACTGGCAGCGGTGATTCGCGTTTTCGGGTAGGAATAAAATAAACCTCCGGCTGGCCCTCTCCTAAGTAACCAGGCCCCTTTTCATACAACATTATATGCGCATTGCGTACCATGTCCACCACCTGAGATATAAAAGGAGCCCACATCATCGTTCCGTCATAAACGACATTACGACCTTGATTAAGTGCCTCCACCATTACTTTTTCCGCAATCCACGTGCTCCGGAGATGCTCCTCGGAGGTTGTAAAGGTGAGGTTCGAATCCGAGGATTTGAAATCATCCGCGTTAATGAGTTCGGTATCGCCTTTGTGTTTTTCCCACCACGAGGTCTTGACTAGCGCCATCGCAATGGTCGACTTCCCCGCCGCCATCCCCCCCCCGAAGAAGATAAACTGCGGGGGCTCCTCACCTCCGCCTAAGCGCCCCCCATTCTCCCGGGCCACTCCCATCGCTGGAGGGACAGGAAAGGGAGGGGTGGTGGTGGTGGTGGTGGTAGTCCGCCGTTTGCGCTCCCCCCCGGGGTTGCCCTGCATGCGGCGCAGGATCATCAGGCTGGAGTGGGGCTCCTGGGCCTTGTCGAACTTCTGGTCCTCCCGCAGGGTCACCACCTCCGTGACGAGGGCGCCCGTGCGGAGCAGGGCGGGCTCGCAGGCCCCCCGCGCCCGGACCCACTGCGCCAGCTCCCCCACCCTCAGCACGCCGTCCTTTGGGTACTTCACGTGGGCCTGGGCGAGGGCCGGGGGGCCCTCCTCCCCTCCCTTTTTTTCCCCGGGAAGGGGGCCCTGGGCCGCGGCCGGGGGGACGAAGGGGAAGAAGCCGTTCGGCGCGTCCAGGCCGTAGAGGACCTTCGTCGGGGACTCCCGCAGCAGCCGCATCGTGGACGGGATCGGGAGGATCGACGCCGTCTCGGAGGGGTACGCGGTGAGGTTGGACAGGGAGGAATAGCGCCGGAGGAGCCCGTGCGAGAGGGCCTCCAGGGGGCGTGGCGGATGGGGGTGGGGGGTGGTGCAGGGGTGAAGGGACTCGTCGCTGTTTAGCAGCCCATCCAAGGACTCGTTGGTGTACACGGAGGAAGAGCAAGGCTGCAGGGAACGGCAGCCGAGGTCCGCGCTAAGCGGACAGGTCGGTGATCCAACGGGTTCATCCCGCCGCATCCTCGAGGTGATATCGCCCTGAGGCGAGGTGTTGGGGTTTTCACAAAGGCCATTCCATTCGTGAGCGCTTTGCGGGATGTAAACAATCGTTGGAAACCAGTGAACGTCAAAAAGATTCGCTAATTCGGGCTCCGCTACGGAATAGACAACATACATCGCAGGCATCGGGTCCACCGTCTTCTGACATGCGATCGTTGAAAGTATCCCCAGTGCCGCATTACTCCGCGCTAAATGCTTTGCGTGGAAGAGAATCAAAAGTCCTGTATGGTTCGACTGAAGACATTTTTCAAGATTATTTAGCGTTAAAAACGTTAATCGACCTTGTTTCGGTATTCCGTTTTGCCTTGGCTGCGGTAAATTATCCAAATAGAAATTGTCTGTTGGCAAACTCCTATTATACTGTTTTTCATCCCCTTTAAGGGTGCACGATGGATATATTGGACTGGTGTTAGGATTATCGATATTATCACTTTTTCTAGGCAGAATCAGAGCTTCTAATGAGATGTTATCACCATCTAGATTAGCCGCTACCTCAGATCGGGTGTGCCTGCTTGGGTTTACTTTTAGGTTCTTGCCTTTCAGTTCAGGGGAACTAGAGCTATTATCTGACCACTGCGTTCTACTATTAATATTATTATCTTTTTCTTTATCCTCCTTTTCCTCTTCGCCTTCCCATAAATCATTAGACGTTGAGAGGGACACCGCATCTAATTGAAAATCTTTTATGTACAAAGGCAGGAGGTAGGAGGATTGCTCCTCATCATCCACCCCATCTTCGGCAGCTGTGGGGGTGCAAATCGGAAAGATCGTATGCCGTAGCGCGATCTCGTACTCTTTATTATTTTGCACGATATAGTCCGCACAATTCCAGTTCCATGAAAAGTACATATACGCAAGGGAGTTCAAGATGCTTAAAAAATAATCCACCACCTTATCGGGATTGCACACATTCATACTTGAGCAAAGTCCATCCGTGTATTCTATCAAAGAACTATCCCCTTGCCCTGGTGACGCATTGCAGGGGTTTTCTACAACCCCTTTCCTGTCGGAGACACCACTACTCGGCGGGTCCGGCTGAAATTCACATTCAAAAGTTCTTTCAGAAGATCCAATTGTCAACCCACTGCACTCCGCGCGCCGGCGAATCATCGCGATGAGCTTCTCGCGATCCCTTGCAAAGCGCGAGGCCCATCGATAACAAAGTGAGCGAAGCAGCTTCGGATCGGATCGGGTTAGAAAAAGCACGCCGCAGCACGCTGCGAGCTTGGAAACGAACATGTGTGGGGGATGATCAATAGCTCGCAGGACGTACTCTACAAAGGGCACACCAGGTGAGGGTATGGGCATCATTTGAGGGCCACTAAATCGTCGAAAGCTATTAATTTTTTCTAACATTTGAAAATTATTTCTGTTAGTATGTTTATTATTATTACTAGTATTAATAGAGGTTAGAAATAATAATAATAAAAACACTGAAGTAGTATAAGTTCATGAATAATTCAGTTGAAATTTTCTTGTTAGCTCTTGGTGGAGATTATCAGGGCATAAAATCGTTAGGATAGCTTCATGTCTCTTTCTCTCTATTTACCCTTTAACTACAGCAATAGCATACTTCCTTCTGTTATCAGTAAAATAACTGTATGATAAAAGAGTTGAAAGTATAAAGAACTAGAAGCTCTGTAGGCTTCCTTGCACGCAATTTGGGGAGGGGGAGAGGGGAGGAAGTGTTTGTAAACGACGCTTACTCTTCCATATCTTTCTCTTGAAAAGAAAAGGAAAAGGTGTGTGGAAATTTCTTCAAGAATTATATGGTTTTAGTTTCGTTTATGCGGTCAACAACATACCACAAGACCTAGTAAGAACGCACTACTAGTGTAAATATTGTAACTGCGTGAGCATAGGTGCATTTTAAACACAAACTGAATACAAGGAAATAAATTTCAACATTTTTTGACTCACGGAAAAAATAAAAATAAAGCATCAGATTCATTTTTCGACTGTTTTTGATCGTCACTTAGAAAAATAAACACGAAACGTTTAAAAATGAATACAATTATTATTATTGAATGACGTTAATTTTGGATAAGGGAATATATGTAAATGAATTGATTCAACTCCAAGCTTGAAAAAAATTAAACAATATAGCGGAGTTTCCCCTTTTACGGAATCACTCCAACTAAGCTCTGGACACCTTATTTCACCGATCCAATACAAGCAACTAAACTTCTTTTGATTGCGTCGCCAAGCTTGGATTACACCTCAGGAGAGACATATTGTTCGATTTACTCGAATTCTTCATCTTCACAGCTTCAGGGTCTGAAACTGAAATAGGTGCATTCTACATTTGCTCTTATTTACCATTACAGACTTACAGGAGAATGGAAGCCCTCTTTCGCGAGTACTTTTTTTTTTTTCAGAAGCTATAGACTTTGATAAAGGTAGCAATTACAGATATTGAGGCCAACGCCGAGAGTGATCTCTCACATAGGGGGTTGATAGAAAGGCGTGACAAGGGCCGTACTTTCGCCCTTTTATCTAGAATCGATCTTGTTATTTCTGAGCGTGATCACACGCGCTAGCTTCGTCAGTTAAAAGAATCCCTCCTACGTAAACCATCCCTCAAGGTAAACCTAGACGTTGGCATCTGACGAAGCGATGAGTTTGAAATAATAATAAAAAACACTCCAAACATCCGTAACGTTCGCGGAGAGCGCATTATAACCCCAGACTCCAGCACGCGGCACACCGTTCATTTCGCTTTTGTGAATCCTAAAGTGCGGTAGGATAAGTTGGAGGGGGTATAAATCCGCGGCGACGTCATCGTTTGGCTTTGCATGGAGCGGAGTGAAAAATTCAGAAACGGCCTCAAGGCTCGCATGCTAGCTGAAGTGCTTTGATCCACACTGATATTCATAACAGAAGACAATTTTGTGAGGTACCGAAACACGTCCTTTGGGGTGTTTTGGAAGGATCGGACCTATGGAAAAAAGAAGGGGTACTTATCACGTTGTAGCAACAGTGCCTTCTAAAAAGGACTAATCATAGTAATTTCTATAGATCATGGAAAATGGGAAAAAGCGGTGCATTTCTGTGAAACAATCCGATAGGAAACATCTTTCTCATGTTTCAACTATACGTAAAGACAATGATTTAGAACATAACGAATCAAAAAAAAGCGGCATAGACATCTAAAACGCATAAAGAAAAACTTACAATTTCCCTTCATACATCTCCCCTCCCCCTCTCCTTCCCATACAATCCATAATTTCTCCTTCTTGTAAACCCCAAACCCATCCCACACCACATCAGGGTAGAACCATCGACATACCATTGATGTTTTCGCTCCAATAACATTTGTTAAGCGAACTAAACTTAAGAGGAGTAAATTCGAACCACAAGGAATTGAAAGCTCAGTCTCAGACTCGGCTATTTATAAACGTACTCAACAAAAGCCTTTCTATACCAGAAAAGAGTTCAGAATATGAACAAATCTAATAAGAGTAAATTTTCGATCATCATTGAGAGCTCCAAACATTGATATCCCTGTTATCTATTAACACAAACAATCTCTACTGCTAGCTACATTGGTTTGGGTAAAAAAGGAGAAGTAAAGAACATTTGCACATTTATAAAATGATTATTTACAGGTACGAGAAGTATGCACTTTTGGAGGACATTATAAATATTTCAATAAATTCAGCAACTAAGCAGGCATACATTACCTTCTGTAGGCTAAAGAATTCATGTAATAAAGAGATTCGAAAGAAACTCAAATCCTTTATGATATATCAACTGCAATATCTATTTTGCATTCAATAGTGGTTAACATACATACATAAAGACTTGTCGCAAAAAAATAGGCTGAAGGATCAAGCTCAGTGACAAGATTTCCACAGCGGTGAAATAAATCACCTTGATGAGAAAGTCGCCCAAGACAATAGAAAGGAAATAGTGACTTAAATATCCTTTAATGGTTTTGAAAAAGAGAAAAAAGAAAAGTTAAAAATGAGTCTAAAAATAATGATGCTCTAAATGTTGTACTTGTTTAACTAAAACACCGCTATTATGATATGAATAGAGGACTAATTTGAGTCCCATTATTCGAGAAAGAAAGGGAAAAGGTAAAAAAATTGAGAGTGCATCTTCTCACAATACATTTATCACAGGTAAAGACCAGCTAATTTTTAAGGCTGAGGACAGATTTAAGGCACATTTGATCTTCTAATAGAAATAATTTATTTCTGCTACCATTCATCTCTATGTGTCCGAAGCATTTTTCATTCTTGGTTGTTGCTAACAGCCAGGTTCTAGTGCTTTCGAAATTAATGGATACATAGATAGCACTACATATGAGTTCAGCAGTAGTTATTGGGAACACAAAACACAAGTGACAATGTAGACACAATAAGATTTTGAACTTAATATTATTGAATTGGGTTCCTAACAATATATTTTTGTCTCTTTTTTTCCGAAACTACGAGAATTAAAACATCATTCTGCGCCAACTCACCAGGGACAGATATATATATATGTATATATGTGTGTGTGCATATCTAAACGGCGATATTCAAAATGTTATGATGAATCTTTTTGTATTTGTTTTCAAAAAAAAGGTACATTATTACAACATTGCGCAACACGTTTCACATTTTTGAATGCTAACCTTTTTTGATTTTCGACTTACAATAGAGGATACTCTTCCATTTGTTACTGAAGAATCAATACGACAGTCAGGTGTTTTATTTGATGTGCTTATGATGAAAATGGGCTCATGGGAGATATGTTCAGTTCTGGAGTGTTTCCTGGCACTGTCACTGCTGCTTACTTCCGTACGTTTCGTTTTCTTCGGATGTTCCTCGTGAGGTTTACCCATGTCTACATCTGCATTTACTAAAGTATTAGCCTGGGACGGAACCTTTTCCAGAGCCTGAGATGACGACAAAGAACCATTACCATTTCGATGATTTAAGCTAATGGATACTCCATTTTGCATAATACGATCACCTATTGAGGCATTTGGCTTTGCTACTATCGGCTTAGTAGAAGTTTCCACGTTTTTCTTTATTAATCCATTCTTCTCAGGATCCATATCCTCATTTGGCACCAACGGTGTGGAGGGTTGACCCGCCTGGAGGTATCCACCAAAGTTTAGCGTGTACGTTTCCACCCCAGAAACCAAAGACACCAGTGTCGGGGTATAGACAATCTTACTACTTGCTTCCAGCCCTAATTGCATGCAGTCGTTCAGGCCGCAGGTCAGCAATTGTCCACCCTTGCAGATAAACATACTCCCCGCCGGCCCGGCCGCGATGCCCACACATTTTTTAGGCAAAGGAATCGGAGTGAAGTGAACGGCCTCCTTCATGCCCGACCCGAGCCCGAGCTGCCCGTTATCGTTCGACCCCGCGCCGTAGACGACGCCGCTGCTCGTGAGCGCGAGCGCGTGGGTCTCCCCCGCGGCCACCTGCGTGATGAAATGGTGTAGAAGCGACTCCACCAAGTAGGGCTTTCGGTAGGTCTCCTGCTTTCGCCCATTCCCGAGCTGCCCGTTTCGGTTTCGCCCGCTGGTGTAGAGGTGGCCGTTTTGGTCAATCACGAGCAAAAACCCCATCCCGCACGACACCCGCGAGACCGGCTTTTGGGTAAAACTCATCAACCGCCGAGGCGTGCTCACCATGCGCCGGGAGGAAGTGATTTTGTACAAAATAGAGTCCGTCCCGATCATGTGGTAGTCATCGCCGTAGCCGAGGTCGAGAAAGCGAATACTGCGGGAGGGAATCACCGATCGCGTCGGCGCGCAGACCGCGGAGAGCGAGCGCACGACAAAATTCCGCGAGAGCGAGGCCAGGCGCGGCCCATGTCCCGCTATCATCACCACTTTCGTCGCGATGCAGGTCATCCCGCTCTCCGGGCCGAGTTCCGTGGGGACTGTGGAGGTGGGCCGAGAGACCCGCAGCCCGCCCGAGGCCCAGACCTCGTTGTGGTTCGTCAGAATCGCGAAAAAGCCCTCGCCGGCGATGCAGCCGCGGGCTTGGAGGGCGCCGGGGACGTGGACGCCGTGGCCGGAACCGAAGGTGATCAACTGTCGCCGGGGGCGGTCAATCACGCAGCTATTGCCCCACCCCATCGACATCGCCGGGATGCTGTAGCGAAGTTTGTAGATCGGTACCGCATAAAGCAGGATTTGCTGAAGAACGCGAATGGTAATGGAGTCCACACGGCGCGGGGGGAGGCCGTGAAGCCCCACGAATTCCTCACAGTAGCCGTTTGGGTCAATATGCACGCGATGCGAGGATTTGCGTATGCCATCCTTCGCGTTCTCCTTCTTTTGCGATGTAATGGGTGAACTTTTGAGGATCGAAAGGCGTTCCCTTCCAAAACTAGTGATATTGTGCTCCTCTTCGTCTAATGAGCCTACACAAGAATCGATACGGCATTGATGGGCATGAATAAGGTAGAGCATCCCCTTGAAAAGATCATCTCGTCCTTCTTTATTTCGTCTAATTTCCATCCAGAACTCTGCATCTGTGATCATTGTAAGGTGGAAATTCGGTGAATATGCTGATTTTAGTGCAATTTTGAGGCTTACTGCGCATATAATTATGTGACGATAAGTAATAAATATTAAAATTTAACTATATACCTCCTTTTCCAGACGCAAGCTCGGTTCGATCCACTCTCTCTAAAAAAAAAAAAGCAAAGAATAGTGAGTATATATCTATCTATCTATATTTATAGAGAGAGAGGGATATATGTATATTAATTGTAATACTTACAAAAGAAGTATAGAGAGAAAATGAGTATGGTGGAATACATCCATGCTAAAAAAAGCATAATCTAATGGTTTATTCAAACTATTGTTGATGAACAGAATAATTATCAGCATTTGATATTGATCGAAAATATTCTTGCGCGTTCAGCTTGACCTCACCTAGCGATAATTAAATACATATAAGTGTAAAAATTACATAGATATAATAGAGATATCTAAGTGCATTATTCAAAAAGGGGTCAACTTAAATTGACATAATTTTGAAAGGATTTTCTATTATATTTCAGCCTTTTCCCCCCTTATCAAAAGTTAAATGTCATAAGTCAAATAAAAGTACGCTAAAAAGGACATTAAAGCTTTTCTATCTGTGCATCATTTTCTTCAAATAATGTACATAAGTCTCCATACTGGATTGTTTTTCCTCTACTTCATGAACTTTTCAATTTATCTCTTACCACCAGAAATAAAAATCCAATTAGTGATAAATGCTACCTTCTAAGGTTCATATTTAAGATTTCTGTTCAGAATCGAAACACTTCAAACAATATCGAGCTTTTATTTATTTCCATCCATGTTGGAGATAAATAAGAAGTTTGGAATAAAGTACACGATAGAATTGTACAATTTGGTATAAGAATTACTCATTTTAAGGCCGTTAAAGGGGAAATAGATGTAGGCTATTCTCTGTCGAAGTCAACACACTATCCACAAAGCAAATAGGTCCAACGTACCTTCTCTCCCCATTTCCACCTCAACTCCTAAAAAAATAAGAAATTTCTAACGACTTAGGCTTGATGTTCCCCAGTCGAACATGCATCGGCCTTCATAGCCATCGTGAGCTCCTCCCGGACCTGATGAAGTGCTTCCCGCATCGGCAAGGCGACGTCGCCGTAGCGATCGATCGCGCGCAGCCTCGCGGCGGCGTTGGCCTGGAGCACCTCCCGCCTCTTGCTCTCTCGGCGTTGATAAGCCTGGCGACTAAATTCCAGCAGTCTGCGGTCCCGCCGAGGGTTATCCCGCATGCGAAGCCAGCTTCGAAAGGCCCGTTGGATACGAACCGCGGCGCGCTGTCGGGTGCGGTTCTCGATCGCCTCCGCCCTGCGTACCCGGCGCAGGTACTCCGCGGCGGCCTGTTGTTGGTGGACCTCGAGGGTGTTGTGGCGGATCGCGTCGACCCACTTCGCCTGCAGCCGCGCGGCG
>HF955199.1:1799844-1810327 GCA_000982615.1 Phytomonas sp. Hart1 | reverse complement strand
CAGGGGTCGGCGTCACGGGCCGTGGGCGGGCCTGCAGGCGGGCCCTGTCCTCCTCCTCCCGCAGGGCGTTGATGCGAATGCGGAGGAGGTACATGTAATAGTGAACACGGAGTTGGTAACGCCGCCAGGCGCGCTGAATACACAGGGCGGCGGCGAGACGCGTCCACACCGTGCGGCGATCCACACCTCGGCGACGCAGGGAGGACAGGCGATGCCGAACCCACCCTTGAATCCTCCGGGCGGGTGAGTCGTACAGCTCAAAATGACGCTCGGCAAGCCGTTTCTTGGCTAAAATCGATCGAAAAAACTTCTGGAGCACAATTGCGGCGTACTCCCTCCTCTCTTTCTGGGATTGTTGGGCGTGGAGGTTTTTCAAGGCGAGGGCGTGCGCCTCATTCTGCCGGCGCATCCGGGATCGTGTCGAGAAACCTCTCCATGCCGCTTGTATTTTCGCTATCAAATTGTAAACATCCTTCTCCTTCAGTCCATTGGACGGAAGGCCATTGCGCGCGAGATAACGTAAGCACACTGTTTTTTCTAACCATTTCATCCCACAGCTCACCACAACCGACATCATGCCATAGTATTGGCAAGAAGACGCTTTTACTGACGGGAGTCCATCGGTTGTGGACAACCGCTTTGCGTTGTTCTTCTCCATCAAATAACGCGATCGCTCCAGGGCGCGAACCCGACGGGCCTCCCTGCGCGCCCATCCAATGTTCTTCCACCAGTGTTTCCATTGCTGTTGAATACGCCGCGCCGCGCGATCCCTCACGCGCTCGCTAATACGCTGCATAATCGCCTGCCGCTCCGCTTCTTTTAATGCCTCCATTTGCTCGCGATCCCGTTTCTGCCGGTAAATCTCCTCCTCCTTCAGTTCCTCGTTGATAGCATTTTGCCTTGCCTTACCATGGTCTGTATTCCCACTCAGTGGGAACACCTTTAAAGGGGGTAATCTTTTCCCCTTTTTGGACTCTGAGAGGGGGCCCTGGTTGGGTTGTGTTGTGGGATCGGCATCTTTGGCGAATACACTTATAGAACTGGATGCATTGCTTTTTGAAGACACTTCGGTATTAAATGGCCTCCCCGGCACATGCGAAAGCGTCATTCTAGAGCCATCCCAAGTCCCACTACGACTATTCAACCCGGAAGAGACCATCCTATTCGCGATTTCGGGTTTTTTTAAATCGGATCCCGTCAGGTTTTTGGAGCTTCCTAACAAAGCCTCCTTCTGAGAAGAGTGCACATCCGCTGCCTCCACGGAAGACGTCGGGTCGTCTGATATGAAGCGCATAAATTTGGGCTGAGATTCTGGGGAAAGATTAATACAATAACCAGGAATATTATTAATGCAAGGTTCAGCAAGAGTCAACTTAGAATCTTTTTCCGCGGAAAGAGAACCATCCCGTAGCGTCGAGTCCTCTTCAGGGGCATTTTCGGTGTCCTTAGTCTGAGATTCTTGGTTCTCGGATGTTAGCGCGCCGCTCGCGTTCTGATCAGTGAAATTCTCAAGAGTCCTCAGAGAAGCATTCGCTGAATCCGTCTTGGGACTCTTTGTCGCCTTGTGGGTGAAATTTGTGAAAGGAGGATCCTCGGCGTTCGCTACGGCGGCGGGATCTTCAGTAGTAGTCAAAAGGGGTTCTTCCACCATCACCACCGGCCCGATGGCGGATTCCTGCGGCCCTGAACTCGCGGCGTCCTCCGTTCCTGAGGCCGCGGTGTTCGAAGTTTCTTCATCCTTACTCTGTGATTCTTGGTTTTCGGATGTTGGCGCGCCGCTCGCGTTCTGATCAGTGAGATTGTCGAAGGTCCTCGCCGAGGCATTTACGGAATCCGAGCTCACGGCCGCTTTATGTGTGGAATCGCTGAAAGGAGGATCCTCGGCGTTCGCTCCGGCGGCGGGATCTTCAGCAGGAGTCAAAAAGGGTTCCTCCACCATCACCACCGACCCGATGGCGGATTCCTGCGGCCCTGAACTCGCGACGTTCTCCATTCCTGAGGCCGCGGTGTTCGAAGAGGCGTCGTCATGGCTGTGGAAGGTGGAATCGGTCGAGGTCTTTTGGGTGTTGGGTGGGCTGGAGACCGAGGATCCCATGATAGACATCTGATGACCGGGGTCGATCGGATGCTCCGAGATGGTCATGCTCAAGTCATTCGAGCCCTTGGAGGAGTTTGGGGTGCCAAAATGAAGCGTCGCGAGGGCCTGCTGCGCACGTGTTTGGAGCTCCCAAGGTGTGATATTTTTTACGGCGGCCTCCCCCCTCCCTGGGGACTCGCCAGGGGTGGACACGGTGTGGGAAAGCGGCATCAGATGGCCCGGCAATCGTCTCCGGGACGGCGGCGGACTCCCGACGTCGACGACGGTTTTGGCGGACCTGGGAGGTGACCTCGCGAGGGAGGTCGTCTTCGCGGCGGCGCGCTGCCCCCCCGACGAGGAATGCGTCGGAAGAACGGCGGGCAGTCGAGGCGAGGGCTCCTTCGGGCTGTCCGTGCGAATCCACCCATGCGATTCATCGCAGAGGCCCTTTAGCAGGGCGGTGGTGGCGTGGGCAGGGCCGAAGTGATTCTGCGCCTCCCGCAGCGCGCGCAGCATCGTCGGGAGGGCGGCCGACCGCTCCTTCGCCGCGCGATGCATCCCCAAGGTGATCGCGAGGTTGTGCAAGGAGGTAATAAACAGCACCCGATCCCCGTCCTGCGCCGCCACCACGCACTCCTTCGCGATCGGGAAGGCCTCCTCGACCTTGCCCATACTCAACAACAGCGTGGAGAGGTTCATCATCGTCGAGCAGGAGGGCCGGCCGCAGACCCGCGTCTCGACGTCCCGGGCCTTCTCCAGGCAGTCCAGGGCCTCGTGGATTTTGCCCTCCCGCCGGCATTGGCAGCCCATGTTGTTGAGCGAGACGGCGTGGAGGAGCAGCCAACCCTCCTGGTGAAGTCGCCGCTCCGGGGGGGCCCGCGCGGCGTTCGCGGCCTTCGGGGGGGGCGATGGCGTTCGCGCGGGGAGGAGTCGCTGAGCACCCAACGAACGGCCGCCTCGGAGGCGCGAAAGGCCCGGCAGATGAGCTCGTGGCTGCGCTCAAGCTCGTTCTGGCGGAGCGCCTCGATGGCCTCCTCATTGCACTTCATCACCTCCTCCAGGGACATGGCGGGCAGGTGGTGGGGATAGGTGTGGGCGACCGGGACCCGCAAACGGGCATCGCGCGGCGGTGCTTTTCGCCGGGGTTTGGCGCGTGGTAGGCCCGAGACGGTGTGGGATTTCGAAACCCGGGAAAAGGCCTGCGGGGGGTAGGACGGGGGGGCGAACACGATGCGATTGCCGAGTTCATGTCGTTTGGAAGAGGGGTTGTGAGTATGCCGAGTGTTGGGCTCCTGCAAGGTGTGGGAATAAGCATATCCGTCCGGTAAGCCCGCCGCTCGCATCATGCCTGCAGTGGTCATGGGAGATGTAGTGGGAGGCATCGCTTAAAGGTGATTGAGGTGTGATGTCTAATATTTACATATACTAGATTGTCCGTGTGTTGCGTTAGCGTTAACGAAAACTAGGACTTGCTGCTATAAAATAGAAAGATTGTGTGAAAAAAAAGGGGGGGAGTTGTGTAAAAAAGGATAGAAATGGGAATCCCACACTACTAAAAAGATTTAAATGTTCCTCTTTATTTCCGTTATTGCGTTGAAAACTAATGGTAAACACTTAATGCATGTGTTCTGAGCCACTTCTTTCCGAAAATTTCGTCCAAATAACTAACGATCTGATAAAATTCCTTTAACTGTGGCAAAGCTTAATAAGGTGTACGCTGTTCAACTGAAAGCAAGTGGATTAACCGCTACTCGGACAGGTTTGCCGACTTATCCAGTCTAAATACGGTGCATAACCCTCTCCCATCGGTATGCTGATAATTTCTGGACAATCATATGGGTGATTGGTTTTCACCAAATTCACAACATCTTTTATACAGCTGGTTTGTGTCTTAATCATCATGAGACATTCCGTATCTTCTTTCAGCTCTCCTTCCCACTGATAGACCGAGACAACCGAAGGGATAATGTTCACACAGGCAGCTACCTGATGCGTCTGAACGAGAATTTTCGAAAGACTCGAAGCTACCTTCATTGTAGGCGTCGTAACATAGCAAATAGAAAACATTTTATTTTCTATTTGTCTAATCAGGAAGAATTCTATGAAATTAATGCTAATAGCAAAAAAATACAGAGCCCTGTGTTTTAATTACTACGATAAAAGTAAAGAGACTAAAGAGGTCCAAATAATTAGGAAAATTAAATGTAGCACAATGTTCTTGGGTAGCATAAAAGACTTTTCTAATATCAGTATAGAAGGCATCAAGTCCTTGAAAATATTATATATATATATATATATATATTGATACTTATTTTACTCGGGTTATACAGGTGTTAGGTAGAGTATCTTTCAGATTATGCGCAATAAATTAGATATTTGGTGATCCTTTTTTTCATTCCCTGATTCCTCCATGTCACCCGGCCCTATCCTTTCAAACACGCCCATCCCAACAACCTGGTTAGATAAATTCATTAAAACAAAGAGAATTTAAACTCACTTCCCTTTCTTCACCTTCGTCTTTCTAGAAATCCTAGACTTTTCTTTCGCTAATTTACGCTTTATCGTTGCCATTTCCTCAAAGGTGCGTACATGGCCGTCCTTTGGGAGTCGTTTCTGTTTACGCCCGATGCGAAGTTTCTTGCCCTGGTTAGGATCGCTCATATCCACGTCGTTTTCCTCGTTTTCGTCGCCGGCGAGGTCGGTGTGCGAAGCCTCCCCGGCGGCGCTGCGCGCCCGTTTGAGCGGCCCGAGATCCTCCTCCTCGCCGGCGTCTTGGATGCGCATTTTACTCTTCTTCATCCATTTGCTATAGCTCTGGAGCTTGGTTTTGTAGTTGATCGCCTTGCCCGCCTCATTCTTGACCCCTTTGAGCAAGGCCTTCGCGTCGTTGACGTGCATTTGGACGTAGCGATTCTTCTTTTTATTCCAGGCGTAGACCATCCGTTGGTGGGCCTCCTCGGCGGTGGTCTCCGCGTTGAGGTCGAGCACCGCGTTGTGGACGGAGCAGTGCACGTCGTCGACGGTCTCGCGCCGGGTGGGGTTGATGAAAAACTCCGCATCGCGATATTTGCCGGACTCCAGCGATTCGCGGGCCGCGCTGAGGGGCGCCTGCACGATCACCTCAAACGACGAGGAAGCTTCGGAGGGGTGGGCGGCGTCGGGGTGGTCCTGCGCCGCGTTCGCGCGGTTTTTTCGCTCCTGCGCACGGCGAAGCATGCGATCCGCAAAGCTGAGATTCGCCGAAGCACTCCCCTCTTCTTTCTCTTTCCCTTCCGTATTGTCCTTGGCGTCGTGTGAGGCATAGAGGCTCTGCACCGTTGTTGGCCTTTCGAGGCGAAACAGCTTCTCCCCCGAGATGAGCTCCAGAAGGGACTCGCTGGATTTAAAGCGCTTGAGGTCGAAGCGGGCCTGATCCGCCGCCACGCGGCGCCGATCGAGGCTGGACAGCCAGATCGGATGCAAAGGCGTGCGATCGAAGCCGTACTCGGGCCGGCGCGCCGCCTGAATCGCGTCGTGGGTGGGTTTTCGCCGCGTTCGGGTGTACTTTTGGTGGGCGTTCTCGACCACCTTGGCGAGGTTGTGCAGCTCCACATCGCTGTGGTGCAGGCGGCGAAGGAAATCGCGCTCGAGCTGGATCTCCTCCTCGGGAAAGCGGCCGTAAGTGCCGTCCGCCGGGTCGAAGAGCGAATCCCCCGCGGGTTGGGTGCACCGCAGGGGCTTGTCCAAGAACTGCATGAGGTCGATGTAGTAGGGGAAGTCCTCGAAGGTGAGGATGGAGTAGGCGGCCCCGGCCCGCCCCGCGCGCGCGACGCGGCCGACGCGATGCACAAAAAGCTTCGGCGTCGAGGGGAAGCTGAAGTTGATGACGTTGTCTAAAAGGGGAAGGTCGAGCCCGCGGGCCGCGACGTCGGTCACGACCATCACGGCGGTCTGCCGCTTCGCGAAGTCCCGCACCGCGAGCCGCCGGGCCTCCTGGTCCATCTGCCCGTGAATGGCGCTGTGCGAGATCGCGTAGTGCGCGAGCACCAGCCCGATAAACTCCACGTGAAATTTGGATTCCACGAAGATCAAAGCCTGCGGACCCTCCCCGCCGGGCTCGGCGATCCGGATCAGACGCTTGAGCAGCACAATTAACGCGGCGACTTTCTCGTCCTGGCGGACAAAAAACGCGCTTTCCTGGAGCTTATCGCTCAGCTTCATCTCCGCATCCAGGCGGATCACAACCGGGTTATGCAGTCCCGCGCTGGTGAACTCCGCCAGGATACTCGGCATCGTGGCCGAGAAGAGGGCGCGCTGGGCGGAATCGGGGACTTTGTGCAGAATACTCACAATCTGGGGTTGCAATCCGAGCTCAAAAAGACGATCCGCCTCATCCAGAACGATCGCGCGCACCATCGTGAGCTGGATCGAGGACTCCTCCATAATATGCAAGAGCCGTCCCGGGGTCGCGATGACGATATCCGGATTGCCAGCCAGGAGCTCGAACTGCTGCTCCAGCGAGGCCCCGCCGACCAAGGCGGCAAACGTGAGGTTCATGGATTGGTTCAGCGCGAAGCCGTGGCGCATGATTTGTAGGCTGAGCTCGCGCGTGGGGGACAGCACGAGGCCGCGGAAGCCCACCACCTTGGAATGTTCTTTCAGCAGGTGCAGCATGGGGATGAGAAAGGCGGCGGTTTTGCCCGATCCCGTACGCGCCATCGCCACGACATCGTTTCCCTGCAGCATCGGGGGGATGGCCTTGCGTTGGATCGGCGTCGGGACGGTAAAGCCTTGTTTTAAAATCGCCTCCAACAAGGGCTTGGCGAGGCCAAAGGTCTGGAAGCCGCCGCCTTTTTTCTTTTTGCCCTCCTTCACCGTCTCCACCGCGGACTCCCATGATCCTAACCCGTGCATTTTTGTTTTATATTTTTCTGTAATGCAAAGGCTTATCGTGAAAACAGCCTTAACCATTAAAAAGGGAAAAAAAAGAGTTTAGGGGAAAAGGTGTCAACTAAGTCATGAACATCGTGAAGAAAGAAGTGAATGCCCCCAATAGCATGCTCAGCGGTTGAAAGAAAAGGGAAACATAACGGCATCACTAATATAGCAGTCGTGGCAAAATTAAGCGGATCCCGATAACGGGTTGGACCTCCTATTTCATTTATAATTGTGGAATATCGCCTGAAGCTCCTCCTCCTTGAAAGGAATGAGATCTGGGCGAGAAGCGAGCAGGTCCGCTTCCCTACCCGGTTCGCAATCCATCACCTCATAAGTATCCAACGTACTGTAATATTGCAATCCATTCTTTCGAATTTCCCAGTCCGATTCATTCGCCCAATCCCCAACCCCAAAAGGGGCGTTGAGGCCCAAATAAAAGTTCGGACTCATCCTCGACGCGGAGAACTGGGGATCAAGCGGATCCCGCCGACTACGGTGTGGGGAATAGACGGAAGGGGGATAAATAATACGCCCCAAGAGCCCCGATCCTTTTTGGGGTTTGTAAGGCGGAAGCTGGGCTAAGCGCTGAGGGAGCTCGGGGGAAAGCAACTCCATCGCCCCCACACGAGCCAATTCGAGCAGGGCCTGATCCGTCTGGGCCGTGGGATTCGCCTCGGCGGGCTGGGGATTGGCCGCCGGGGCGGCCGACGACGCGGCGCACAGCTCGAGCAAACGCGCGTCGCCATCCTTCGAATCGGCGTCGTCGTCGTCGTCGGCGTCGTTCGGTGGGGGTTTACCGCTGCCGCCGCGGTTTTGAAGGGTGTGGGGGAAAAATTCCCCGACCTCGGCGGCCTCACGCGCATCGTTGTTCGGGTGCGCGCGGTCGGAGGCCTTGAGGCTGGAAGGCGAGGCCGCGCTAATGACGTCCGAAGGAAGCGTGGCAATAATGCTGCCGGTGTCGCGATGTTTGAGATTCGTCCCGGGTACGTAAGGGACTTCAAAGGCCTCACAGAGGTCACTCAAGGTGACCTCGCCATCGTCTAGCTCAACGTACTTTTCGCCAAAGTAGATGATGGACCTGGAAAACCGGATTGTAGACATCCGAGGGTGTTGTTGTTGGAATTTGAACTCTTTCGCTTTTCAAAGAGCCGTGGCACTCAGCCACTGGGCAGGCGGAAAATTAAAGAGATCACAACCTTTTAAAGGTGAAAAACAAAGAATCCTTAATCCGTTCAACTGTTAGGATTTATTGGTTGGATCTATACTGGGATATTATTCCTTTTAAAAATCAATTATAGAGAGAAAAAGAGATAAATTACACCGAACTCCACAATAAAAGATGTATAAATGCGATGATACCTACATACTGAGCCATATATCTACATTTTTTGGATATTTTTTTTTTCAATAGTTGTCAGACAGCTTCATGACACATAGTAGGAAATTAAAAAAATTCTACGCAACAATACACAATTGCAATAACATCAAAGCACATGTTTATTATAGAGTACCGTTGCTGTGCAAACTTTCACATGTGTAAAAATATACATATATAATACATAGGAATAACCCCAAAGCAAAAAAAAACTTTTTTTTTGCTTCATCGTTCTGAATTATTTTGGATAGCCCTTCTGTATAATGGCAAAAAAAAAAAGAAATATTTCAGAATCAGTAACGTCAATAATAATAAAGATACAAGGAATCTCACCCACGGCACCCAGACACGTTAGATGACCACTTCCAATCCATTAATCGATAGATAAATAGATAGATCGATAGCTATTGTGCAGCTCAAAATAAGCATCCTGTCATAGCAAGGATAACAACAGAACCGGTGCAGTCCGTGTAGGGGTGAAAAACTAAAGCCTATCAGGTCAAACTCAATGCGGCGCAAAGACATCGGAAAGGCGGTATAGACAGCAGAGGTATTTTTTCCTCCGCCACCTCCACGGCTTTCGATTCTACCAGTTCCGTCTGTGAGGATTTCGTGACCGTCTTTCGCGCGCTGATCGCCGTCTGCTCCGTATGCAAGATCTCATTTAAGGTTAAATTAAGGGATTCTTCATTGAACAACAGCTCCATCGTGGGAGGGCAGCCAAAGTCGTGGCAATTGATGTTCATATCCTTCGAGGTGGACTTCCATTTCGACTGAACTGAGGCACTTTGGTTGCTGCTTTTCCGCCTATTAGTGCTGTTCACACGAAAGAGCGATTTAGAGCGGTTAGACTGACGCCGATTTCCATCGGCTCCTTCTGCTGCGGCTTCTCTAAATTTATCGCTGGAGATGGAGGATAATTGAATCCCGTTCGCCGGTGAGATCTTGCATGAAGCTGCAAGACGACGTAAACGCACTTCTTGAAGGTTCTGCAGGTTAATAAAGTTTTCTTGAAAGAGCTTGCCGAGAACACCCAGCAAACTAGAAGCGGCATCGCTCTTGGTTTTGCTTGATTTTTTGGTTTTGGGCTTGAGGATGGAGATGCTGGTAACATTTGGGAACATCGACAACAAACGCGTCGAGTCGAGTCCCAAGATATCACCGAGCGCGTAAAGGGATGAGTCATGCACCACATCGTAGCCAAGAACTGCCTCGCTTTCGTTGGGGATCTGAAAATATCCCGAGGAGATCGGAGCCGCATCCGACCTATCGGTTTGTAATACAAAGGATTGCATTAATCGATTGCTCTGTCGATGCGCCGAGGGGAGTGGGTTCTTCGAGGACTTGTTTTCGAATCCGGAGATCGAGAGACCGGCTCGGGTGGTGTCCGATTTATTGCTAGTGGCGGAAACCGTTTGGCATTCGTTATCGTTGATGGGTAAGTCGAGTTTCTCCTCAATGAGGATTTTCCGCAGCGGATTGCCATAACCCGTGGTTTTTGTGTTTCGCACAAAGTTCAAGGTGGAGGTGTAGGTGTCATTGATGCCGGTCTCGAAGACCTCCCAGTTGAGCGCGTCGAGTTGGAGCGGGGTGAGGGATTTGTCGGCCCCCGTCGTGTTGGGCGACGTGTGCGCATCGCCGCCGGTCTCGAGGGGGCTGGAGCCGCCATTGGAAAACATGGAGACCGAATTCGGGGTTTTAATGTCCGGCCGGATGAGCGGCTCGAGGCGGTGGCTGCGGAGCGGGATCGCCGCCGCGTGGCTGACGAACAGCCGGGCGACCTTACGCGCCCCATTCCCCCACACGATGAAGGACGAGCGGACGGCGAGGGTGAGGTTGAGCAGCGAGCAGGCCTCGGACTCCTCCCAGAGGTTCCACCGATCGCCCTTGGGGGTGGGCCCCGCGGGCCTGAGCTCGCGGCCCGCGGCGGCCGTCTTGTCGACGAGCCAGATGGCCTCGTTGAACTGCTCCGCGCGGGCGCCCTCGGCGGCGGCGAGGCGGCGGTGGTAGCGCACGAGGAGGTCGACGAAGGCGTCGGCCTCGGCGCCGCCCAGCCCGACCCGCGCGAAGGCGGCGTGGAAGGCGCGCTTGAGGACGGCGATGGGGACCTCGCC
>HF955199.1:1747089-1776039 GCA_000982615.1 Phytomonas sp. Hart1 | reverse complement strand
GCCGCCAGCGCCCCACGCCATCCGTGGCGGGGTCGCCCTTCGGGGGAAAGCGCCGGGGATCCCGCGGGATCCGCCTCGCGAGGGCGCTTTTTCCCCCCGCAGACCTCCCCTGTTTGGCAATCCAAACTGCACAAATAATCTCCGTAGTGCGCCGCGAGCCTGTCGAGCATCGCCGTGATGCGCGGGATGTGGTTGTTCTGCGAGCACAGGAAGGCAAAGAGGGTCTCGTGGAGGTCCTGCCGTAGAACCCGAACCGGGGATTCCAAAATAAACGGCATCGCGTCCGCCGTTCGCACCGATTGAGGGTTTATGGGGGGTTGGCGGCCGTCGTTAGTGCCGGGATTCGCCCCTAAAGAGGAGGCAATGAGGTGGGAAACAAGGGGATGGCGCTTCATCGGGTTCCCGCTCGTCCACCGCCGCCAAAGAGCCGGCATATCCACGTCGAGCGAGAGGTAATACGACAGAAACGCCTCATCCTCATCGTTCACCTGCACTTCGGCAGGGTTGGCTAAACCTGAGGGTTCGCCCTTTGCGCTGGAAGTTGTACCTTTGGTTAGTTTCCTGCCCTCCGGCTTTGACGGCAGGGGGAAAGGGTAAAGCCTTCGATATTCAATCCAACTCCGGCTATTTTCAACCCTACACGCAGCTTCTGCAAATCCATTCAAGTCCTGATCACGGTTGATGGAATGCGCATGGCCCTCAGTTGAGTTTATTACACGGCGCAGCTCATAAACACGGCGATGGACGGTACCCACAAAGCTATTTCGCGAGGTTCGATGCCAACGAAAACATTGCCCACCAACAAGTGTCTTTTGCAGGTCAACATTTGATTTTAAGGAACTCCGTAAGACATACCAAATGGACATGGAATCAGCTCATGTGGATTGATTTAATAGAGACCACAGGGTCGTTCTTGCTTTGTTGGTTCGTTTTCACAGCTTCAGCTTCCCGTGGTAAGGATATTGAAAAGTGTGATCGAAGAAAAGGAATGAAGTATTGTATTTTTAAAATAGCAAAACCTAGGAATGAAGGAGGACCACAAGAAAAGTCGAAACAGATTGGTGTAGGAAAGTCTCGTCGGATGATATTCTGCGTTTCTGATAGCCAGTAAATCAACTAAACAGGATTTAACACCGATAAAGTAATAGAAAAATGTTTATGATGAGTAAAATATAGACCACTGAAAGCTTAATCCTAGCTCTTAGAGTCTCACGATATCTCTGAAAAAAATATGATGAATGGAAAATAATTGCCAAAATTACTGCCCTCAACCCCATCCCTTGTCGTTACTTTTATATTGGCATCTGAAAATCCCTTCAAATATTAAGAAGTAAATACTAAGCAGCGATTCATTTCGAACATTCGAAAACTTGTGCAATATAAATTTAAATAATAGACTTTCTTTTGCTAGTATAGTGTAACCTCGGATAGAGTATATAAAAGAAATATAATTCACTATTTTAGAAATTATTGAAGGTATTTAGAAATATTTATAAAAATGAATATATATATATCCATTTGGGCCTTTTATGGAAAGCACACAGTAAAGCCAAGTAAACAGCGTGGATGGGGTAAAAATAATCAAAAGATATTCTATAGACCTCTTTGATACCCAATACCATCCACTAACCTCTCCGCAAGTGTTCTTGTCTCTTTGTCTGGATGAGTATACTTAAACTCACACAGCTCTGACATTGTCATCGTTAAAATGCTTTGATTACCCTCAGTTCGCACATTAGTAAGACTATCATATGCTTGTGTGATCAGGATGAAAAGAATCCGTAATCCTACTTTCTGGAGGTCTGGAGACTTCCTGAACTTCACGCAGCCTAAGGCAAAGTTCGGCAAAGCCTCTAGATCCTCGCAAGGAAGTAAAGATAAAAATAACGTGAGATTTCCCTTAAAAAATGGGTAGTCCTGAGGCACAAAATCACACCCTACTAAGGTTGAAGATGGATTAGAGGATCCGCTCGTGATGGCGGCGATTCTTGACAATGGCGACAATTTTTTTTTATAATAACTATCGGTCATAATGAGAGCCTTAAATATCAAGCTGGTACAATTAATCGCTTCGATGTAATCAGACTTCTCTTTTCTCTTATTCGATGCGCACACCGCGTTAGATAACTCAATCAACGGTCGGAGATAGCACTTAAACCAACTCAAGAGAAGTTTACCATTAGTTCGTTCAGAAGCTATCAAGTAATCGAGACCTTTAGAGATAGTATTTATACAAAGTTCAAACTTCTTCTTAAGTTGGATGAGCACTTCCTGAGAAGTGGCATCATTGCTTGGTGATGAGGAAATTTTTCCCTTTTTGCGGCTTTTCGTTTGGCATTCATTTCGATTACAATCCTCTAGCTCCTTTAGTGGATTATACGAGTAAATTGCACAGACAGACCACGCCTTCTCTAATAGCGTATTATCTAAGAAGTACGCTAGCGTTAGCAGTCCATATACTTCGGTTGCGCTTGAACCCATGTGATCATTAATCCTACTTAAGTAAAAATTTAAGTAATAACCCATTGATCCTCCATGGTTCTGCTTTATCTGGTTTAATACAAAGTTTTGCGTTATAAGTGGCAATATATCTGTAGTATCCACGCATGACTTCATGTCATCGTAAACCACTTTTTCCCTGTCGATAACATCGTCCTTACGATCTCGGGTCCAACCTGGCGCGTTATTTTCGTTAGAGGGAGGATTTCCCTCTTCAAGTGAAATGGGATGCGAAGCCAACAGAGCGATAAATTCATTAGTGTAATAAGAAATGCCAAAGAGAAGGATTCGATAGAAAAAATGGTTTAGAAAGATTTCTCCGTTTCTAGTTCTTATTTGAAGTTCGCGAAATAATTCAATGGCCGGGTAGCTGCAGATTGCTCTCAGAAATAATATCGTGACATCATGATGTATTATCCGAAGATAAATACCAACATCATCGGTAAGTGCATCCCAAAGTGCACACCATATTTTGTGTGTAATGGCCTGAATAGATTCCCCCTGAACGTCGTAATCGTGTCTGCTCGCCACGGAAGAACTTGCTAAAGAGTCTGAAGGGGTAATAAACCTACACGAGCAGTTACCTAAGATAATAAGAGGTAGCAGGACCTTATGGTATTCATCAAGCACCGGAAAAGGCGTATCTGTAAACTCTAAGAATACTTCCATAAACTTTCTCATTTGATGCACCCAAGAAGGTTCCTCATCCAATGACGATGAATGATCAATCTTTTCATCAGCGTTAGTGTTCGTTGACAACTTTTGACCGCCTTTTTCCTCAGCACCCGCTCTGAAAAAAATGTTGTAAAGGGCCTGTATCATAACATGGTTGGGAAATACGAAATTCTTTCCCTCCCTTGGGGAACTTTTCCAGGAAGTTGTCAAATACTCGAAAAATGGTAGTATCTGATCCAAAAACCACTTTTGCGGTCCTTTTGGAGAGTGGTCGAGTTGTTTTAAAAACACTAGCAAAGGCTCAAGATGAGTCTCACTCCTCCACTCCTTCACCGATGCCGCCCAATCTTTGCAAAGGCTTTTTATCAATGCTTGAATTGACCCCTCTTTTTTTCTGCTAGATGGCACTGGCGGAATAACAAATTCGTCAGTATTCGTGCTGGGGGCCGTCTCAGTGTCTTCAACGTTTTGAAGTGTGCCAAAGGTATAAAGAAGTGAGTGGTTGAGAATATCCCCAGGAGTAGTAGGCACTTTTTTCTTTCGCTCATATGAAAGAAAAGGGAAGCTGTTTGTCGACGAAGAAGACGCATCCACATTTAAAGAGGTCAACTGAGCTAAAACCTTCTCCCGAAAGACACAAAATGCCTCTTGCATCAACATCAACAGAACACTCGCATCGTCGGTGTGGGATAGTAAGACCGCTTTTAGGCTAGATTTTATCGCGGATTGCCTCCTCCCCGTGGAATCTGAGTTCAAAAATAGGGTTAGCAGCGGCTGCAGGACGTCCTCGGGCCATACTTTTCCAAATAAAGACGCACTCTCCATGCGAATTAAAAGATCGTTATCGTTAAGGTGCGAAAGAAGGTTCTCCGCCAGCAGCCGAAGCACTTCTCGCATATTCTCTTCTCCTGGCAAAAACAAGATGGCGGAGGTTCTTAAATCCACTAAAGCATGCTTCCCCTCCTCCTCCTTTTTCTCTTCCCTACCAATTTCCATATTTTTTAATCCATGCAAAGCTCGTGATGAGGAAAGGTTGGGAAGGGCCGAAAGGACATCCAGTACATTCCGACGCGTTTGCGGGCCCCCACTTTTTAACAACTTAAAGAGCGAGGGAATAAGGGAGTGCGGTTTTCGTACGACCGCAATCGTAAGCATCTCAATCGCGTAGTGCGAGGCCGCGTCTCGAGTTTCGGAAAGGACATCCAGCAGCTGATTCGACACCTCCGATGTGAGCTGCAGGGAAAGGTCCGTTGTCGGGGAGGTGCTGCGCAGGATCGATCCCGCCAAAAGCGCTGCCATCTGCTGAAGCTTCTCATCCTTCCCTCGCAAGGCGCGCTGAACGAGAATCTCGTGGATTTGCCGCGTACAATCTGGGTCCGACATCCATAAATTCGCCTGCATAGACATCAGCGGTGCCGACGCTACCAGCGCGATGAGCGCGGATAGAAGGACGTGCGAGGCCTGTGTGAGGGCGACTTTGTCATCGCTGCGGCCCTCGAGAGATGGAATCAAAGAAATACAGCTTCCAATATACCCCAGGATGTCTTTATTGGATCCCAACACGAAGCTGGAATCCACGGCGGTGATTCCCATCCCGCCGTGAGTCACCATCCATGATCGCGTTAGACTCTGGAGCATAAAGCATACTTGAATTGTATTCACCCACATCATCTCAGTGAGCTGGGTGTAATCTTTAGAAGCCTTACCATAACGCCTGGTGGCGCCCGTTCGCGCATAGTTCAACTTCTCTTGTGTTTTTATCATATTCGTGATGGTACTCTCGAGGTGGTGAGAAACCTGATTGAGAAGAGCGCACGCCGCAGGATCCGATCCGACGGAGTACACATTCGAGGATAAAACCTTTCGTGTAGGTTTGACATCTTTTGTGGAGGATGCCGTAGCGGCCTCCTTCAGCCAAATCGATTGCATTTCTGATTGAATCCAAGCAAGACCCCGCCGTAAGGCATTTCGCGTTAACGTTACCGTCTTCCAAATCATCAAAGGGGCATCTCGATCGAGCACTTTCCGCGTCTTCTGATTGCCACTTTGCATAGACTGATAGACGGTTAACACATCCGTGCAAAGCCAATGCACACAGTGGATGATAAAATGATTCGCTTCGACCGTCAACCTAGACGGAAGCGCGGCGCTAACGTCGGGAAGCGTTAACGGATCAGAGATGTCCTCGGTGATAATTGCACCACCATCGCTGAGAGGATCCACCAGGGTAATCGAATTTTCACACTCTTTCGCATCCGCAAGGGTCGAAATGCGTGAAAAGACACCTTCCACGATGCCTCTGACGAGGGTTAGGTGATTGGTAAAAAGGTGTGAGTGTTGGATGGGGTCCGTGGCGATTAGCCGAAGCGTTCCCGTCAGCATCCACAGATAACCGAGCTGTACTCGTCGGTCGGTGCTAAAGCGCGATGAAAAGTACGACTCCTTCCGGCGTTGTCCAGCCCTGTCGGGGGAAAGGGTGTCCTTTTCCTCGTTCGAATCCGCTACCGCGGTCTGTAACAGAAGCCCCTGTGTCCACTCCACCGTGCAGGACGGCCGCTCATTCCCCTCCCCGAAGTCGGAGGCCGTGTCACACAACAGGCGCTTTGAGAGATAGGCCACCGTCGGCAGGTACTGGGGCTCCGCAACGGCGGACCTGCACATAGCATCCAAAACGGCCTCGCAGCCCCCCACCCACACCACCGCGGCGTGCGGCGCGTTAGGGGTGGGCTGGGGGGTCGGGCCCAGCACCTGGGAAAGGGGACGCGAGGCACTTTTGACGGCAAAACACAGCCCGCGCAGGGCTTGGCTGAGGGCGTAATCCATCAGGCCGTCCTCGGACACGACGTGCGCATCGAGAAGTTGCTGTAACGCGATATCGTAGGATAGGACATCCATAGGCGAGTTATCGGTCGACCACGGCAATCCTACGTGAAAATCAGAAGACATTCGGTAGCGTTGTTGGGGCGATTATAAAAGAATGCAACAACAAAAAAAATAAGAATCCTACGCTAAACAATATTCCTTTGGTGCTGAGTGTAGAGAAAAGAGAAGGATGGTGTATTGAAGAAGAATCAAAGAGCATGATCTTCAAACTAAAAAAATGCAAAAGTTTATTCATTAGTCGGGGAATGGTTTTTATTTCTATTCCAAATAAATAAATAAATCTGAACATAAGTATAAGTACGTATGTCGAAATATCGTAATAAGGTTTCATTAAATTGTTTGCACAGCCATCAAATATATGCAAGAACTACTATTACTCAAAATAGTGAAAAATGTCGTAAGTGTATGAAAAATAAAATCCATTACAAACTTGTATAACTGAATAAATTAATTTCTTACATCTTCATAGAAGCGAAATCGTTGTCTGTCTTCAATTAAGAGAATAAGTTCCTGAAAGTGTTCGGTATCAGAATAAATAACGACCGTAAACAGTCGGAAAAACACGATCATACGCACAATGCTTTATTTTCTTGTGTGTATAGAAAACGAATACTAATAACAAATAAAGTAGATTTGTAAATTATATATTCAACTGCTTAGTGTTTAAAAAAAGAAATTCACAATTCCATATTTTACAAAGCATTCATCCTCAGCAAACCCCTCTTGAGTGTTAAAGTGAATCTTAACGAGGAAAAGAAAATTTTTACACTCAAGTAATGTCGCGAAAAGACATCTCGAGGGTTAGGGATAAACCAGGTTTATTTCTAAGAAAAATCTGGCAGTTTGAAGTTATATTTACATTAATAGAACTATATATTTGTATACATGTGTTAGTGTTTGAAGGAAATTTAAGAATAACTTACAAGTCATTTCAGATAAAGTTCTCATCAAAAAGAGTTGTATGTTTCGGTGCAAAGTAAATATATATATATTTATATTCATAGTCAGCTGTTCATCAATAATTTATATCATGGGTGATTGTCATTAAGATTGTTAAACATTTTAATAGAACGAAGTAAAATATACCAAATTTAAATATCTCAAATTAAATCTGATATACACAGAACATATTTGAAGAAATAATAATTTGATAATGACAAAGAAAAGCGAGACGTAATATTGCGACCCCCAAAAAAACCCTGAATAACAATGATGTAATAAGGACACACAGAGAGAAACTAAATCTACACAGCTGTAGATATATAAAGACCATGCCACACAAGAACTTGGCTGAATATATGGCTTTATATAAATATATATATATCACCCTTTTTTTTTCCTAAGATTCAATAGGGCGCTCTAGCTGCTCAATATTAAGCGGACGACTTGCATTTGGATAGAGCCGCTTATCAAGCTCAATCAATTGCTCAAGGAAGCTCTTATTCGGAAAAATTGCCGGTCGCCCTTTTTTTGTCAACATGTAAGCATCGTCCATCCGCATCTTCTTCTCAGACATCAAATACGCAATTACTATTGTCGCCGAACGGGATAAACCCGCAAAGCAGTGCACCAAACAGCCTTTCCCTTTTTTAAGGCTTTCATTAATAAATTCTGCTGCCTCTTGGAAGGAATATGAGATATCCGCACCTGGAATATCATCAACAACAATAACTTTATGCCTTCCTCCTTCTGGGGGAACCGGCATCAAACCGCGGCCAATCGTCAACACGTAGGAAATATCTAGCTTGCGGTAAACCATTTGTGATTGCGCCGAGCGAAGACTTCCACAATAGATATGGCGAACAATTTCATCAGGGTAGATCTTATTCCAGTTGATAGTAATGTTTGGAAGCTTGCTTCCCAATTCTTGGGTTAGGTAGGAACGGTAGAGCGTGGGTTCATTGTCCAGGGCAATGGTAAGCGCATCGAAGCGTCTAAATTGATCGATCTCCGGCCATGTAGTGATGCGGTCGTTCGCTGCGAGGTAAAGAACCTTCAGCGCGGGTGAATCGGCGTTTCCTGGAATGGTTTTCGCAAAGGATACGATGAGCTCTGAAGAAGGCTGCGGTACCGATCGCGAATGAGCCGAATGGATCCTCAAAATAGAAGATGGAATCTCGCAAAAGTTGTTGTAATCCATCGCGATCGACTGAAGGTTAACCAGCGAATCAAAACTACTGGGAAGATCCTCGATGACATTATGGCTCGCATCGATCTGCTCGAGTTGTGTGAGATGCCCAATCGTATCGGGCAAGACCGTGAGTTTGTTATACGACACCAGCAGCTTGCGTAGGTGGACCATGCAGCTCAACTCCTTCGGGAGCGACGTCAGGGCGTTCTGCGAGAGGTCCAAATACACGACATGCAGCGGCGGCGGGGTGTAGACCTCCGCCGGGACCTCCGCAAAGCCGTAGTTAAACAACATCAGGTCAGCTTGGCTGGTCCGCCGGCAGCGCTCCAGCTCCTCCTGCCAGGTGATGTCCTCCACATCCTGCGCCTTTGGGAGGGTCACCACCTTGAGCTCGTTCTTCGCGCAGACGAAGCTCTTCTCCGAGGTAGTAGGGGTGACGTGAGAGGTGAGCCGCGTCGCGGGGGTCTTCTTCCCCAGGCTGGCGGAGCCGATGCGGCTTTCCCGAAAGGACGACCGAGGCTTGGAAAAGGGCGAGCTCTGGGAGTTCTGGAATAAAATCTCCTGGAAGTCGGCCGAGAAGATCGAGGAGAATCGTTTGGAGTGGGAGGAAGCTTGGACGCTCACGCTGGAAGAACTGTCATCGGCCGAATCTTGCAATAGCGTCGCGTAGCTGGTATCCAACATGGCTTGGCTGGAGATGTTAATCCCGTTAATACTCGAAGGATTAAAGGACATACTATGCACAAGAGATCGTTCCAGAGATCGTGTGTTGTTTACCATGCCGGAAAGCACCCCAACCGGGAAGTTCGCTTGCATTTCAATGGTCTCGAGCGCGTGGACGTCTAAAATCGAGCAGGGATGGCAAAGCACCGCGCAGCCGCTTCCATCTTTCTTGCACTCAATAACATTGACTATAAAAGGTATAAGCTGATGGCCGGGCTTGTGATTATCGTTGATGGCGCACTTTCCGCAGCAAATATATTCCTCACACTGCAGACAACAATAGAGCGCGAGAGAGATCTTCGCATGGCATAGTGTGCACTGAAGGCCAGAGCTTGTAAAGCTGACGATAATCGGTTTGTCATTGCTCACTGACAGCTCGCCCGTATCGATGAGAGCACTAGGGATAGGACTTGAGAGGAATGAAACCCACCCGAGGGCCTCGAGGATACGAGGCTCATCGCGCTCCTCTGGTTTCGACAGGATGGCCCGCGAAAGATCCCCTGAGGAGACCAATACCTTCTGAATTTTATCCAGATACGTTTCAAACTTGCCTTCAAAATAGTGGTGCTGCAGAAGCTGCCTCGCGGTCCTGCGATTACACAGCGCATCGCGAATAAAACTAATTAAATCATTTGGCAGAGACTTATCGGAGGAAATTTCGTTCAGGATGCCGTCGACTGATAAAGGTGGCCTCTCTTCAGAACAGTAGATCTGAGGCCACACCTTGGTGAATACCTTTGGCACGATTGACGCAGCAAGAAGCCCAACACAGAAAGTATCCAACATAAATGGATCATCCGATTCCGATTTTAAAACCCAAGATGGAAGGTGATAGAATGACTTGCCTTGTAAGCGGTTCTTTAAGTTCTCATCCAGGTTGAAAAATAGTGGACCATAATCGGTTAACATAAACTTTTTCGTCTCAACATCATAGAGAATATTTGAAGGACGCAAGCTCAGGTGCGGAATACCATTGTCATGAAGGCAAACAATTCCACATAGCACATCAGCTAGAATTTTTTGAAAACTTATCTTGTTGATGCCTTCATCCATGAGCCCATCATTGCAGATGTGGATACACAAGCAATTGCGTTCGTTAGGAGAATTGGGCTTGGCATCAGTGGAGGAAAGCATGACCGTCAGCGTTTCCCCTTCAATATAATCCTGTATAACAAAGCAGCTGCCTTTTTTGTTGTCAACGATGCTGAGATATTGAACAAGGTTAGGATGGGTGATCTTTTTACATGTCGCTAGCTGTCGTAGGATAAGTTCTCTGCCGGCTTCGTTCACATCTTCCTGGATAATCTTGTGTATGGACCTCTGGATCGCTTTCAAGGCAAAATATTTGCTGGTGTTTCGTCGTAGATGAACTAGAAAGGTCTCAGAGAAGGAACCTCGGCCAAGAACTCGATCTACCGTGTAGCCACTCTTTTGATAGAAATGGGTGATACTCGGCATGCTCGAAAAGCCCCTCAGCATGGCGCTACTGCGAAATCGGCTAAATGAGGGGCCTTTTATCAATGGAGAAGTACCCTGCTCCCCACTGCTAAAATTGTTATTGATAAAGAAAGGCATGCGAAAGAGCTCTTCGATATCCGGTCGACTTGCCGCGTCCCTCGTGAGGCATAGCGAAATGACTTTGATAAGGTCCGCCTCAAAGGACCAGGGTTTCTTAGGAAAGCTAAGGACGCTTGTAAGGAGGCATTCCTTCACCGCATTATAATCACAATCCACGATAGAAAGCGGTTTATTACCATAGGCAAGGGTGTACATAAAGACCCCAAACCCCCAAGTGTCGACCTTTCCCAGAGAAAGGCTTGACATATACACCGAATCATCCGCGTATGGTCCATCTTCATTGAACATCTCAGGCGCGAGGCATCCTAACTCCCCGTTAAACACAAGCGCCTCTGGACACTGCGAGGTAAATAAGGAGACAAACCCAGCATCGGCTATACAATAGCGTTCATTGGGCATCTCCAGAACGTTTTCAAGCTTTAAATTATGATGATAAATGTTGCTGAAGTTCAAAAAACGCAGCCCGAGGGCCACATCATTAATAATACGGAGTAGCTTATCAGGCAAAGAATCTAGCTTTCCCGCGTAAGAGGCTACATTCCCACTCGGTTGAAATTCTGATACGATAATCACATTCTCTTTGTATTCATCACACAATACATCAAATATCGCGAGAATGTTATCACAAGTCGTATTCTTTAAAAATTGTTGTTCTAAAACAACTGCATCAACAATCTCCTTCCGGAGCACAAAATTCACTACCTTCAAAACGTAACGGGAATCTTGAATGGATTTCAGCGTATCCCTTGAACGTACTCTATCACTAAATCGAGAGTTCTTTTTAACCAGAATAGACGATGAATCCTTAGAAGGAAAGTCTTTTACCGCAAGATAACTTCGTCCGATGGTCCCTGGAGTGAATACACTGCCCATTTGATACCCCACCGTGTTCCAATCCAGCGGGAAATCAGGAGTGGTAAAAACCGCCGAGCGGTTCGACAGCAGCAACTCCAGGTGTTTTGCATAAAAGCTACCAATTCTACTACTATGCAATAAGGCAAACATCTCGTACATCGCGATATCGTCCTTGGAAGGGTACGCCAAACTGGACTGGAGGGTGGTGCAAGCCTCCGATGGGTTGGCGTGTTCGACCTCCGCACCCTTCGCGGAGTCCTTGCACCGGCTTAGAATTCCCTCGACCCGCTTTACGATGTTTTGCGCTCGCCGAGAAAGTCCCGCGGAGAGGGTCGCGCCCTCTAAACTTTGAAGATCAGGCTTTGACTTCTCCATTGAGCCAAGCCTAATAGGCTTATGATGATTCCCATGAACTGTCGAAATGAGGTATTCCGGAGAAGGGAGTTCAGAACGGGACGTGTAGTATTCACTGCTGATGGATAATTTGAATCCATTGTCGGGTGACGGCAACATAGTGGCCCTGGTAGTTTTTAAGGACGACCTTATACGCTTTGAACGGGAAGTGCTGAAACCTAATTTTATTGACGATTTCACTTTTCGTTCTGAGTTGGATTTGGATGTAGAACTTTCGGAAATCTTATGTTCAATATTATTGCTAACATCTACTTTATTACATGGTCTAAAGTAATTGGAGTTACCAATTCCCATAGTCAACTAATTTATTTTTTCCCTCTTATATTCAAACAGGAAAGTCTATCAAAATTAAATACTACAAACCCATATCACTTTATTGTTGGGATTAAAATAATTTTGTAAATGTTTACTTTAAATTGCAGAACCACACTGCAGGGGAAGAGGGGGTAGAAACTTGATTTGTGGAAAGTGTACATTGAGGAAAAAATCCCCTTTAAATTACACGTAGGGACTCCTAAAAATGGGCCAAATTATCAGTGCCGTTTTGCTATCACACTCTGAACGGCATTTTTTGAAAAATTTTGCAAATTTTATAAAAGTATATGTTTATCCACTATCCAATAATAAAACATGATTTCTTATCTTTTATTAACCGAGATACTTGTGTATGTGCATTTCGCTAATACCACACTCTTGAGCCAAGTATGCGCGGTTTTGGGGAGGAATTTCGGCTTTTGTGTTCCCAAAAGTTGGATATGGGATAGGGTGTGGATGGATCTGCGGTTGAAGATCTGACAAAGTTATTTGTTTGTTTCTCTGTTTTGTCCTTATGAGAAGATTGCTGTGGCACTCTATGTGAACAAATTCGCAAACATATCTGAACTTTTTTGTTATTGAGAGTGGAAAAAAAGAGAGAGACAAATATGTAATACATTTGGAATATGAGTTTTGAGAGCAACATAAAAATATAGAAGATGCATACCAAAGAAAAGGAATAATTTTAAAAGTTTCCGAACGATTCAAATATGTTTCCATTTCGGTACATAAATAATATGAGTTTAGAATCATCCAAACAATAAAATGAATTTACAAATAGATTTAGGAATGAGTCACAAAATGAACGACTGAGCTACTGTCAATAATAATTTTTTTTTAATTATAGAGGCCACTGTTGACAATACGTTGCAATAAATCGTTCAGATCGTGAGCATTCTTAATGTCTGAAAAGGCTTAGTAACGAACAGTTCTTGGCTTGGTTTGGCGTCAAAGCAATATAGTTGAGGTCTCACTTTTGCTACCTCCTGAATTCTGAAAACTTCTTCACTCGCACGGGAAGATACCGCGTTCAGGGCCTCCTACGGCTTATTTACTCTCTTAGAGGCGTCAAATAGAAAAAAACAAAGACTTGTTAAGAAAGTAGGTATATGCACATGGTCAAGATATCGCACAGCCTTCAAACGAATCTCATTCCAAAAGACCTGCCTTCAAAATCTTTGACAAGTCCGTGAAGAAGTCGTCCTTAATGGGTTTAGCAATGAACGACGTGATCGAGGCTTGAGTGGGGGGAACTCAAACCCAGCTCGCGCTGTCATGCTGAAGACAAAACAACACAAACTTTGCCATGGCCTCGTAGGAGAAGTTCCCGGAAGGGTACACCGCCGTCTTGACGGGCAGTGCGGGATCTTCCTGGCCTGCAGGGGACTTATCCATCACAGCCAACGACGGGATTTTCGTGATTCCGAACTTTGAACCAATCTTAGCGTCTTTATCATGAACAAACACAAATGTCATATTTTGCAGCCGAGGTGAAATAGACAAGATGGAAAAGATGGGGGGAACCTTTTTTTTCGATGAAAAAAGAACGGCCACCTTCCCACTGTGTGATTTCTGATTCAGATCTAAGATATCCTCTGGTGTACGAACGGATTGCGCCACATGATCAGATTGGATATCGTTAATCATAAGCGACATCAAGGACGCAGCCATGCGAGGTCCCCGGTACTCATGAGGGGTATATATCGACTTATTCCCCATCTTCCAGTACTTGATCGTCGGGAAGCCCTGAATCGAAAACTGCTGAGCGATAGATTTGTGCGTGTGGGCATCTATAGCGCCAACACGTATTGAACCCTTGACCGCATCCGCAAATTTTTTATATTCATCATGAAAACTCCTACAGTGACCGCACCAAGATGCATAAAATAAAATCACAGTGGGTTTATGGGAATTTGAAAATTTAAATATGGTATCAGGCGAAAGTTCCATCACACCAGATGCCTTGTCGAAGGGGAAGGAGTGAACATGAGTCGAGAGTTGCAGAATCAATAAGATGAAGATAAAAAATTTTGCTTGTAATTGACTTTTCAATTTCCAGACCATTTTGGCACAATTAGAGTATAAAAATATATGAGACACGTTAGTAATTCAAAATACCACACCTAATAATAATAATACTATCTATGTTAATGATAATAAAAAGGGGAAATACTTATTTCTTAGAATAATACCATTGAAAATACATCAAGTATCATATTTTTAATAAGAAATAATAACCAGCTAATAGGCATGAATGAACGTAAAATATAGGTGTGACTTCTAGAGTCAATGAAAAAAGACACAATGTTTAAGTGCGTGGCAGAAATAGGACTAAAGTTACAAAACAACAACAACAAAAACACAATAATAAGCACAGAGTTAGCAACTCGCAAGGTATATGTATACATTAAATGATACAAAAGATGAATTTGGGTAAAACGTCCACTCTTTTGGGTATTCTGCAGGAAGAATATAAACGAAAACGATCACTGTTTTGATGGCTTGACATACCGTCTTCCGGAGTCTTCATTTTTATATCTAAAACCGATCCATGATACTTGACTATAATCTACTCATACGTCAACTTTAACAGTTTACCCGAAAGGCTGTGGTCAACTTCTCTATGTCTGTTTTGAGACTCTGTACTACACTATTATTTTTTGTTATTAAAGGGATAGATTCATGACCAAAAGTCAAAAACCCCAAGATAGAATCTTCTGTCAAAAAAATGCAGAAACTGGTGAAACTTCTTTATAGTTTCCATTAGCCTTGGCGGGAGTCGTGCATACGAGCTGATTTAAAAAGAAGGCTGCCATATTTAATACAAAACAGAGAGCTATTGTCAATAACCGCCTGCAAAACAATCACCAATCGGCAAGCCACCCCAGTGTAAACTATGTAGTCGCGACTACAATAGAATCAACTGCTCGGGAATTAATATGAATTAGATATATATCATGTAAATCTAAATGAAGTTATTTTAGGGGGACTTTCTATTAAATACAAGAAAAAAAAATGATGTGAAGCATAAAAAAAAGAGGTATTAATCTCTTGTTTATACAGCCAAATAGTTGTTTAAGGCACGGTTTATACGCGTATAGACTTTTATGGGCGTATAAAAATCGTTTTAAAAGGCTAGTATCCTGCTATGATCTCAATTTTTTTTCTGTTGTTTCACAGAGTAACAAGAAAAATGCAACTTTTGCATGCGAAAGCACCGGACCACATCAAATTCGCTCAAATTAATAAAAAACAACTTGATGGGTTCACATCACTAAAAAAAATGAATATTTTAACTAGTCGGCATTTTCGATATTTTTATTCAATATTTATAACGGTCTAATTAAAATATCAAATAATAACTCATAGAGAAAAGGGATGTTGGCTTAATAAAGTAACTCTATGATTTCATTAGGTTCAGCCATACTTCCCAAAACTTATCAACTAAATTAAAGTCTTGTTCGGGAAATTTTGTAGATACTGATTTGTCATAAATGTTCAAGGTTACGTCCCCAACTGTATCGGAAATATCGGTTTCTTTGGTTGCAGTTTTGATGTTATAGTAAAATGGCATCGTCACATTATTTCCAGAAATATGTAACGGCAGATAACCTTTCATGTCATCGGGAAGAACATAGGCAAACCAAATGCCCGATACCGTATCGCGGTAGTACTTACAAAGATTCCCTATTGTCTCATCCATAATACATAAAATCATTAAGCTACTAGCAAGGTCATATTCATTGTAGAAATCCGTCGGACTGCCTCCATTAAGTTGAAAATGCTTTTTTTTTGCACCTAGCACTTGAAACAGCCATCTGCCAACCTTAGAGGACGATTCACCCTGAGTAATTGTTTCGAATAGGCCCCATGTACTGTCATTGAAGGTAAGAGATGGAGCATAGAAGACAGGTGTGTATAAGTATAACGTAAAACGGTTAGCATTCAACAACTTACTGATGGCCTTTTCATCGGCACCACCATTATACCCTGTTTCAAACGCATGAACTTGTACAATGGTATCAAATAGAGAGCTCAAATCCTTAGAGCTTTCTAGGGCATCCAAAATTTCTGCGAGGTTTGTGCTACTCCCAAGCTGTAAGTAAGCAATTTTATCTTTATCAGTGCTTTGTCCAAGAAGTTTTAAAAATCTTTTGGTAGCACTACCGATTGAATACACGCACCTTTCCGACCTCAGCGCGGTGAATGGAAGTCGATAAGTCTGCCCAAAGGCTGAGGTAACGTCAGCCTTGGAGTACATCATTCCACGCAATAAGGCGTCATGCGGTGTGGCTGGGAAGCCTTGTTTATGTATACAATCGCCGGTTTGTGTTTTGGTATTGTAGACATCCTCCAAAGCGGATACCTGGCCCATTGCTACGGTAACCAAGGGGTGCCCTGCGAATGATAAAAAATTGCAAAAATTCTGCACAACTGTGGACGCGTAGCCGTAGGTTGCCCCGCTCACAGTCACGAGTTGTAGGTTATTTTCAAACTCGGGATGCTTTAAGAGAGTCGTGAGCGCAGCATAATTATTTGGCATGCCGTCCACATCCAGAACAACGATGGTCTTTGCAGTAGCATGATGAGCTACGAAGGGATTAAATAGAAGCAGCACCAGAACTAAGTTTCTATAAAGCGCATTTAGAGTGAAATTTTCCATCCTAAATATATAATTGTTCTGTTAGTACTGATTTATTTTTAAATTAAGAGGGAAGGTAGGGATAGATGAGAAGATTAAAGGGGTATACTCACAAATGCAAAAATGGGTATAATATCAGAAACCCTATTATCGGTTGAATTAATTTATCTAATATTACTTAGAAGCAGGATTTAAATTGTGAGAGGAACCTTTTTTTTTTTAGTAGCAATAGCAATGCATTTAAAAATGCAAAGTTAATATTAATATTCACAAGGAACATGATAGGAGCAAAGTGAAAAGTAAAGCAAAGGGTCTAGATGAGTTATCTAATATATCTCTAAATCAGAACCAATCAAAGCGTGAGCCAGTTTACTAAGATTTTCCTTAGTAAAAATTTGTCTAAAAAGGAAATGCAATCGCATTGCATCTTCAGCCATCCATGTCACTTTCACTGTCTGTATAATCTAACAGACGTGTAACAGAAATATTCCAATCAAAGCACTGGCCCCAATCCTCAGGGTTATCGACGCTAAATAAATTAGCCGCCCCATGAGCAAAACCCGATAAAGAACACCTGCTCATCGTATTCTCCATACTGTCTTGCAAAAGAAGAGGAGAACGAGGTCGTTTGCGAAGCTGACCTTTTCTTTTCTCTGCTGCGTTGTCATTAGCCGCCATGTTGCAATAGCGAATCTCCGCCAATGAAAACTCACATTCCAGTGCCACTTCTTCCTCATTTTCCACCACAAGCAATCCTAGTTGTTCCCGCTCCTCATCGCTGAGCCAGTCGTTCCCACTAAGACGACTGAACCCCATCCACGACTGCGAGCTCGGACCTCGCCGTGTGGTCAGCCCGCTGCGCTCGGAGCGGATGTAGGATAACCCGGTCACCCCACCACTCTCCGGTCCCGTGCGGCTTTGGGGGTTGCGATGCTCGCCGTACTCCTCCTGGGCCCCACTTTGCGTTCTTACGGTAAAACTGCGTAGGCGATGACCGTCGTGCTCGAAATTTACAAGACATTGCGAGATATGGGTAAAGAGGTGGGGCAAGACGACGTTCCGGAAAGGACCAACCAGCCTCCAGCCATACCGGCGGCCCATGATCGGATTCCCCAGGGCGTTGGGGGCACGGGCGACTCGCAACGCCACGGGGTCCTGCAGCCGCAGCGTCGGCCTGCACTGCTGAGCGCCGGAAAAGGGCAGGGAGGATAACACGATCCAGCCAAACCCTTCCACCACTCGCCCCGTCAAAGGCATCACGCGGGAAAGCACCTCCTGCACGGCATCCGCAGGCCCGGGGGACTCCACAGACCCCGCGTCTGCCAGACCCACTGAGGCCATCAAGGGTGTGTTCACGAGCACGTCCCAGAGCGCAAAGACGGGGTTGACCTCACCAAGTCGCAGCTGGTCTGGCTCCCAAACCAGGACGGCCCCGGAGACCCATCGAAGCTCCAGCAGCACCTTTTGGGCCTGCGCGGAAAGATAGGCCCGGGTCATGCGGGAGGACGTACTCACAAAAAGCACCATGCGACCCCTCTCAATAGCCAGCATAACGTTGACATCCTTCAAAGAGGGGTGGTTGGCGATGCGGAGGTAAACAACATGGTGGGTATGTAGAACGGGACCACCCGGCAGAGCCTTGCTGGGGCCCCCATCCGAATCCGAGGTCGACGTCGGATCCGGGGCGCAGCAGCGGTCGCGAACTCGCGACATGCCCTGGAAGAGCTCTATAAGGGCGTGCAGATAGACTTCGTAGACAATAAAAGGGCCCGAGAAGGTACCGGCCGATGTCCCCACCGCGGCCGAAGAGGACTGTGTAGTTGTACTGAGAGCCATCGCACTTGCTGGTGTGGCATCAAACAAAGGTAGGAGAGAATTCCCTGTGTAGTAAAAGTCTCCATAACGGTTCACTGCATCACACAAAGTGTCGTGCAGTTGTGAAATACATCCTGCCATGTTGGATGGGTTCAACGATGAGGAAGCGGTAGATGACGAAGTTGCCGCACTATCAATATCAATATGCACATCAATACCTTGTAGCAGCCCATAGTATGGAACATTTGGGTAGAATCGATAAGAATCTTTTGTTTGTCTCTCCCCATCTACATTATTAACTTCTGAATTTAAAATTTCAGATGTTTCCTTTCTTTGAATCGGCGGTACAGCTAACTGAAATGTCGACATGGGCCTGTCTGGTTGTACAATGGAGACGTCATTACACGTAACGATAGTGCCTTCACCATGGCGAAATGATGCCCGCTTGAAAAGATCCATCTTTAAAGACACACCGTGGGTGCGATTTCGTGAATCTACAGCTTGTGATATAAGTAAAAGAAGAAAGTATATATTGAAGTACCAGACAAATTTTGAAAGAAACGTTTACCACATTTTGAGCATATAAATTGTAAAATGTTGTACCATTCTAAAGTCCGTGAGGCTTTTGTTGCTTTTAATTGTTAATGCTCTATTTTTTTTGAGACCGTAGTTCAGAAAGAGTGGAAAATAATATGTTTCTTAATATTTCTTATAATTCATCATGAAAGAATAAAACCGTAGTTAAGATAAACAGCATTTCATTAAAATTCCTGACACAAACCCAGGAATATACTAAAATAGAAACCATCCTCCATCTATGCTTAACGAACAAGCAAATATATATAATGTCCTTATGTAAATGGAACGTGGATAAATGCATAGATGAATTTTCGTTCGTTAAGGAGTTACTGCTTCAAAATTAAATCGGCAATAAGTGCCAAATGATCAGAAGGATATTTAGCATTCGGTATTGCATGATTTTCAGATAAATCAGACTCCGGTGGAATAGATACTGTTTGTATCACATCGATGCTGTCCGAAGAGAAGAAGATGTAGTCAATGACTTCGCGAAAAGTGAGAGTGTAATTAGTCCATGGCATCGAAGGGTCTGTTTGGGCATAGGCGTCCACCAGCGCGAATGGGGAATGCAGGTCATCTTTAAAAAAAACCTCGAGCGGTTGTCTCACGTCCGCTGAAACCTTACGTATTTCTCCTTTTTCGTTTGACTTATCCTCCCCGAGTGCCGCCTTCGCGAGGCGGTTTGGTCGATCCGTCAGGTCCCCCGTGAGGGCGGCGGTCTGTGTGTTGGGGCTGACCGCGAGGCGCTCCTCCTCCGTCCAGCTCAGCAGCCGGTCGCATCCCCACCAGAACAGTCGGCCCTTCTCCCATGAGACGTGGGTTGCCGCGACGCGGGCGGCGGTCACGAGGTCGTAGCCCCCTGTGTCATGGGTGAAGTTGAAGTCCCCGCAGAGCACCACAGGCCGAAGGGGGAGGGGGTCTGGGCCCACCGCCGTCGCCATCCGGTGGAGCCGGTGGAGCAGCAGGTAGGCCTGCAGGACGCGAATGTGACAGGCGTTGGGGTGGTAGAAAAGGTGGGTGCTGCCCAGGACCACCTCCTGCCCTGTGGGAACCTCCTTTAGTAGGACCCCGACTCCGATGGAGGTGATTTTTTCGCAGGCCTCCTGAAACTCAGGATGGGCGCCCAGCTGGGCCGCTAAGCGGGGATGGTCTTGGGTTAGGCCCTCCCAGTTTAACGGAAAGGTCTGCGCCTCCAAAAACTCGAAACGCACTTCTCGATAGAATAGAGCACACCCTTCCTGCGAATTACCGGTCTTATTCCTATAATATGCGCCATAGCCACAGGCCCTTAACGCGGGCTCTAAAAACCCCTTGAAGAGCTTCTGACCACATTCCTGTAAACAGATCAAATCTGAGTGGTACATCAACAATTCCTGCAAGATACGCATCTTTCGATTTTCGATGTCCAGCATTTCGTCCGTCGCAAAAGGATAGATGTGTGTTTTGGAGTACTTCGACGTGCAATAGTCGTCATGTAGGATATTATAGGTCACGACACGAAAAGACGGAGATGATACATACTGAGTTGTCTGCTCCCATCTCGCCATCGAAGGGGGAGGCTCTTGAACTGGCGAAATCTCTACTTGAGTCCAAAGACCACTTTTGTTGGGGCTCACTCGTAAGAGGATGGTTTTGCCGAGAAGATCTTCTGTAGGGATAAAAACTGGATCAGTGGACAGCACATGAACATGGTCCACAGCTTTTTCGGAACCCTCCTTCAAATCATTATCTTGATGATTTTGTGCATCTGACTGGCATATACACCATTCATAATTCAATTCATTATTTTGTACAAACATAGCCTCAATATTAGTGCACATCATGGGCAACCCTACCCAACATTTTCTAGGCACCTCTAAAGATGTGATTGTAGGCACGTTGTACTTAACTGTCAGATCCTCCCCACCTAGCTTAATAAGACGGGCATGTTTCCAGAAGAGATGGTTTGGCATTGCAGTATCCAATTCTACCAAAGTACAATGAGATACATCATTGTTAAGATCAGATATAGCCTCCTGACCTGCGGTTAACAATGAAGACGATTTGGGGAGCTTATCCGGCAATCCAATACCCATCACGGTGATTTGGGGGCAATCATTCAGGATGTCTTCTCGCTGGTGCGGTCGGCCTTTGGACACTTTAGTTTTGTCAGAGGTGTAAAGCATGCGAATGCGGTCCAACACTTTGCTGGCCGCCTCGTTTTGATCTCGAGCCATACTTTTCGTCAACAACCCACCCACTTCATCTGCTTTACGCAGGCATATATTCAAAGTTAGAATGCGGCTGTTTGGTGTGTGCAATACCATAATTATATTGGGCTCCTTGGGCAGCTGCGCAACTTTTAGAGCCATCCGCTTGCTGCTTTTAGTAGGTATTTGATCACTTTCAGTTTTACTATTTTTTGAGGCGAATTTCACGTCGATAACGTTCTTACTCTTAGTACTTCTTTGCTTTGCTGCCCGGTTGTTATTCACTTTGAATTCCTTAAAATCCAATACTTGGTCAGTTATCTTTAAATCTGATGAGGAAGGTTGAGCTGAAGCGCTTGGATTGGAGTGTTCACTAGACAGGCGTGCGGTTTTTCTCAGAGTCGGTAGATGAGTGTTAGAATTCAAAAAAGATGACTTTCTACGGAAACTAGACTTAACACGAAAACAGCTTAAAGCCTTCAAAGCTAATCGATAATCAATACAAGATGATGAAATGTGTGGCCTACGATACAGAAGAAAACTCTTTGCCTTATTGCTATACCGATTTGTGATAAATTTGGCAGAACGAAATACAGAGCACGAAGGTTGATAGTCCTTAGCCCACTCTTTGAAAAACGTAGAGTAATTTCTAAGAGTATTGAAACGGTGGATAATAATTTCACGCGTTGTGAGTACTTTAGGACTAAAGATACAGCTTAAAGAATTTAAAATAAATGACTTCATGCAGGGGTATTTTGTAAGTTTGCCTTTCTTTAGCCCTGCATAGTACAATTTTCTCAATAACAGTAATAGCAACAATAAATCATGAATAAATGTGTTTGTGCAGATTTTGTGATTGGTCATGTCTATTTTTACTTATTTTAAATAGAAGACCTCGAGATGATTTCAACATATAGTTTATATATCTTACGGTAAAATATAGCTTTTTTTTTAGATAGCTCCCTTTGCTGACGTGTTACATTCAGAACAGAGTGTATGGTTGACATGAATACATGTGTGTGTGTGTGTGTACAAAATAAAAGAATGAGCTTAACTCAACAAAATCAACACTAATGCGATGGTGTTGTGGATTTAAAAATGAGGAATATAAAAAATAAGAACAACCTCCCTTTTGTTATTAAGATATACTAAGCTTCCAAACCAAAGCCAGTTATTTTATTGGGACTACAGTATTCAGAACCCTCAGTTTATGATGGAAACCCAAGAGTCTGGGATCCTCTCCATTTTTTCGCTACAATTCAGGGAATTGGCAACGGCACACAAAATAAAGGCAAAGTTTTGACAGGAAAAAAGGGGAAAGAGTGCGACAACTATAATTCGAATTGCTCCAGACTATTCTCCCTCGTAGGAACATAGCATAGTGCATGCATCATCATAATAAATCCATGTTGATATGTGATATGACATTCAGCGAATGAATCTGATGAAAGAGAAGAAAATGTACCCCCTAAAAGCCTTTCCTTTCCTTTTATCACCCATCCCTCAGAGTTTTCAACTTTTGGGGATTTGCTTATCCCTCCAATCATCGAAGTCAACCCAAACCTTTTCTTCAATCCGAGCGATGTCTCGTAGAATTGGCCTGATGTAGAGGTAATACGCGCATTGAGTTCGGTGAAAAAAAAAAATTACCAAGCAAAAGATTGCCGAAGCGTAAACGGTGCTCGCCGTAATATTAACTCGGCAGAATGCCTCGTAGGATGATGGTACCAAGACGGTATGCCATTGCGAAGCCAAGGCAGCTTTATCCACCGAAGTGAGGTTGACCTTGCGATTCAGATGACGATATCGATAGAGCCGCATAACCGTATCCGCGCAAAGTGTGTGTGCGGCGAGCGTAACTATAAAAAGCAGAACAAGACCTATAAAAATGCTTGAAAATGGAAATGCGGCGAATGAATGGGCGAAGTAGGGCTTGATAGATTTTAGGAGTGATAAGATGAGGAGGAGGTACATAAAATTGCTTATCTGGAGGCCCATCGCGCTACGAAGTTGGGTAATGAAGAACAAAGTATAAGAATATAGGTAACACTATTCTACTGTCGGCAAAAATAATAAGAAACTTAAATACACACCCTCAAGAAGCATTCAGAAGAGACGATAAACTAAAATAATCGAACGAAGTTATTTTACCTCGTTTAGTTCTAAGAAACTTTTCCCTTGGGATTCAAACGTTTACCAATCATTTTTTCTTCGTACAGTGGATTGAGATTTGGAAAAATATCAAAATAGATTTAGAATCAAATGTAAAATAGAGTAAAGAAGGAAAATCTCAATATAATAAAACGCACCTGTATAATTATTTTAAAGTGTTTCACTTTTATCAAATAACCCTCTTAAAGGTTTATTGTCAACAAGGTTTTTTACAGCACACGTTATCGCTTCAAATATAAAAAATGTTCGCACAAAGAGTAAATCGACTAAACAGTAAAGTAGGAATCTGGCAAAAAAAAATACCATTCCAGAATACTGGCTAATTTATGAAGACATGTCGTTAAATAAGCTAACTTAAAACAAAAACCAAATAAAGAGATTAAAATGTTCATATAAACAAAAACATTAGAGTGATCACTTCAGTAAATGCATTTCAATAGTTGTGTCTTTTATGCTTCAAAAAAGTTCTCCATTGTGCATCCATCTATAAGGTCCTCCAGCTCATCGATTGTTTTGGGTATGTCTTTGTACGTCAACCGACGCACCACAGGGTTCTGGCGCTGATGCTCACCCATATAGGCCTCACTAAGCGTGGGATATGGTTGCTGCGGTACACGACTGCTGGCAAATGGGTCTTCAACATCTAAGAACATTCGAAATTTAGCCATTTCCTCCGCATTATAACCTCGATCTAGGTGAGTTGCGAACACAATACATCTGTTAGGATTTACGTGAATTTTTTTGGCCGCAAAAAAAAATAAATCGAGATGCGGAGGCCCTTTAATGCCCTGGTCTTGGACCTCCTCACCATCAACGTAAGCAATAAAGAAATTTGAGAGCTCCACTCGCTGCTCCATGAGCCTCCTGAAAGATCTGCTGTACGTCGCAATGCACGTAGCCATGCCATTCTGCGAAAACCCTTGAATTAATCGAATAAGATTGTTATTGAGAGGGGGAGCTGACTTCTCCAGAAGCTCAGACATCTCGGCTACTTTGGCGTTTGCCAGACCAAAAACCGTCTCCACAATCTCCGCATCGCTAGGCGAACCGAGGTCGAGTACTATTCCACGATCGTGTAAAACATTACTGACACCAATATGGGATATTTCCTTATCTTCGGGCTGATAAAGAATCTTTTCGATGAATTCGCTCGGGCTCAAAGGTGGAATATTCAGATGGTGCAACGTACGATAGTTCTCAAAGAAGTTCTCGAAGATCCGATACCAGGCGAGGTAGCTCAACTCGTAGAAGTTCTCAAACAACGACTCTGGCAGAAAAACCGCCCCCTCCAGGCTCGCCATTGGGCTTTGACTCACACGCGGAATGCTCAACCGCAGCGTCGCTTGGCATTGTCGGAAGCCGGTGTGTAGGTGGATTCGATTCTTCGTCGGGCCATGAATAAAGCGCACGCTCTCCCCTGCCAGGAGCTCGTAGGTCAGCACCTCGGCATTCAAGGACGTCTTCAGGGTGGCCCCCCGCCAGTGCACGACGAAGGAGTACTCTCGTGTGCAGGCGGGAAGGATCGGGTTCAGGCGCAGGCCCTGGCGCGTGATCTCCACCCTGCCGATGCCGCAGATAAAACACAGCAGCGCGGCCGCCATCGCGCCGAAGTGGAGGCCTTCCTGGTCCGAAAAGATAATGTTGTCGAGATCCAGGTGGAGTAGAGAGCGCAAGAGCGGGATGGGGCGGGCTAAATTGCCCCTCGCACGGCACTGCGCAATAGCCACCAACGCTAAGGATTCGGGCGAGTCAAAGGTGCAGAGAGGGGAGTAATAGGATAGGTTGCGCTCGAATTGAAAGGTCTCGAACTGCTCGTGGTACATAAACATGGCAAGCAGCACATCCGGCACGTTCACAACTTTTCGGTGATAGATTGAAAGGGGGTGGTAGTTCAGGTGGAGCGGATGTTTGCATTCGCCCTTCCACGGGGAAAGGGAATCAAAATAATCGTGCACCATGTAGACACCGCTTTGGTCGGTTTTAATCGATATCGCCTCGGAGGCTTCCGCCATCTCTTTGATGTCGTCTTGCGTCAAATGGAGCTTCTGGAGCAATGTTTTGATCGCCTTCTTGTCAATTAATTCCTCAGATTCGTTGAAGAGCTGAACCGCCTGTCGAAGGTGTTGCTGCACTGAAAAATGAACATAGAAGTTTCCCGGAGAGGAGTCATTATACGTGTCCATACCAAAAAAGTTATCCAAACGAAACACCGTACGTCCGTAGAACCACTTCCCAAGCTTCGGCCACACACAAGCCGTCTCCAGCATTAGCTCTAATAACATCAAACGCTTATTGGTCGTAATATTGCCCACTGCGAGGAGGTAAAGATAGATGAGATACCCGATTTCGGCGTTAATGTAGTGTTTAGCGGAGGTGATTCCGAAGAAAGATTTTGAGATTCCCTTGTTCATCGTGTGGCTAGGGTATAATGCACCGTTGGAGAAGAAAAACATTTTAGAAGCATGACGGCATGCCTGGGGCAACAGGGAATGAAAAAATTTGAGTAAGTTGAAGGCGCTATTAGGATCAACAAGAGTATAATATATCCCGTAGTAGATGTATTGAGAAAGATTGGAATCAAACCCATTGCTTTTGCAGGACCATCCAGATAGCTTAACGCCATTGGTTAGATTTCGACTGATGCTGTGGAGACGAAAAGCGGCATATAGCAAGCCTAGATTAGTGCGGCTTCGAACAAGCTCAATTTCCAAATCAAGATTCAGATGGCAGGTGGACCAGAGTTTATCCATAAATAACTTGTTTTCTCTTGCCATATTGGCAATAGGTGTGGAAATACGTCTGATGTTACCTTTTGCATTAATTCTATGCTGCGCCTGGAAGGATAACATCACGCTCGTGGGGATGTCATCCCTGGAAAGTAAATAGGTAAAACATTTTTCGACAACAAAGCAACGTTTGCGTTTGTTGGAGGAAATAAAGGGAAGGATACAAGGGAATTTATTGTGTGTGGTGTTTATGGGACTGCCTTCACAGAACGCATGTATGCACGACGGGAATGAACGTGACTCATTATTCATTGTATATGAAACATCCTGGCGGTTAATACAGTGCGATGTCATGCTGTCATCGCATTCATCATCTACTGTCGCCTTGATACGTGAAGAAAGGTGGTGGGACGCCATTTTACTATCCGTCACCACACACTGTACATCGGTCGTGGTACCAATCACAATGTTCGAGAGTAGCGAGTGCTGCCAAAGCTCATCCATCTTCTCCGATCCGATCACCTCCCACTCGTCGAGCTCCACCGTCAGAATCGCATAAATCTCTATTTTGTAAGACTTAGATAAAATTGTAAGGGTACCAGAGGTGTTACGTGTGTCGGCGTAATCGACGTTGCCATCTATCGTCTTAGAAAGAAGGGAGGATACCGAATAGGTGTCTTTGAAATTCGACACCGAGGATGGTGGTGTGAAGACTCTGAAATTTTTATACCATATTTGAGTACCCCACGCACTTAAATCCGAACTATCCACGTCACGCGTGTATTCAATATCAAAAACTAGCGATCTGTCCGCATTCATTACATCGCGACACAGACTCCGATAGGTCCCATCACGTAGGCTTAACCTACGCAATGGAACCAACGACAAGGAAGCAAACTCCCCATCTACAACACAATCAAAAAACATGGTACATATTCGATCCCCGCTATGCGATTGTGGAGCCGAGGTCGAGGATGGAATGAAGTTTTCCTGTTCCATTGCGTTGGCGACACCTTGAAGAATCACCGCCGTCTCGGAGTGTGCTACTTCATTGTCGCTGTGTTGGTGTAATGCGATATTGCCATTAGTGCTGTACATCACACTATCTATAACGTTATTGCAAACACATGGATTATTTTCGGTGCAGGTGACCATATCCATGTCCTCTAAGCAAAAAGCGGACTTCCTTGGGACCCTGTAGTCCCATGCAAGAAGTGGGTTGATCATTTTAAACTAAATTCATGAACTACTAGTTTTTTTTTAATGTAAATAAATGCTAGAAAATAATTTTATCTAGTTGTATGCGCTAACAGGTATCCTTCGTTTTTTAAAAAAATAGTCAATACTATGGTGAATCAGAATGTAAAATCTGATTGAAAAAAAAAAATAATAATATAATTTAAGCCTTTAAATAGTTTAATTACAAGTCTGACTCTATAAGGTGTTTCATGAAATATTAGAAATCAAAAACAAAGCGTTTTTATTCCTTTCAATTTTCATCTTACTATACAGAAACTTTATTTTCTTTCTTCAAAAGGTAACGTAGCTGTTATTTTTTAAAAGAGGAAAATATGGAGAATAATCGAAAAAAATACCAAAATAAAATATTCAACACAACTTTTGTCATATTCCCATTTATTCCTCGTTTTAGACGTGTATTCAAAAATGGATAATTTTTATTTAAGTCTATCTAAAAAGTGTCTTATCTATTTTGTATTGATTGTTTACATGTATATGTTTAGTTTGCTTGTTTCTTTAATTTTGAGTTTGGATAGGATTGCCTTCCCACCCTTTTCCTTCCTCACCATAAAAAGAAAAAAAGACTATATGATTTCTATAACTTCTCTAAATCTAGATTATGTACCGGCTATCATTTCCTTTAATGAAAAAGAGGAAATATTTTTTCTCTATATTTCGCATCCCACGTAATCTAAAAATGGTATGTCTAAAGAAAAGCCTAAAAAACAAATCAGGATGATTTCTGGAATTATTTTATTACCATATGAATCCGTCACACGCCCTAGATGCAAATGATACTAGGATTTATTTTATATATTCATTAATTCAAAAAGTTTGCCCTTTTTCTTCCTGCCCTCCATACTAGGAGACGATGATGGCTGGTGTTATGCGGATATATCTTTTGCCCCCAAATTCCCGCACTATGGGCTAAAATCCGAAATGCGCGCGTTCACCCGCTCGGAGTAGAGGACCGTTCCTACCGCTGCCGAGATCGAGGCCGGGAGTTGTGGGGCGAGTTCGCTCTTCTCATTTGTCGGCCCGCTGCGTGTAGAGATGAGCTCGGAGGGGGAATTTGGCCGCCCCCGCTGCTTTGCGGGCTGAGCGAAGTAAAAGTAGTCGTCGTCCGCGTTCATCCAAGGCGGGGGGGCGGGGTCGGCAACCCCCTCCACGGACCGCCCCCCCGTCGAGTGAAGGCGCTCCCGGTAGTAAGCCGGATTCACCGCAAAAGGCCCGGGCGCGAGTTGAATCGCCGGCGAGGCGGAGGAAGTCCTCCGCACGGCGTTCGCGCCCCCCTCGGGAGGGGCCGCCCGCCCCCGCCCCGGCGCCGCGGCGTTCGCGGTGAAGTGCACGGAAGGCCCCGACGCGATCGAGACCGACCCCTCCGGCGGCGAGGACAGCGGGGGCGCCAAGGGCACCCAGGAGGAGAACCCGGCGGCCTGCCACGCCGGGGGCGAGGGCGGGGGGCCCGAGGCCTCCACGACGACCCCGTCGTTCGCGCCCGCGCCGAAGGCCGGG
>HF955199.1:1681997-1693993 GCA_000982615.1 Phytomonas sp. Hart1 | reverse complement strand
TGGCCCTGGGGTCGAATCGACAGAAATGTGGTCATCGGGGTCCGCCAGGAGGTCCTCCCGCGAGGTGGATCCTCGGCTGCTTTCGGATCGGCCGCGATGCGGATCACCCCCTTCCTCCCCCTCCTCCCCTTCCCTCAGGGGCGATGGAAGGGAGTAGGACGAAAGACGCGGCACAAGATAGGGCGCCTCGTCTCCACCGATATCTAAGGTTTCATCAAAGGTCTCGGATGCCTTCATTCCTAGCGCATTTGATTAGAGATGGTTTAGAATCCGAAGGTATCTATGGAATCCTAAACAGATAAATGTGAAACAAGACGGATGGCAATAAAATAACCGTTAGAAAACAGACAATTTCACGTAGATGGAAATGTATTAAATGGATATCGAAATGCTTCCTGAATAAAATATCAAGGATAATAAACGCTATTACTTAAAACATAAATGCCCAAAGTTTCAGGCACGATAATACACCAAAGAACACAAAATTTTCTGATTCAATTTCTACCTACATGTATTAAACAGTCTTCAATAAAGGTACTTCCCTGACTTCTTCATTGAATCAACATACAATAAATCGAACTCACACTGACAATAAAAATTTGCTCAGAAATATTTTAAACAAAAAAGATGATACAATGAAATATAACGCTATATTCAAAAGAAGAAAGTAAAACTATACTTTTACAACAAAATTTGTGCTGAAAATAGCTTACATTTGTTAAAATAATGATATCAAAAGGACCAACCTACAATATACTAAAGGTAATTAAAAGGTTAAATAAAATAAGGAAAGAGAAAAACACGCACTCTAAAAAAAAGGGTGCATAGATAACGTAGTTGTCTATAAATATATGATTATTTTTTTGGAATTAAATGGGGTTCACTATTCATCTATTTCTACTAGATGGATTTCAGCCTATTGAATATATGTAAAGATAATATATATTTCCATTGAGAAATAAAAAATAATATTGGTAACTAATGTAGTATTTTTTCAGTTTATAGTGCTAAAAAAGAATGGCCTTAGAACACGTTTAAATATTTCTCACCATGTAAATAAAAAGAGTAATCTGAGATGATTGAACTCTGATGTTGAAAAAAAGATTCACTTCAGCTAGTACCGGAGGGGTCTTCGAAAGAAAAAACTGTTAGTTTTCTCTACTAGTTTTACATTAGAGTCCAATGTACACAAACTTTTTTATCCATTACTTTCTGAGAGACGAGGAGATTACAACAATAGTAGAAAAAAAATGTAGTCATAATGATTCCTTCGAACGAATTTGCGTGAATGCTTAATGATGAAACGAAAGTAATCTATTCAAATATAAAGAAGAAATTTTTATATTCGCTTTTATTACAAATAGGCCAGATAAAAAAATTACACAGAATGCACTTACCCATATTCAATGGTTTATTTATTTCCTTATCTGGTATATTCACTCCACCATACACTCTGAAGCTAGCTGTTGTTTAAAATTACGAAGCTGTGGTATAGATAAAGTCTTCAGGATAAAAAAGATTCTACGTGGTGATAGAACAGATGGGATCTGGACTAATTACAAAAAAAATGTATTAATTCAAAACTAATGCTATATATTCTCGCACGAACAAAGATACCTTTGATTCATTTAAGATGCCTATTAATACGCATATTTTCTCAGAAAATATCCGGGAAAAAGAAAACATGTAAACTATTTCTGCTTAGCAAAAATATCCATTGCCTGCATGATTTTTTCGAAATATTGAGAACTTGATGAAAATACGTTTAAATAGTTATTCCAGTTTAAATATTTATCCTCTTTATATTACCAACAATCATGCAATAAAAAGGTAAACTAATTAAAAGTATCAACTTTATTGAAAGGGTCTGAGCATTCGGCCAAAAAATTTGGCCCCTTTTGTGTCAAACGAATTATATTCGTGTATTAGAATTAAAATTAGAAAGGAATGAAAAAAATACCCAAATCGATGGCAACAAAGAGAGAAAAATCAATTCATAGGGAGAAGATACAATGAAGTGCCATAGAAACAAGAACTTAGTGGGTATCTCACACTTTCAACGCAAAATGGATTACGAAGGGGGAAAATAAGGAAATGAAAAGAACGAATAAAAGATGGGGGAATAAAGAGAAAGCACAACGCGTGCGGGACTTAGATCTGTTTTCCCGACTTCACATTGCGTTGCTCTCTCAGCCAACTCATAAGCGGGCTTGCCTTCGGCTGCTCGTCCGCGGAGTCTCGTGAGGATCGAGTCTGGAGAATCCGGGAGTTGGTGAGGGGTGCCACTAAAGACACGCTCAGGCGAGCCTCCTGCGCATTCGTGGGATCGAATTCCTCAGAGACCGCCTCGGATGTCCTGGTCCGCAAGGGGAGGTTGGTGACCGCCAGGAAAATGGGCGTAGAGGAGACTGTCATGGAGGGGTCCTCCGCCGTTGGACCCGCCAGATGGGGATGGTTTCGCCTCGCCGGGGGGTCAAGCGTGGCCCCGACGGGGCATCGACAGTGCATCTCGCAAAAGCAGTCTTCCTCGTGCTCGTCCTCGGCGTGGTGGTCGGCGCCGCCCCCTTCGACGGCCCTCACCGCTCGTGTGGAGGTTGCGGCGTCGTCCAGAGGGGCTCCTGTGAAGTGGGTACGCGGGCGGTGGCAATACGGGCACATCACCACCATCGACTGCGACCACGGCAGTTTCCAGTAGCTCACGGCCCCGTTGAGGCCGGCTGGGGGAGAGAGCTCCTCCTGTGCCAGGGCGAGCGTCTCCCGGTCCTCGTGGAGGGACAGCCGTCGCATCCGTGTCGTCGCGGACGGGTCGCTCCTAAGGGTGGTGTTGAAAACCGTAAAGGAGCCTGGGAGAGGGCTGTGATTCATGAGCGGGGTCCCTTCTACTCCTTTGAAGCTGGAGAACAGATTGTCGGTGTTGCAGTGCCGGAAGGAAGAGGGGATAGGGTCGGAGAGCACACTCGAGGAGATGCACTGGGGGTCATCATCGGGATCACTATTCGAGGAATCCATAAGATTGTGGGTCTTGCTTCTATGACTTCGTTCGATAGTTATCGGTTCGGATTTCAATGGCCGGGTACATTTAACCGTGCTGCATTTACACGAGCAAACGTGATCAGTTTTCCCCGACACATACTCAGTTGTTTCTTTTTTTGACTTTGCGCGCTTAAAAACTCCCCAAATAAGCTGAGTTAACGTATTATTCCTCTTCTTTTTCTCCATTGAAAACTAAAAAAAAAAGACAGTGCAAATTAAACCTAATGAAATTATATATTCAATCAACTTATTTTCCTTTTTAGCCTTCTATAACCTAAAATAATGACTTCGTAAAGGAAACCCATCTGAATATGAAAGAGTATAAAATTACAAAATTGTATGCTGAACTTCATATATTGAGCAATATTCAGTCGAAACGTTAAGCCTCTTTTGATGTACTTTGTTGTGCTTTCATTTTGAAAGAAAGTATATTACTCTATGCTCTTCATAACAGTTTTCCATCTCAAATATCATTAAACCCTAACAAATAAGAATTCACAGATTAAAATATATAGCAACTTGTAAAGTAACTGAAACGTTTGTATTTGATTACTTATCTATGCATACAAAAAAGTGACTTACCATAGGTTCGAGATTTTTACAAGCCCTTCTCTAGTTGGGCTGGGCACTGATCCATTTTACTTTCTTTTTGTGCATACACATTAGCAGTCATCTTCCTCCAACATAATTGTCATGAATTCCTCTAAGTTTATCTCTCCATCTTGGTCTTTATCGAATTCGTCGATCATTGCCTGCAACTCATCATCGCTCATGTTCTCACCAAGTTCCCGCGCTACACGGCGTAGCGAGCGCAGCGAAATTTTACCCGTTTTTTTTTCATCAAAAAGTTGGAAGGCTTTAATTATTTCCTCCTTTGGGTCTCGTTGGGAAAATTTCTCCGTCATGATATCCGTGAATCCTTCCAAATCCATTAACGGTTGGTTGTGTTGATCGCGCGCAGCGGAGTCCTGCATCAACTGTATCACCTCATCACGCTTCACTTCAAACCCTAGAGCACGCATGCTGACCTTCATCTCGCGAGCATCAATCAGGCCATTTTTATCGTAATCAAAAAGCTCAAAAACTTCATTGATCTCCCGTCGCTGCTCTTCTGTAAGTTGAAAACGGCGGCGCGCCGCGGGTAGAGGAGGTGCTATTGAATTTATTGGGGCCGTGGTGCGAACCACTCCTGAGGGGTGACCCGTCGAAGCGCCGGTCGCACTACGAGTCCAAGCTTGCATCGAGAATAATTATAAGTGTTAAATGAAGATTACTACTTGGGTGTCAGTGTAGAAGCTTACATGTAATGCAATAGAATATAAGGAATATTTTATGAAGCACACAAGGTGTGAAAAGGCTTCTATTCCAATAGTTATCTCTGAAATTTAAGGTATAAAAAATAAATTTTAAGAACTCTTGCGTCCCTAATCACAGTCTCGGGAATTATGTCAAAAACGTGAAGGAGAAAAATATTCACAATTTGCATTAGACACCATTTAGCTCTTTAGAAAGTATTCAACAACAATAACCAAATAAGTATAAAGTTTATGCTTTTTTTTACCCTGAGTATATATATTTTTTGAATTTATCAGTAAAAAAATAAGCTACACATAATATTTGCGCTATACTAAAACCACCGACCAACTCGTCGTTCCATAACTGTGAAAGGCTCCACAGTAATGTGGTAGTGACACGTATTGTCCATTTCGTCCGCAAGGTCTTCCGATAGAACCGCCTGATTGAGATTTGCTTTGTAAAACGAAAGGACCAAAAAGTCAAAGTATGTATCTTCATCCTTCAGCGTTTGAACTCGCTTTGTTCCAATCCTATCGATCAAATTGTACACCTTCAGCTGTCCGGAGTACGGAGGAAGGTCAAGTTCCTTGTACAGGTCGTAGAGCGTGACCCCTTTGGTGAAGGGCAGGACAACCCTCTCTGGCACGCCGCCGTTAGAAGCCATTGTGTCCCTGCGCTCCACCACAATCCGCCGCATCTGATTTAAAAGCATAAAGAACTGTTCCCGCTGGAATTTTGGCATATCCCCAAACTCGAGCACCCTCCCTGAAAAGTGGTCCATGTTTAATGGATCAAGATAGGCGGTATCCCAGCACTGTGGATTCATCGCAATCAAGCTCGCGTCGTCGAGAAAGTATTCCATTTTGAGCGTCATCGCCACTTTGGAAGAGATATTTAGCAGACTGATGATATTATCGAGGAGTTGGGTCCCTCCGTAGGTAATGCGAATACGCTTAAACCCATTGGGCGGCCTCTTGTGAAGCACCTTCCACTTTTCAAAGTACGCACGACTAAAAAGAAGAAGAAGATGATGCTCCTCTGGGGTGAGCACCCCAGGATCTAAATAGACAGGATCCATATTGTGATATAGCACTTGATCAGACAACGCAAAATACGGGCACTTTTCGATCTTCGCCCGAACGGCAGTATCGTCCCAAAGTGTGCCATTCTTTTCAAGCAAATAAGATCCACCCTGGCGCTGCGGAACGTAATTCTGGCTATCCACACGACCTGTATAGAGGTTGCCATAAAAGGGTAACCCACCTGCACCTTGAATAGGTGCCTCTCCAACAAAGTTGTATTTGCGTTCCCCTTCCATTATTCTGAGCCATCCGATACGCTTGAACATCGGATTACTAACCTTTAAGTTGGCTACTCCACTAGTCACGCAAGCATTAAATAAAAATAGTTGAATAAATATAAAGCTAAATAGAGAAAAGTACGTATGCTAGACAAGAATAGAAACAACATTGCATACTCAGAACCACAGGTCAATGTGTAAACCCAACAAAAAAAACGAGACAAAATATACTGAATAATTTTTTTTTTAAGTAACATTTAATGGAAAATATCATTGATATATCTATATATATATATATAATCACAGTAAAAGTGAGTCTTATCAACTTATACCATCTGTAAATTAATACCGTATTGTGAACAGTTCTTGTTACAGTGAGAAATTTTCATAATTTTGAAAATGGCAATAAAAAGGTTACCTTACTTAACAAGATGTCTATTAAAAAGGAGCTAATGGAAGGATAGATGGTAAATATAAGCGAAAAAATATATACTGAATTCGTTTTCTCAAAATATAATAAAGAAATGCTAATATATATAATGGTAAAAAAAAATTCAAGCACTACATAGAGGAGTATTTTAAATGTTTAAATACCTATGCTACCACTTCAGGCGTTACGAAACCTTTTCCTCATCGTAAGCCTTCATCAGCTGATTGATCGCGTCACTCTGAACGACAAACTCTAGGACAGCACTTGGGGGATCGAACGAGATAGTTTTAAAATTCTTCATTCCCTCAACATCAATGTTGAGAAAGGAAGCAGCTGCACGGAAATTTGCTTCCGATTCCACGTCGTAGTAAAGCAGTATCTCTCGCACGGGCAGCACCCCAGGGCTTGTTCCGAGCATCACCAAAGCGTAAGTGCTGCAAATATCTTTCAACGTCAGCTTACAATGCTCAATTGCCCCTAAGCCTGCACGTTTGGCGGCCCGTGTCGTTGCCAATAAGGTAATCCCCATTAAAATATCAGACTTATCGGAACATCTGATCTTTCCAGATTGGGTAATAAGTAGATAATTCGATCGAGAACCCTCCGGAACCAGGTAATTGTTGCTTGCATCATCAACCAGCATAATTTCGAAGGCTCCACTGGCTTCCCTTAGCTGCTTCGCACGACTGATTATTTGTGATTGAATGACCTTAAAACGAGGATTTTGGCGACGAGCATTGAAGAGAAACGCAAACTGGATGCCCTTCACATACCACTCCGGTGGCGGAAAAAAGGATTTTATGAAGTAAATGATGAATAGCATTTGGTCTGGCTTCTCCTCAGACGGGGACGCGCCGTTAACACTGTTAATATTAGTCTTAACCCACATAATAACTTTCATGTTCTGATCCATCTGAAATTTTGAGTTTCTGTCACTTAAGTTTGGATTCAGACCCCCGTTCGGAGTAGTTGAATACTCCTGCAAGCACGATTTAATGAAATCATTTGTGTAGGATGGCAAGGGGTACGGAGACATGTTTTCAAGACTTTCCATGAAGCGGGCCATGTGTTCGCGCAGAAACAAAATTCCCTGTTTACTTGCGCGCATCAGATCATAAACCAATTTCCAGTCCTCATCCTTAGTATACTCTTCAGAGGTACTGTTCTTTAAGTCTCCGTCCTGTTTGTCAGAACAGTCAGACTCCAATATGGGAATGCCATCTAACTTTTCTGATGCTTCTGTTGCGGAAAGAGACACAAGAGTATCTATAGGAATAGACTTCAGAATGTTCTTCGTAGTCAAAGAGCATAAAAGCAGGTTCTTACAATCCGATTCCGATAAAACGAACTGTCTCACCTTCTGAGGAATCAAGTGAAGCATGATCGATAGACAATTTTTTCGCAGTGTAGATTTTCTCGACGTTAAGAGTTAAAATGTGCGGCAATGTTACTTTTTAAATAATATATAGACAAAATACTCAGAGAACTAAAGTGATTTTGGTTGCTCATTTTCCAGAATTCAGGTTAGTGAAAACAATAATAAATCTGCGATATCGTAAATTAGGATTAGGGTATATAATAATTTCGGCGCTTCAGATGATTTTCTGATTCCTCAAAAAAAAATGTTGCAACACACTCAAACCCTCTCCCCAAAACGTTTTGTCAAAACATCAAAACTGAACGACTTCGCCACCTGTTGCGTACTTCGCTAGTCGAGCTCCCGACAGAGTTCGTCATTCTTGGCAAAACGCCGCAGCAAAAGCCATCGGCCCCGGCGCCGAGGCTCCTCACAGGGCGGTCCCGAGATGTTCGTTCTCCCACATGTAAAGGACCACGCGTATGAAATCCAAAATACGCCCCTTGTCCCCGTCGCGCCATCGTGGTTTGTTTGGTAAAAATCACCGCTGAAGGTACACAAGGTGGTGAAACCCAGTCTTGTGGCCCCCCCCTCCCCCCCTGGGTTATATCGGTGAAGGATGAAAAGCCGCCCTCGATCGTCCCCCGCCGCTCCTGGTGATTGAAGTAGAGAAGGTCGATGGGAGCTTCTACTTCCGGGACGAGTAATGAATCATAGGGGAGGGGGAAAGGGGGGAATCCACCTATCAGAGGTTCAGGTTCCATCCACAGTAACACAGAGGAGGGGGGAAGGAGAAGCAGAAGTGAGCAGGTGCATGTTTCGCATGGACGTTAAATTGCGCCTGATGTTCGTTGGTACCCCCATCAACCATTCCTCAACACAATTCTATAAATAACAGCCTATTTTGTAGATATATGGGTAGCCTCCTCACGGTAGCGTTAGCCGCGTTCAAATTTCACCAGCGAATGGGCGCGGCGGGTTAGGATGTTGAGGAAGCCGTCCCCTCTCATGACGTCTTATACGTGTAGAACTTCAACAGCAGTTCGCCAAGAATCTTCTCATTGTCAATGTGGTTGAGATCAAAAAAATTATAGAAGAAGTGGCCATAAAAGATGATGATGTTGCGTACCCAAAAACGCTGTACTGGAATCACACAAGCAACGACATTCACAACAAAGCAATCCACGCCATGATGAGTCCAGCAAGAAAAGAAACCAGCGTGCTGCAAAGAACCTTTAATCTCACGAAAATGAGGAAGCAAAAAAAAATCCCCACATCTTAACCTTCACAGATATATTTAAAGTTTCCTTAAAGTACATTCTCTGAAAGTGCTTCGTTGTCACAATAAGCGACTCGATTGGAACCCCTTGTCGATTATATTCAGCGGTAAAGGCAACGTCTGAAATCATTCCCTCAGTTTCGCCAATGCAGAAAGTCAGATGTAAATATGATAAATGTTAGTTTACGTTCTCTCGATCTCTCACATTGTACATCAGACAATGCAGATAAATATTGACATGCGTGAATTTCAATCTTCAGACGTTCTGCGTTGGAATTTACAATGCACATCCTAACCTGCATAATCGAAATGCCTAATATATATAATAAACTGCATTCAATTTTAAGTGCTAAAATTAAAAACCGAAATTAACTTTTTTTTGAAAACAGAATATTATTTATAAAAAGGATATCGATTATACTTTAAAATGGTTAAGAAACCATGTAAAACCCTTGAGATTAAGAAACTAAACTTCCTAATTAAGAGTTTGAAAGATAATGGAAAAACAACAGTAAGGATAGCTGATTGGATTGTGAATTAAAAGGGATGGAAACGGTGCTTTTTCTCTCATTTAACACAACGAAGTGCTATTTACAATACGAATAAAAAAATCTATAATTTTAGTTATCAGACAAAAGTAACTTAAAATATGATACTTTAAGTCTTTAAAAGGTGAATGCATCTGCGCTCTACTATCCTTAACCCCATGGTCGATTGTGTCTTTCTTCCAAACTCAATTCTCCAATCGTTTCATGGGAAAAAGCCTAGATGGCTCGAATAATAAATAGTAAGAAAGATGCTAACAAAAATTTAGATGTGTCACATTTCTAGAAAAATAAAGAGGAAATTACTTGTACTACTAAGAGTCAAGAAAGTCTGTATGCTTAGGAATTAAGCGACATTTCTTCCATTCTCTTTTAGTGTAATGAAATTCACTTTTTCGTACAGTAAAATAGAAAAATTACATTCTTCGCGTTTTCCACCTCTTGTCTTATACATGAGTAGGGAAAGAAAACGTTGCGATTCTATTTTTTATTTCCCCCTTAAGCACCATTATCTAGCCAAATTAATATTCCAAAGCTGTGAAAACATTTTCATTTTATGTAGAACCTCTCATAGTATATAAAAGAAAGCATTTTCAGAAGGAATCATCATATGAAAAAAAAATTAGAGATCTATGCAAACTCGACGGTAACAAAAATAAAATGTTTTAGGTGTTCCGCTTCTGTTTGGCCCCTAAATGAATATATCAATCGCAATACTCTGTAGCAAAAAGCAATCTGTGAACAAGAGGATTTTGCTTCTTACGAAAATCACATGAAGTAAAAGATACTATATCGTTTCCCTAAGCCTTTGCAAAGACACGCTTGTACTTTTTCGTGTGTGAATTTAAATGTAGGATGTCAGTGTGTCAATGATGGGGAGGAGAAGTTCTTTATAATAATTTCCTTTTCATTGTATATTCACTCTTTTTGTATCTTTTAGAGTATCGCTCTACCAGAATCCTCCTGGTCCCGTGCGGTGCCGATTGGTGTTTCGGTTGTACTCTCCTGAATTGCTATATGTGCTTGAAAAGCCGCCGTACATGCCAAGGTGTGAAAGGCGCTCGCGGTCCATTTTTAGATCGTAATCCCGTCGCTTCGATGGATTGATAAGTGTAGCGTAGGCTTCACCAATAATCTTAAACTTGTGCTCAGATCGATCCTTTTCAATCGTACTCATTCCAATGCACTTGTCTGGATGCCACCGAAGCGACAACTCGCGGTACTTGGTTTTAATTTCCTTATCCGTGGCCGTACGCGATAAACCTAACTGGTAATATAAGTCCTTTTCCAGTTCAGACTCCCTGCTGAGACTTTGCTCTGCGCTTTTCAGTTCTTTGGCTAGTTCACGATTAGAGGGATCGTATTCAAGAGCCTTTTTGAAATCCTGAACCGCGGCAAAATTGTCCCCTAAGTGTTGATAACACCGCGCACGGCGCGCGTACGCTTTACAAAAATCCTTATCTAGTAAAATAGCATTAGTGCAATCGTTAATGCCATCACGGTAATTGCCTAGCTCTTTGTGAGCAGCGGCGCGATTGCAGTATAAAATTCGAAGAATTTGATCATTATCAATTGCAAGCCGAATAGCTTCGGTATAGTGCATCACCGCACTTGAAAAATCTTTGGTTGCAAAGGCGTTGTTACCCTTTTGCTTGCCGTCCTCGACAATCTCGATAAGTTTTAGTAATTCCTCGCAGTCCGAATCTTGCTTGGAGGGCTTTGCCAAGCACAACCGCGCACGCTCGAAGAATTCAAATCCTGATTGATATAAGCAAGTCGCCATTATCTTGCACAATTGTGAAGTTCTCGCGGAGGACGCGACCACTTCCAGCGCTTCCACGACCTTTGCGTATTGCTTTTGCTCCATCAGCGATTCGGCGTAGCGCACACGAAAGGGGACGGTATCGCTGAACTGCGCAACCAACATGCGATACCGCTCGTCGCCGTCGGAGGTACCAAAGCCCCGCTCGGCGCGTCGGTAAATGTCAAGCCCGCTTTTAAACTTGCTGAGCTCGATCGAAATGGCGTCTGTGAGGTGTTCGGACGGCGTCTTCTCGAGGATCTTTATGGCTTGTGTGAGGTCTCCCATCGTTGCGGCGGAGCGGGCCGCGCGGGAAATCATCTTCGTGTTGGTCGGATCGAGTCGGATTACCTCTAGACAGTCGAAGACGCACTCGGCATAGCAATGATCCATAAAACACGCCGCGCTGCGATTGCCATAGAGGTGCTTGAGTTGAGTAGCCTTGTCTAGTGGCTGTAGCTCGATAGCCTTTGTATACAACTCAATTGCGGTGGCGTACTCCGCGTCTTCGTATTTTCTGTCAGCCTCCATTTTGATCTGTCGGCTTGTGGGGCCCTTCGGACGAGGCTCGACCTTTAGGCCCACGTTCTCGGTGGAGGTATCGCCGTTAGTGACTGGTTCCCCCACAGATCGTCGCCCCGATGCGTCCGACGCGGCCTTGGCCTTTACCCCAACAGGTGTCTGTCCTGTCTGTGCGGCCTGTGGGATCTGAGCAGCCTGCACGGCCTGCGCCGCGTTCCCTGCATTTCCTGTTTTCTCTACTTCCTTCTCTGGCGAGCCCAAGGCGGTGGGCTCCGTTGGGGGTTCATTCGGCGTCGGGAGCCGCGTCGCGGCGAGGCCCTTCCCGCCGCCGCTGGTGCTCAGCGTCGCCGTAGCCGTCGTCTGCGGGCTGTTGTTCCGCGGGGGGGTGGGCTCCTCGGCCGTGCTCGGCCCCGCAGCCCTGGCGTTAGGCCGG
>HF955199.1:1671257-1681737 GCA_000982615.1 Phytomonas sp. Hart1 | reverse complement strand
GCTCGTCGGGGGGTTCCCTCGGCGGGGCTGGGGGCGAGGGTGGCGATGCCGGCCTTCCCGCAGACATCCCGCATCGCCGCGACGAGGGCGAAGGGGAGCTCGTGGAAGCCGCCCCCGCGGCGGGCCGCACAGGCGCGGCAGGCCAAAACCCGCTCCGGGACCTGAATTTGCACCGGCTCGTGCGCCACCTTTCGGCAGACGTGGCAGCCGAAGTAGACGAGAGCCAGGTGGGCCGCGTAGGTCGCGGCGGTCACGAACTGCTGGCGCTGGGGCTGGGAGGGGTCGGGGGGTGGGGCACCGGGCTGCCCCTTCCTCGCCGTGCTGGCGCCAAACCGCGGCTTCCCCGTCGTCGCCGTCTCAGAGCGGGAAAAGCGGCTGGAGAGGCCTGAGGCGGGGAAGGCAAAGGCGTTCTCGTCCCCCACATCCAAATGGGCCCGGGGCACGAAGGGGTTGCGCAGGTAGGTCAGGTGGGGCTCCGCCGTGGTCGGCTTCGGGGGGTCCGAGGCCCGCCGCGGGGTGAGGGGGTCGAAGGTTGCCGCGGGGTTCCCCGTCGGTTTCGTGAAGGATGGGGTGCGCGCCGATAGCACGGCCGGCTTCGCCCCCGTCATCCCGGCGCTACGGTCGAGGTTGGGCGTACTCGCATGCCGTTTGGCGGTCACCTCCGGCGAGGATGGGATTTTGTCGTCGCCCGTGATCCGATCAAAGGCTACTCCAGGTGGTGCCGAGTCCGTCCCTAGGTGTTCACTATCATGGGATGATATAAAGGATGATGAATCTGTCGAAGGAAGTCGCGCACCTTCGATTATAGGATTTGCAGCCATTAAGTAATTTTTGAAAATAAATTACTTAGATTATACAGCTAAGCACACTAGCTATAATGGGGATTTTTTCCTAAATTAAACTGAAGAAAGTTTATCAAACCCTTTTATAGAATATAAAGGAAATAAAATAGATAAACTGAGCCGATATCGCATGCATAATATAAACTTTATTCGTTTAAAGAGCTCGCGAAATATCTTTTTACTCCAAAACTTTGATTAAAATATGCATAATTAATTGGAATTACTACTAAATAGATATACAGTGGTTGTGCGACCAAAATAGTGCCAATGTTTTGATGAGTGCATTATTCTCTTTTCAGTTACTTTTTAAGAAGCACTCGTAGTAATGGGAAAACCCCCATTTAATTTGCCTTTAAATGAAAAGGTCATATGGATTACGTGATAAAAATGACTTTTAAATCAAAAATATGGTATTCTAATGGTAATCTATAGAACAGCAATAAGTAGTATTATCTTAACCCTGCTTATGGAGTTTTCGTCATTAATTTTTCTATAAATACCCTTCTTGAAGAAAAAGCAACATCTTATGTTTTGTATTCGTAAAAAATCACTATGAAACAATATTTTACAGCATAATAAAGCAAAAAAAATTATATATATATATATATATAGTGTAGTGACTTACATTCAAGGAAGACAATAATGTTAACATTAGATATAGTCAACATCAAAACTCCTTAGCTGTATCTCCTTATTTTTTAAACTACAGGATAGATTTTGCTATATATTTTTATTGTTCCTCATTCATAGTAACCTCTTTCCTTATGCCTACTTCCATTTATAAAATACCTTTAAGCTTATTTTGTGAAATGTGAGTTCTGTAGCATTGAATATATTCAATTTTAAAAAGCCTCATTTTTGTTTACACGTCAAGGATATCTACATATTTTTTGAAATGAAGAACAAAAAGAAAATAGTATACAAAATATTTTTGTTATACCACCTTCAATTCATCCCGCAATTTTATAGCTTCCTTGCGTAACTTTGGTAACGATTTAATACCCTTACAGCCCTTGCACTTCCAACCATGTGCGCGTAACTGCATTTTCGGAACATTGTAGCGTCCACACACTACGCAAAGTTTTGGAAGTTGGAAAGTCGATGAACCTTGTCCCTTGGAATCAATACTGCTAGAACTTCGAAAACTATCTCCCATACTTGCAGAATAGCTACTTATCATTTTGGATGGGGTTATCTTTATTGCTTGAGGATTCACTGGTACCATGAACTCGATGGGGATTGACATCGATAAAGGGTAACGATAGCCCGCAAGGGATAGCTTTGTTGGCATAAACTGCATCATCACTAAATTTGCACCTGTATAACGCACCACAACTCCGTTTAACTTACCATCACATACCTCATCCATGGCCTCACACCAATAGCTGTCTGTGAGGTGACTTCTAAGCGATTCACTCGAGGCTAATATTCTATATAAATCACCGGGGGCTGCAAAAGAGGAATCGAAATTCGGACTTTTTTCCTTTCGTAAAGTTATTGCCATTAAGCACTTGTTAGAAAAGGCATAAAATTCTTAAAAAAAAAGTCTTTAAAGTACTCTACTATTAGAAACTTTCAACAGCTTAGAGATGATGAAGACCTTTAAAAAAAAGCAGGCAATAAATAAAAATAAGATTTTAAATATACTTTGAGATAAAAGATGAAATGAAATTTGGGACGACAAAACAAAAAGGAAAATATCGAAGTTATAGAATTGATTAGTAAGCACATCATTATCCTTGGTACGGTTTACAGAAACAGCACTATATGAAATCGACCTAGAAAGGGTAAAAACTAAGTCACTTTTGTCAATAAACAATTCTATGCGCAACACTAAATAGCGCGTTTACGCATGCTAATTTTCATACACTTACAAAATTCCATGGAACAAAAAAATCATTGTCACACTAACAAAATTACTTATCTTCGCAACATATTAAGTGATATTAAAAGTAACGAACTGTGTGGCGTAGGTGGGTAGACTCCTATTACCTACCCCCCTCACTCTTTTTTTTGCTTGTTTATTATTATATTTCAATTTGAACAGGTACTTCTATACTATCCAAAAACTCAAGAAGCGGCTTCGAGAAGGGAAAAGGCGAAATAAGATGTCGGGTAAAAGTTGGAAACGAAGATTCTTGCGCAGAAAGTGTCGATGAGTGCACATTGCCCTTTGAAGAAGCTACAACGTAAACCATATTCTTTACTGTTTCCTCTAGAGCCATTCGTAATAGAGAAGCCTCTTCCATAAAGTACTCAGTGTTCGCACCTTTAATTCTTGACAGTCCCACATCATCACGCTCGTTCAGCGTATTGCCTTGAGCAAGTGGAGTAGTGTACACGATATAAAAAGTACTCAGAATAGACTGCCATAGCGTCCGTAACATCTCCGGCGAATTCTCCAGAATCGACATGTGGTGTAGAAATACTTTGGAAAGGATATTAATAATACAACTTTTATCTTCTGCCGAAGCGGGTTTTACTTCGATTGATAATGGTGGCAAGACTAACTGTTGCAGTGAGGCTACCCAGGTGTCAGATGAATTCAGCATCCCTGACACGTGCAAAGGGTCTGAGGTACACAATTGAGGAGGAAAGGCAGTGGTAGGAGCTAAAGTGGATGGAGTAGCGCATATCGTTTCAGTCAGAGGAAATAAAACCATGTTATAAGCAGATTCAATAGCGGCAGCATCCAATGTACCCGGTTCCATATCCAACACCGCGTGTCGAAGTGCGAGCATAGCGCCCCCCCTGGCTCGTGAACCCTGTGAGGAAGATAATATGAGACTTGACAGACTCTGAAGTGAAAGAATCCATAACTGTTTCCAGTTGATATCTGTCTGAAGTGGAGTTATACTATCCGCAATAGTCTCTCGAAGCCCTGCTTTTGCTAGGTGGTGTGTATTAGGGCAAAAAGAGGTTAACCCTTTACGCAGACGAACAATATTGCTGCTGCAATAGCCCAGGATCTCAGCAAAAATGATCTCCTCTGAGGAAGCGGATTGTGAAGCGGACTGCTGAAGTTCTGTCAAGTTCTTCTCACCCCCGTGGGAAAAAGGAAGATCGACAGAACTCAAACCTTGTGATTTATGTCCTTGTTTTTGCTTCTTATGCAAAATTTCGAGACTTAGCACCAGCTTGAGGAGCAAACTCATCTCAGATTCTAGATTGTACATCGCATTTTTTACAAGGTATAACAAAATGGTTTCAATTTTGGGGAGCACAGTTGGATCAAGGGTGAGAATGTCCAGTTTTGTAACACTGTCAACCAAAAACTGAACCACAGGAAAAGCCTGTGAGAATTGGAAGGAGAAAAAAACAAAGGAATTAGTTCGCCCATCTTCTTGATCCATAATAGCTTTTTCTCTAACAGCCCCAACGCTCATGATCCAGGATGACAAAAAATTGACTAGTGGAAGTACTACAAAGTCGTTGAAGGCTGGTTTCGGTACCGATAAGAGAACCTTTAAAATATTATGCATAATAGTTGCGGAGGTCTCAAAATCATGTTTTGGAATGAACAACGACTTCAAAATATCCAAAACCGTCGCAATGGTTTTGGATATAAGCTTCGAACCGATCCACAGGGTAGTCACATTCGTCTTCATTCCATTCGAGAGTTGGCCAGTGAAGGCGTTTTCATCATTCGTGTGCGAATTCCTTAGGTCACAACTCACATACGCCTTGAACTGAGTGCTGAAAGTGTCCTGTAAGTAATTTAGATATGAATGAAACACCTCTTGTTCATCCAGATACAACGTCGTAGCAGCGACACACGCCGTTACGAAGCTGAGTTTGTGGCAGCTGAATGCCAGGGAGTTTGGCTTCACACTGTGAGAATGCACGGAGAAGGTGGAACTGCAGTCAGCGTTCATAAAAGCCCTCAGCAGCTCCGCACGGGCGGTGAGTGAGAGACTGCCCATCATACACAGAATCTCCTGCATGTCTGGGATACACTCCCGCACGCGAGTCTCAAGCTGCGTGCCAAGTATCGAACCAGAATTGGTGTCCTCCCGTTGCCGGCCGTCATTTTCTTTGTAATTAAATGCGCTGCCCCAGAATGCAGAAAGCCATCCAACGATCTTTTTCGTCTGCGCCGGATTTTGTATATAATCTATACTATACAACGTCGCAAGGTCTGGGGGTCTAAAGACTGTCTCATTTAAGCAAAGGAACGATGCGTATGTTATTTCGTCTCGAGAAAAGCTAGCTACATCGCCATTCGGACGGATTTGTACCGCAAGCATGCCTAGCAAGTACAAATTCAGCAACAAATCGCCTATTACCGACCAGCTGTTCCTCAAGCTTAGCGCAGTCGATTGAAGGAGAGAAAGAATCTCCTTAATAAGCAAAAGTTTAGGTAGGTTTCGATGCAAATCGTCCACCGCGTCCATCCCTTCAGAAAAACTCACGTGAACATAAGACGTTAGAGTCATAACACATTCATCGGAAACCTCATGCTGCCCCAGTGCGGTCGCCGATAGAGCCAACATTCGGATACCCTGGATACTCGAGAATAAAGCCGATGTTTCCTGCGGGAGAATGGCGTGAGCGTCATCTAAGGCATCTTTAAGCGTGGAGCCACGAGGATTCAGCCGCATTACCTGTGTACATAGGTTTCCTAGCAGGTGTTTGAAGATCTGAAAACAGCGATTTTGTATTACATTGAAAACATATGGGTCCAATTCTGAAAGCATTCTTTCAGAATACAAAGAATAACCCATGGGTAGAGCTGATGAGGTGGTCATGGAGCATGGGTTGATTCCTTGGCTCCCGGACAGTCTAAATAGATTGCTGAAGTAGGAAAGTGCAAAGTTATCTTCGCCTTCAGAGCTAAAGCGGCTAATCTCGAGATCCCACGTCACGTTGTTGGCAAAGCCACGGTTTACCATTTCCGCCATGACCAACTCGTCCCGCTTCACATCATTATAAATGTTGAATAGATATTCATCAGGAAGACTGTCACCATTGTCGATAGAGCGATTTATGTTTTTAAAGTCGTTTTGAGTCATACATTTTTGCATTTTTCCGGAGTGCAAATCCGTGTTGAGCATGATGATAGCAAAGGAAAGCACAAAAGCTCCAGATTCGCTACTAAAGGGGTTAATGAGTTTTTCGGAATTTTTATTGTGTAAATACCACTGTTTGGAAAAGACCTCTATGACGCGGTCAATCTTCTGGGACTCGCCTGGGAGACAGAGATGGTAAACCAGCTCACGTATAGATGTTAGAAGAGGCTTATTAACAAAGACAAACTCACCAACAAACCCCTCAAGTTGCTGTTGGAAAAAGCGCACAGTACCTGGGAAAAGGTGATCTTCAGAACGGTTCTTCTCCCAGACCTCTACCGCAGTGGTGACTGTTCCATCGGAAAGCATCACAACCTCATCTTCCGGTGGTTTTGGTAGCCTTTCAGTGCCAAGTTCGCCAATATAGTTGCCCAGGACCCTCTTATTTAGTAAATGGCTTAGGCGATATAAACATTGACCGATTTCATATCCTCCAGCTGGCTCCACAAGCATAAGCCAAGAGCTATGGCTTTTGGAAGCCTGTTTCCCATCGATAGCCTTGGCGCGTATGCTATTTTCTAATAAAAATGGAATGCCTTTTTTTAGAGGGGAATCCTCAATAAGGGCTGCAAATTTAAGCAAAAGATCCTTTTGCGTATACATATGCTCAACTATCACTTTCCACTCATAGGCGGTATTAGACCCGTCGTCCGGGGTAGACTGAGGGATTGGGTAACGGCCTTTCGACAGCCGCAAAGCAAAATTTGACACCATATCTCTGGCGGCATCAAGAGCAACAAGCTCAATTCGGCTAATAGGAAGTATAACGGATTTCCTGTCTTCTGCATCACCATCGTTTACATCTGTCTTCTGATTATTCTGAGTATGTTGAACCGACACGCCACAGTCATCGGACGTGAATGACGAAAACGCGTTGTCATTAGTGCCTAAGATGCCTGGGCAGGCACTTTCAACGAGCACATTGCACAACTGTGGGAGCAGAGAGTGACATCGCCACGATAGGTCGTAATGAAGAAAACAGAAGTTGCAAAAAAACGGATTGCTGCACAACTCGGCAAGACTCTCTAAAAAAATTTCACGGCACTCAAGCGCACCATTAGACTGCGAATACGGAATGTCATCAAATAAACCATCGGTCGAAAAAGACTGATGACCCTTGGAATTCAGGGGCAGTAACGTAGCGGTACTGCGGGTGGAACTAGTGAGATACGAACGAATGTTGGTAGTTTGAGAACTATTGATTCGATTTATCCTCCGCGTCGATGTGATAATTGGGTTAAGATATATAAAACGCAAAAAATTAAATATCTGTGGCACCAAACAATGTGAAGCGTTTTTAACTAAAATATAAATAAGGCGCAGCACCAGAGCTAATACAACAAAATGAGGTGTCCTCATGGCTGTAACCAGCAGAGCCCGGCTGATATTATTCTGTACAACTGATAAAAGTGCCACAGAACAGGAATCCGACAAGTGGTCTTGAATGGTCAAGAGAGCTGCTTGTGCCAACGAAAGACCCTCTAGCTGAATTGTGGGACTATTCCGATCCGCCACAACGGAAAATCTAGTGCTCTCTGACCTTTGCGAACTATCCTCATCGGATAGGATATTGCCCTCTGCATCCAGCGTGGTCACATCAGTGCTAATAATAGAGCTGATGTAACGCATCATCGAGGCTCCGTCGAGTGATGTGGGGGTGGATAAGGTAGATGTATCGCTGCTATTGTGGATCGAAAGGGATTTGGACTTCAACGAAGAGGGCTCCCCTCCGCTTGTGGTGAGCCCTTGAGCAAGGCTCGGATGGGGTGGAGTGGGGGACCCCAAGGGGTCCAGGTTACCGGCGCCCTGACGGTGAACTACGCGGCTGTAGAGGCAGGTCACCAAAAACGTCATGCAACCCTCCGCAACACGCTTTAACAAAGGCGTGGCCTCCGGTCGGAGAGAAATCACTAAGCCTCGGCGGACCACCTGGATGTAGACATCCTCGGGCAGCTCGATCGCGGCCTCAAGGCGTATGCCAGTGATGCACAGCTGCAGCGTGCGCGCGAGGAGGACCTCATGGGTGTCGGGATCCGAAACCACACTCCGCAGACTAAGGGCTGTCTCAATCGCCAGTTTCACCCCTTTTACACTGATCATAGAATGACAGAAATCCAATATGGTATCAATAGCGGAAAGGGCAACAATAATGATGGGCTCACCGATATCAGGACAGCGGCAGACTTCACAAAAAGGAGATAGTATTTCAGACTCCGACAATTTTTGAATCTGAGACAAGGATGATCGGGAAACCGATGTTGGTACCGTCGAAAAAAGCTCAATGGCTTCAGTTTGGGGTAGGTGAAGGCTGTCATTGCCCGCAACTTCAACATTCTTCGGATCGCCATAAATTGCATTGCGTATGCCGAGGTGATGATCTACTGGTGCCCAGTCAGAACAACCCGTTTGTGTACACGATAAGAGCTGCTTACGTAATTTCATTGCACTACATAGAAGTGGGTGGTCGTGAGCTTTGTGAATACTCTCATAGCGACCCTTGGATCTAAATTTGAGGCCTGATCGTAGTGCAAGTATCAAGTGATGAAGCTGTACAAGCACTACTTCTTTATCAAGATCCCATGCGAGTGCATGTTCCATGATGATTTACAAAGGACACAACCCTAGTCTAAGTATGCAGTCAAGTATAAGTAAAAATTAAAAGATTACTTGCAGGACTCGATACGCTTACTTCCTTGATTTAATTTTTAGATATACATATATATATATATATATATGTATATGTGCGTGTGTGTGTATATGTATATACAATATGTAGTTCAAGGTAAAAAACAGACAAAGGTTCTTTTACTTCTTTTCACTTTAGTTTTTACCTTGGAATCAAGAGCCCAACTATGTAAAAGCTAAATATACAAAGGGGAAATGGTGAAGTGCTGGCAAATTTTGTATGCACAAATCTACAAGATTATATATCTGAACAAAGGCAAAAAAAATATGCACTTTTTGTAGTAGAATTAACTAGAACGATGATCTCAGATTTGATTTTTTGATAAATCCGCCTAACCTGTTGCAGGGAAAGAAGTAATACCCTGGCTCATACCTAAAACAATTCAGGGCACATAATGAGTTAAGTGGCATTTTCCATATACCAGAGGGTTTATGCACCTCATGTGCAGAGAACACATTCCACCTAATATATCACCATAAGTGCTGACTAAAGCTAATCAAAAATGTTCAATCATCCTGACTCGTGCATTTGCATCAGCAAGTAATGAATAAGGATTTTTTTATGGGATGTCTATTTTCTTCAAAATTAGGGGAAAAATTGGCAATCACTACTCAGTAAGTCATTTAACACTAACACAAACAGTAAGTTGAAATCATACACGTGAAACTTTCAAGACTCCCTATTCTACATCATTTCTTACCTGTGATTATATGCTATTTGGAGATTGCTTTGTTTTATAAAGCAATAAAAAGAAAAGGGAGATAGGTAGGATTGTTGTTTCATTTGAAAGGGAAAAAAAGAAGCCCTGGTATACAAAAAACCTCGTTGATTGGATACCAAAGCTACGTAAAGAAAAAGTCTTTGTTCTAATACATAAGCCTAAATGTGTTAGACAATTAAAAGTTACCTAAACAGCGCCCTTTAGCATTGCCTTTTATGATGCCCATCGCTGTGGTCCTTAAAAGATTGTATTAGTAGTCATTTCCATCCAATACACGCCATAAGGACAGTAAAAAAAGGAATAAGGGAAATCAAATATAAATATTCTAAAAACATTTTTCGAAATAATGTAATAGCTAAGTGGTAGCATATGTAGCTATTATTTTAGTTGACATATATATCAACTTAGACTTGATTTTTCGTCAACCAAAATCATTTTTTTGAACCTTAATCAGTGCATGTGCATAGGTATCTTAAAGATAATTACACATAAAAAAGAAAAGATGCAACAGAGACGAAAAAGAACAACCAGGTAATGTTATTCTATCTAAGCAGAAAGCTACTTAGCCTAAGATGAAAATATTTTCAGATACAACATAGAGTTACATATAATTTAAGCTCATCATATTTCCAATGTAATTATAATCTTTTGTTTACACAATAACTAAGTTTCATTCCTCTATGTCAATACATTCCAATACATTCAGCACCTACGATTTTCGAAACATGATTTTTTAGGGGATATTGTTTGTGTATTTAACACAAAAAACTATTGTAGTGTATACTCAAACTAAATAAATAAACAGTTTCTATTCATGTATTGTAAAACAAAGAAAACGCAATATTAAACAAAACAATAACTTCCAAAAGGAAGTCATTAAAAAAATAAATTACTGTAACTATTTTCATATTAATTTGTAAGCAATAAAAAAGGTATCAGAGAAAATCCAACTCAAAAAACTATCGATTTGTATTTTTACAACATTAAAAACTATAATAATGATGAGATATATTTATATTTTCAAAAAAATGCCTATGATTGTCGTTATTTATACATAATATGTACCTATATATATGCATATTTATACAGTAAATGATATTTAACTCCAAGAAATTCTATTCAATAACTCTGTAAATAGATAGCTGAGACCAAGCATATATAA
>HF955199.1:1641281-1664351 GCA_000982615.1 Phytomonas sp. Hart1 | reverse complement strand
AAGCTCTATTCCTGTACTGTAGGGGGGTTGGTTCGGTAGGGTCAATCCTAGGTTCGTCTATTCCGTTCCAAGTGGTAGATTCTCTCTCAGGTGCGGAGGAGGTGGGAGGGGAGGTATCCTTTTCTCAATCCTTGTTGAAGCCTCGGCCGCGTTTCGGGACGGTGTCATGGCGACAGAGTCGCCAGACCCGTCGTGTGGGACGAAAACGGAAGTTAATACGGGAAAAGTAGGCTTAAAAGGGGCGTGCGCACCGAATGGTCGTGGGATTGGCAACCTGTCATCATGGGGGATATAAGAATTCGGACGAAGTTCAGCAGTCGTGAAGACGACATTTGAGTTCTTTTGATCCCCATACTCCGCCTCCTTAGCCGCCTGCCGGCGCTGTTGAAAAGCCGCGTAGTACTGTCGCTCTATTTTCTTGCGTTTAAATTCTTGCTCAGCGTCCTCAAAGGGGGCCTCGCCCGCCTCCATGCGGCGTTTGGCTTCCTCAAAAACATGCTCGAGGCGAGCTACCTCCTGCTGAAGCTGAATACTCGAAGCCTGAAAGAGGGAAAGCTCCGAGACAGTGGCCATCATTTGCCGGCTACGATTACGAATTCCGCACTGGTATTGGTTTACCTGCTTAGCGAGTGAGATCGTGACTTTTTTCCCGCTTTGTGCCTGCGCGCCAATGCGCTCTGCTAAATCTTGAACCTCGGCCAAAATAAGCTCCTTCTCATGCAACTTTCCGTTGATTTTGTTCAAATCATTCTCAAGAGCCTGGGCACGGTCCTGAAGATGTATATACTCCTCAGAAATACGCTCATTTTCATCAGCGGGAGTTCCTCCCTTATCAATACTCACCCCTGCTGAGGTACCAATACGGCTACTCGTGCCCTCAGGCGCACGCTGCTTGTCGTTAGATCCCGCAGCAATTGTATTGTGCAAATGCTTTTCATCATTCTTTAATGAACTGTCAGTAATCAGTTTCCCTACCTTACGCCAGCGATAGGGATTTTTCGGATCTGTTAAATCATTTTCGAGAATCTCAGTCCTCCAGCGCTCATCATCGATGTCTTCGGCTAGTTGGGCGAGCTCCTCCTCCAATTTTTTCGCCTTTGGCACCGACCGCTCGCAGAGCTCGATCTCACGGCGTAGGTCGGAAAGCCGTATATTCAAGCGCCGCACCTCCTCAGTACGAGTGCTTATCATACGCATGCCTTCCTGAAGCGCGACCTCTTGTGCCCCTACAGTCTCTTTCAGAAGTGCCACTTTGGTGTTTAAATCAATGAGATGAATTCCCGTCTGGTTGCGCGCCTCGATGGCCGCGGCATAGTCGTCTCTCAGTTGCGTCATAGTCTTTTCAACAGAGACGACTTCAATGTTCAGAGATTTCACCTGCTTACACACATCCATCGCAACGTCTGCGGCGATATCCATCTGTTTGCGTTGGTTATTTCTTTCCAGACCCAGATTCATGTATGCTTGGTGCAATTCCGAGCATTGTTGCTTCTTCTGAAGCAGCAGCTTCTCCTTTAGGTAATCCTCACGCTTAAGCACAACTAATTCCTTATCAATGATCTTCATCTTCTCTGCCACTTCTGATATCTTCTGCTTAAAGCGTTCTATGAGCATCATTTTGTGGCTGCGCTCATGCCGCAACTTCTGGAAGCCACCTGTGAGCGCGTTCAAGCGTTTTTCGAGAGCGTTACGACGCTTCTGCATATCTTCAACGTATAATTCCTTGGTTTGCAGCTCATTTTTCACAAGCATCAACCGGTTATATTCACGAGTGCAGTCTTGGCTCTTTTCCTGTCGCTGAGCAATGGTAGACAAAATCTCACGACGCTTTAGCTCCTCCTGGCGAATCCGTTCAGCAATACATTCCTTGACATCGGACAAGTTTTCAATCATATCCCGAGCCTGTTTTGTAAAATCTTGTTCTTTATTTTGTTCTATGAGAAACCGCTTCGTGTGCAATTCTAAGGTGTTCGTCAGGTCCTGAATTTTTTGGGATAACTCCTTCCTCATCCCCTCCGTCACTCTCATTTCAGCAGAAATTCGCGAGATTTGATCCTTAAGCGATCGCTGTGCATAGATAATGTTGTCATGTTCGGACTGAAGATTCTTGTACTCATTCATACAGCGCTCTTTTTCTCGCCGAAGCTTCTCTATCCCATCATGCTCCTCCTTTTCAGATGCCTTGGTTGACTTGATAAGGTTTCCTAACTCAACAAGCCTTTCTTGATAACCTTGACGTAACTCCTGTTCCATCCCCAAGGATGCGTTGAGCGTCGACAAGGCACTCTGCTTTGGATCCATTTCGCTCCGAATCTTCTGAATACTAGCTAAAGTTGCCGCAAGATCGTTATCTTTGTTGCTGAGCTGCAATTCTAGCTTGTTAAGTGTGTCCATCTGAGCGGCAATCTTTTCGTCAACTAGTTCCAACTCCTTACGCGCACCCTGCAGCGAGCGGCAGACGAGATCTAGCTGTTTTTGTGCTCGTTCGGGTTCACGATCCATATTAGCGAGGTGTTGTTTGGCTTGAGTAAGGGAAACATTGAAGTTACCAGACCCCATCTTATTGGCAACCTCCTTTTCCTCAAGCTGACGCTTTTCAATCTTGAGAGCATCGTATTGGGACACTAACTCTTTAATATGGTCCCCCATCTCCTGAATTTCGGTTTGGATCCTCTCCAGCTTGGGCCGTAGACGAGCCACCTCGGCGGCTTGGGCGTCCTCACGTTCTAGAATAAGACTCTGCTTGCGCCGATCAAATTCCAGTGCCTCGACTTGCAGCACGCTCTCCCGTTCCTGCGCCTCCACGAGCTCCTTTTCGATCCCCATAAGAATTTGCCTCAGATGGTTAATTTCATCATCATCTTTACGAGCGATATCACCACGGGATCTCACCCGTTCCCGCTCGCGGTCCAGGTCACCTCGGAGCTGGCGAGCTCGTTTTAAGAGAATGTTGTCGCGTCTATAGATGGATAGAACATGAGTGTGTAGCTCTTTGAACTTTTCCTTAAGATAATACGCACGCTCCTCGGTAATAAGGCCCTCATCAACTAACGTGTTTAGTATTTTAAAAGCGTTCGAATGCTCCACATCCAAAGCATGGTCTACCAAAAATGAATCAAAAGACTGCATGTATACAAATCAGCGTTGAAGAAGTCTGGAGAAAGCCCCTTCGCACAATGCACCCCTCAAAACTACTTCAAATGGTAAGAAAATGAAGATAGGTTAAATTAATGGGTTCATTAATTTTAAAAAAGGCAAACATTTGAATTATCATGCAAGACATTTAAAAACACAATAGCGTGGCAAAAGTAATGAAATCAAATATAGATTGGCTTATATTAACGCATTATATATATATATATACCATTGTGTTTGCTCAAAATAATTTATACCAATAGTCTGCTCATCTGAAGATTCAACTGTTGTGTAATATAAAATGAAAAAATACGTGGAAATGCCGTGAACGCCAGAGAGAGCAAATATAAGCATGCATGAGAGAGAGAAGGTTATGAATTATCCAACAGATCTAATACGCTGCTTGCATAGTGATAGTGAAACGTAACTTGGGAGCCTATGCCGCAGCTGGCATGTGCCCACCGCTCCGATGCAATTCTCATTGAGGTCTAAAAAGAAGCCAGGGATGCGAGACGGGTCGAAGCCCAACGTTGTACTGCATTGAGGTGTGACAGGTGATGTAGTGTGAGAATAAAAACCTTTCGGAGGTGGCCGAGCCCGTAAAAGGGGAGCCAGCGAACAGGCTCCGGTATCATCAATGCCAACATGCTTAAGTTGGACAGCGCGTATAGTTGAATTTTGTGAAAGGCATTGCATCAAGTAGAGGACCCCATTGTTCCCTATATTGATATTATAACTAAAATTTATAAGCTCCAGAGCTGAGGTGTTCGTACTTCCCATTGGTTCCCCTTCACCGCATGCACCTACATCTGGACTTTCAGACGAGGACTGAAAATTAGGAACCGATGAAAGTGATTGTGGAAGAGACGACGGTATCGCTAAGAGGCCAAGTGATTCGCATAAGAGAACTATGTCAGCATAAGTTAATTTATTTCTGGAGAGATCCAAGGTGCGCAATGTGTAGCGGTGAGATGATATCATCGGGAAAAAAAGGTTTAGTCCTGTTGGTCCATCACAACCAATTTGTAGCCTCAAACGACGTAGTGGGTTCCGCATGTACGACTCCTTGAAGTAGGCTGCCGCACGCTTACATTGTTCCCGACCGAACTTGCATTTTATCACCTCTAAAATGTCTGAGCGCGGAAAAGCGTGCATGATGCGATAGATGGGATCACAATAACAAGCAGAAGAATTTTGAGAAACAGCATTCGAAACAATGATTTCTTGGTCAGTCAACTGCACTTCTTTGGGACTAGGACCAGCCTCTATCGAGGCGGTTGATCGCCGAAGTGCGCCATCGCGAGCGCGCTTCTTTCCTGCCTTGGAAAACATACGTGTTTTACCACTTGTCCAATCAAGAGATAAAAAAATCCCCTTCAGCTATAGATAACAAAAACTAAACCTGGAATAAGAAAATTAAATGATAAATGTAAAAGTGAGCTATTAATCCCTCATGTTATCATATATATATAACAAGCTATTTGAAAAATGATTCATAAAAATACCTTTCTTGAGTATTCAATTTTCATTGCATATAGCTTTGAGTCGTAGCGTATAACAGGCACACAACGAGAAACATGAAATCCAGTGTAAAAAAAAAAATGTTTTTTTTACTTTAAATTTGTTGATTACTATTTGGTAATAACAGTGTGATATGGATGAGCAGACAGCACCTTTCGCAGCGTCATAACAATTGACAACTTTGGTTCATGAATTCGATGATCACCAGTAAGTTTATCGTCTCCTTCAAGAGCATTAACAGAAAAGCGAGCTTGCAGAGGAACTGTTAAGTTTTCATCTGACGCAACACCACTTTCCGTGTTTTTTTGTTGGTAACCATGGATTAAATGTGAAGTCCCATCAACACTACATTTCTTGCCTCTGTGTACGCTCACTCTTGTTAGCGCCGACATGTTTTTGTCATTTCCACAACTTGAAGGCATCAAATGATGCGGTTCGTGTCGCTGAACGTAGCTTATGTCCACAGCCCATGCATGCACAAGCCCATCGGCGTGAGACGTGACGAAACGAGTCCCGGTGGTATTCCACGACAACTTAGACATGCCCTCACAGGCAGCTGTCGTACTCTCCAGAACATGAAGTTTAAGAGCTCGTTCACCAGTTTTGGCAGTATTGCGGCCACCGACACCCGAATCCCCTAAGGCGGTGTGCATGTGCGCGTGCTGGTAAATAATATTGCCACCACTTGTCAAGCCAGTGCTTCTGGAAGATATGCTATGAAGACGCGGCCTCTGAAACAGTAAGATGGTAAAATAATTTGCGTAGACTATAGCTAAGAGGAGAAAGTTACGACCAGAGGAGGGGGACCAGACTACTTGCCGACACATACCATTTTGGTGCGTCGAGCTAGAAGAAAAAACAACGTCGCGGATCTGAGTGCCACCGTCAACTACTAAAAACACTTTAACCGAGCCGTCTTGGTAACCAGACGCCAATAGAGAGCCAGTGTCATCAAAGTGAACACAAAGGCAGCGCGTCGAGGGGTCACCGTGGCCCACCTTTGTATCGACATTTGAAATATTAAGGTTCGAAGTGCTCGAGAAGCGAGGATCTAAATCCACTGAACCTGGCCCTGGTTCTTGAATCGAATCCATTGCTTTCGGTGGGAAAGTGATGTTAGGGTCTTGAGGCCGTGTGGAAACTGTGCAACAGAGAACCCATGGGCTTCCGCCATTTAATGAAGCGCTGCGGCGCACAAACAGTAAAATCTCTCCACTATTGCATGCACAAGCTAATGTGCACTGCGATGAAAAGGCAATAGAAGCCCCATTAGATGCCTTAATATCCGCGTCAAGTGCCCATCGACTATGTGAAAAGCGGTACACACGTATTTGCCAGCCAGGGCAGATCCCGGCTAGGTAGACGCCGTGCTGCCAGGGTCCCCACTCCAGCTGAGTACATGGATACTGTAGTTGATCCACCAAAACCGTCATCTCGGCCGGGTTCCACTTAAAAAGATCCTCGTTCAAAAAAGGTGGTGGTGGCACCCCCGACCCCGACAAGCCCCCTCCTGCGCCAAAAAGGTCCTCGAATGACTTAATTGCGCCCATATTCTCAATCACCGGCATTTCCTGTGTTAACGTTACAAAAATCTCACGTCTAGAAGTTGAAATAGCCATAAGCTTGTAGTGGTTATTGTGCTCCATTGCGATTATGGTAGTATCATGAGACGTAAAGTGGAAAATTGGTGACATGTAGGAAGTCGTGGCGGCTTGCTGTGGGGCTTGAATTCTCCTATGCGGCTCTGTGCCTGATTCCGCATTGCTAAAGGATTTAAAATTAACGTCGCAGGATCTGGGCTTATTTTCCTTTGATGGTATTAACAAGGTAGAAGGTGCCTTTTTTCTGGCAAGGATGGAAAGACCACTGGGAACGAAGTCAAGGAGCGAGGACCTTGAGTTGATTGGAGGAGAAAAGTACTGCCTTAAAGATTTAGAGGTGTCGGAAGAGTTCCCACAATCCTGGCCGCAGGGATTCGAATTATTAGGCTCCATAAATATACACCTTCTAAGGGTCAACTTTGTGCTCACTCTTTTTATGAAATCAAAGAATAAATTGGACCTAGTTATTGTGACCACGTGCGTATAAACTCAGATAGAACTACACACAAATCGGCTTTCTATAACACTTCAAGATAATTTAATGTTTCTTATTTACGTCAAAATAAGAAGAAACTTCAAAAAAGTGTGTACATAAATATAAATATAGAATTTTGCATGAATTTGTACAGAATGAACAAATTTAAACAACAGTTCCATTTTTAAAAAGATTGGTAATACGTTTAAAACTTAGTGATTTACCACAGAATCATGAGTTTAAGTTAAAATGCATAAGAACATTTAAATTTAACACATCAATAGGATATGATTCCATAATTATCTACACCTTTCAAAAAAGAAAACATTAATCCAGGATGATGCTCAGTGAAAGAATACACGAAAATTTTAACATGCGGATTTTTCTTTTTCTTATGGAGTCATATTAATTTTTTCTATTGACATGGGTCAGGTAATATATGAAATAGTCATGAAATATAAAGATGTAATGTATTAACATCAGTAACTAAAATTTAGGTTGAAATCATCTAGAAATTGTATTTTGGAATATGCTTCTGTATCTTAATATATTATATAATTATTTTTTAATGAATTATAAAAACAAATTTACCGAGCATGAAAATATCAAAAATTGTTTCACTTTTAGATCTCGCTGAAATAGTTAGATATTTTTTATATATTGGCGAAAGAAAAATCCAACCTATGTATCTGTCACGATGTTTGATGATGTGCTGCCAGATTGTTTTTCATTCATTTATTTGAAATGTGATAAAAAATATTGGATATTTAAATTATTGTGATTTGTGAAAAAGGCATATATGGTAGGTTAAAAAAAACATAAGAAGCCCTCAATTCTCTTTCATAAGAATGGTATTTCTAAACCTGACACTGAAACGTGCATATTGAAATCAGTAAAACTTACTGTAATAAAGAATATATATGTCTTTTTCGAATTTTTAATGAGACTCCTGACATTATTGACACCCTACATAAATTTAGATAAAAAAGGATAATATGAACCACGTATATTAATACTAAAAAGACTAGAAGCACCATGCTTTAGCGTAGACCTGCTACCTCAATTGGCATCGTCCGATGTAAATTGGGAAACTGAAAGCTTATATAACCTTAAGTATTCTATCACAACGCTATTTGATTTGCCGTTATTACTAAAAAAAGCTGTTAATTTTTTTCGAGGAAGATGCAAAAAAAAGCATTTTGACCGAACAGAACAATTTAACCGTTATCTTATTCACTTAATCTTGTGATTGTTGCTGTTATATATCATTCGGTTGGGATAGGTTAATGGAAGATGTCAAACTACACCGCACAAACAACACAGTAAGATTATTTGTTGTTCCCTTGCTCAATTCATGGTTCATAAGGGTGTTGGTGATGCATTTTGAGAAGCTTTCCCATAGGAGATTGTAATAACATTCCGTCGCTTCCTCAAACGACATAACATCCCACAAGCCATCAAATCCGAAAAGTAAAAAGTAATTTACCGGTTCTAAAGTTATACAAAATATGTCTGCATCAGAAATCAGGCTGGAGGGTTTTACACTCGTATAGTAATCAGGCTTGGATCTCGGTGAGTATTCTTAGGGACCCTCTTCTGAAAGTAGTGCCTCGCCGTCGCACCGAAGTTTAATATGGGGTATGTAAAGGAGTTCTGTAGGTATAATTAAGTCGGATTTGGGGGGAGGGGTTGAGAGGGAGAGGTCATTTAACACGGATTAGAGGTAAAATGCTACTTTAAGAAGTCCCAACAAGGATTTCTGTATATCTCGTGTGTCTTTTTTCCTTCACCAATTCAGGGATGAAACCAACTAAAATGACATTATCTATATTCATCTATGCACTCAAAGATATGAGATGACCATAAGATCAAAGCAATAGGCATAACTTTTAGATTGATGACCATATATGTGAAAACTTGAGTCAGGTACCGCTATATCGTGTTTAGAATGGATTAATTCATTTATTTGGATATTTACATATGTAAATGTAAGTAACTAACTTCTTATTTTGATTCAAATATGGCTATAATATAAGACTTTGTATAGCAGATTTATTTAAAAAAAAACTAATAATAGTTAATAAAACCACTTTCGTGTATTGAAAAATTAGAGGGGAAAAAAATGAATAATTTAAAAACATGCATTTGTGTAACACAAGAAATGAAAAAATATTATAATCAGAAAATAATAAGCTAGTTGAGATACTCGTTGAGTAAAAAAAAGCACACACATCGAATAATAATACATTTTCGAAATCGACCAGTCGCCTGGCATCTATAAAAGGGAAAAAAGCAATGAACAGAACAAGCGGAAAAGAAAAAACGGCAGGGATAGAAAATAGAAAAAAAAGAAAATAGGCGCAATTAAAATATCTTCAAAGTTATTTTTTTCCTTAAATTCTTTATTGCTGTCAATATTTCCTTGAAGTGACACATTTTGTCGGAGCACCATTAGTGAGTAATTTGGTTAGCCCCTTCAGCGGATGTTAAAGATTTTGTATATGCGCTCTTTGCCAACTAATCGATGCTTGTGTGGCCCACCCCCCTTCCAACCCTTTAAGTAGCTTCCACTAATCAAGAGTAAGAAAACAAAAGTCCCAAGATAAAAAAAAATACAATGAAGACTAGGAATCTAAAGTTAACAAGGGAATATTAATTCTGGTGTTCATGCATTATCAGGTACATATACACCACTTCCCTAGACTGTGCCTTCATAAATAAACTCACCACCCTGAGGGTCCTTCGCATAACACTCAAGACAAATCAACATCGTCGTGACGTTATCAGTAGCACCTTTATTGAGAGCCGCCTGCGTCAACTCATCAGTGATACTCTGCGCGGTCTCTCCAGATTTCAATCGCCGGGAACAAAAATCGATAACCTCTTCATACGACATCACATCCCAAAGGCCGTCGCTGCCAACAACCAAAAATTCATCCCCACTAGTCAACTTAATAGAGGTTGTGTCTGGTTGAGAAATAATGCCGGAGGGCTTTCCGTCCGTGTACTCAGCTAGCTTAAACCCTGCGTCACCAATAGCACGCGTAACACCTAAGCTAATGACACTTGGGTTGAACCTAGGATGACCAACACGATTGTGAAATATTTTTCCCCCTGCATCGTGCACCCGTTCCAACTCCTTGGTATTACTTTGTAAGGTATGTTTGACGGTCGGCACGATTGGGGAACCACCACGGCAGAGCACTGCCTCGCAGTCGCCAACGTTGCCAATCACAAGCGTATCATCTATAACTATGACTACTACACACACACTGCCGGATTCGTTTCCGTCCTCCTCTGGGCGCTCCAAAAAATCAGCATCCATCTTTATAATGCTGTCTGAGATCGCCTTCTCGGGACTGGACATAATCTCAGGATGGCCTAAGATGAGCTTGTGGAGATGATCGCGCAAGTACTCGGCACATTGCGCCCCGCCGTGTCCGTCGTAAATGGCAAAGAAAGGGATCCCATCCCCTAGCATCACGTGCTGGTCCTCCATCGTACGGCGCACTCCCTGCTCTGCCGTCGCACCGAAGTTCGTTATTTTCACACAAACACCAAATCGAGTGTCACCTTTTGGATATGGACGATATTGAGAGGGCTCTGAGATATTAGAATTGCATCCTTCAGTCCGTAATATACAATTGGATACGCTGCAAATAGGCTTTAATTCAGATAAAGGACATATAGAATGGTTTTTCGTTTGGTTAATTGATACAACAGGAGTTATTTCATTTTTTGGAGTTCTGGTTGCCACGTGGGAATCTGTATGTAGAGGAGAACGCGAAACTTTTGTCACAGAGTTCGGGGTCATTCGAGGACTAGGAAAGGCAGCTTGTTCGCAAGCGACTTTTTTCCGCTTGATCGGCCCTTTAATATTAGTAAGGCTAGTTTTACAGATTTTTTTAATCTTCGAGACCGGCTGAGTAGAATTTTGGAGAGCAGGCTTTCCATTTCCAGGCATTGATGAAATTTATCTGCCCAAGAAGGGAAAAGACCTTCCCTGTGCACTTCTCACAGAGTACCACAGTCTCTGTATTAAATATGTATTATTCAGTATATTGGATAAATAGGGCGTATTGTATTATTTCTCGCCCTTCAACTTCAATCAATCTAACAAAATGAGCCAGTAACTAGTTGTAAACCAAAACAATGATGCTAGTGATGACAGTTACACGGAAATCTTCAGAAAATAATCAAACCAATATGTAGATACCCTGAAAAAAAATGAAGAATCAATGCTCGATTCCCCAAATAATAAAAAAGAACCTCTAACTACAGAGATACGTTCAGAAATATATATAATATAAACAACAAATTCTACTATTCTACCTGTCGCGGCTATTAAATTTACGAAAACCAATAGAAGGTCAGAAAAAGTGAGAATCACTAAAGTAAGTGGCTTGGGGTTTTAGGTGAATGTACACTTAACCGAACGCATTGTACATAAACGATGAAAAAGAGCCAATATTATAAATGACAACGTTATGACATCGTCTTTGTAGTTTTGTTTCATAGGCTTAATAAGCAACAAAAAAAGGATAAAAAAAGTATGGGCAAAATAAAATAAATTTCAATCTTTTAAGCAGAGTGTTACTTTCATAATAAATAACAATCGAGGATAGTACAACTAGATTTATTGCTTCAGTTTATCAATTTATTGTTGTGCTTGAATTTTCGAATCCTTGTATTCTTTACTAGGAAAATGGAGAAGTCTCGTGTATGCGATCATAAAGTAATTTAGCGCAAGCTTCGATTGTTGCACCATTCGGTATGTCGTAATGAAGACCTAGCTCCTTCCAAATACTTTTCATAAACTCATCTATGGTGCTTTCCTCAATGGAGCTGGGTAATTTCGTCACTAATTCTAGCAAACATGGTGATGAAATATTCGATGCAAGTACAGATGTAAAAGGTGAGCTCAGTGTGCAACGAAAAGCGAGAACACAGCATAAATATTTCCACTCATAATAAATGTGTCGCCGAGTTTCCAGACCAACGTCAGGACGATAGTATGTCTGCGGAGAATAAATTGGCATACAGACGCTTCGAAATATGTCTTTGAAGTTGTTTCCTGTGTGGGTCTTCGATTCCAAATCTTTATCAGTCACATCTTGCTTAAGCTTTTCCGATAGCAAAGTCTCTTGCTCAAGGCAATGTTCTCGAGCTTGAGAAAGCTGTGTGGTGAAAAAAGTATACTTATCTCTCAACAAATTTATGCCTTCCTCTGAGATACTCGGGTGGTATGTAAAAATAAACTCTATCAGTAGGAATAAGTATGGAATATTGAGAAGGTGTGCTAGTAACGATGCTCCATCATTCTCTGACGGCTTCAACTCTACTATGTCCAGCAGTTTCTGCACCCCACTCATGTCCTTTGTGGTAATGCAGTAAAGGCTCATCCCCAGCATGGCGTGTCGCATAGCTCGAGCGAGGAGAAAACAGCTTTCACCATCTTGCGTACAGTAACCTTTTTCAGCATTACGAAGAGGAAGTATTAGTCCCTGATATAGGCAACGTAGAGACATCTCGCACACAAGTTTGAAGGAGGCATCAGTATGCATAGATGGGTCAAACAGAATACCAGATGTTGTGGGCTCCGACGACATATGGAGCTCAGCCCATGTCGCGGTCCGTTTAGACCAAACAACATCAACGGTACCGATCCTTTGCAGTTGGTGCACCAGAGCTAGAATAAAAGGATTAGTCATTCGACAACTCTCTGAACCTTCAACATACCCTTGTGCGTGCGTCATCAAGGTAGCTCGTAAAGTGATGCTAGAATGAGCACTAGAATCCGGAAAGGTTATATTCGGGTTATTGAATAAAACTGATATCGATGGTCTGAGCTCTTCTGAAAGCTTTGGGAAACATATTGCTCCAAGAAAGTCACAACATACCCTCACAAATACATCAGCAAGATTGCTCTCCAGTAGCTCTACTCGTTGCCATGTGACACTCCTCATCAACTCAAACAGAGTGTCCCAACTCAACTTGAGAAGATGCTGGTCCACACTGCATGCATATAGCATTTTGTGTAGCGAAAGGTAAACCAACATGTGATAGTCAGCTTGGTTTAAACTGGTTTTACATGGTTTCGTTTTATGTGCAATGAGGGTTGAGAGTATAGGGCGCAGCATGACGCTAAATAATGATTCTTGAATATCTTTTGAGAAGAAAACAGCGTAATGCTTTAACAAAATCCATATGGAGCTGATAGCATGGCATCGCACACGCACTGAGTTGTGCATTACCACAATCGGTATTAAACCTTCAAACAACGACATCCAGAGGTGATAGTTACTCTTCCCCACGCATGAATTCGGTTTCTCAAGCAATCTCGTGGCGTTGAGAGACTCAGGAGAGAGAAAAACACGGACAAATGGTTTGGAGAGATTTTGTGACACCTTAGCATCAGGAAAGTGACACGCCCAGTGCAATATATCTTCTGGCTCATAGAACCCAATCGGCGGGGACTCAAGACCGTACTGCAGCCAACGCCCGCAAGCTACCAAGTACGAAATAGCCTGTAAGGGTATCTTTTCGTTTGTGTTACCAACACAAGCAAAAGTAGTAAGACAAAATATGAGATCACTGAAACAGTCCTTGACATAGTTCAAATGTCGGCTTATGATACTCTCGCAGACCTCCCAAGCTAACTCAGTGACTTCTGGTATAACAGCGGTACGGCTCAAACATGAAAAAACAACGTTCCAGCCACTCGCCAGGTGCTTTGCAAGAAAATCGATTAGTTCTGACATGATCGTAATAACACGCTTACGGATAACATGATCATGATTATTCATCAGAATATTCTCAAAAGGCATGAGAACCTCCTTTTGAAAGGAATAATTGAGAAGTTCCTCGTGCCTTAAGTATGTTAAGGCGATAATTCGTAAGCCGTCTAGAGACAAATTAGCTATATTTGCATGCATCCTTCCAGCCAACACAAAGACCTCGCTCGCATTCGACCATAGTTCTCGCCACTGCAAACGTGTAGTAAACGAAGCGCAGACCGTTACAAAATCAAAAAGCTTAGAGAGGGAAAATGTGCGGGCGTGTTTTAGCTCATTTTTGCACACCATAACGAGCCCTCTCGCCATTTGAAGTTGAGTCATAGATGGGTACCGTGTAACGTCGAAAAGGCACTCTAGCCAAAGATCCACAGAGCTGATGCGAAACGATCGAATCGTTCTTAATATGGTCTCACGACGTTCTATGGAGTCTATATCGATACTCGAAGGAACTTCGTCCAAGGGCCCGAACCATAGATCTTCCGGTGAGACGCACTCTTGCAGCGGTCTAGAAGAATCCTCAGGTCCCCTTATAGGAGATACGGGCCAAGGTGGCGACAAACATTTGCTTTGGCGCTTCCACATACCCTCTAGCCCATTCGCCAAAGCGTCCAGTAGTGAAACTGCTGTATAACCCGCCTCCCACGCTTGTGCAGTAAATGACACACCACTCAAGATAAACAAATTCAAAAAACAGGCTAGGAGCTCCAAGCGAGATGGTGAGATAGTTTGACGAACAGTCACTTGGAAAGCATCCTGAACTGAATTTTTTGCTCTAATAGAAACTGTTTGCTGCAACTGTGTCATCTGGAAACATTGCTCAAGTAACATTTCCAATTGTTTTACATTTCCAAAGGAGCAACACACATTCACTGTGTTGGTAACACCTCGAAGAAGAATTTCGAAAAATTCGTGGTCCGCTGTGCTTCTCATGGGTGTCTCAATAGTTTTAGAGTGTGAACGGTTTGCAGAGCCATTTGTCAAATATGTTTGACGCTCAGAGTCCTCAAGTAACTGCATCAAAGAATTAATAAGCTGATCACAAATGAGTTCAACGGATATTTCCCACATTGGAAACGCATTTTCAATAGAGGTAGCCGACACGTAAACCGAGTTCGGTAGATTTTTTGAGGACTGTAGCCCTTCTATGACGTCTCTGAGAGCCTGGCGGAGTTCCTTTTGGTACATCTCCTTCCGTTTGCGCTGTGCTACACCGAATATATTACTACCGAAAGTATCTATGGGTAGCAGAATATTGTCCGTAATGGCAGTTGCTATGGGGCTAAAGCGGCAGAGAATCGGGATTGACTCCAAGATGCTGCCCTCTAACCGCTTTCCATCTACAGAATATGCCACTGTGTCAACATTTTCTGACCTACTGCTTGGATTCATTTCCAAAGATGAACCTTTACGGAAAGACTTTGTTGGCCGCAAAACGATCTCTCTTTGTGTAACACTCTCATAAATCTCACCAAGAAGCGAGGCGTCAAGATCTCGTCCCCCATCGATACCTCTGTTATTTTTGATAAATCCCTCTTTGGTCATTTTGTTCTTGATATGAGGACTATGTGCGTCGGTATTGAGCATACAAATGGAGTAAGAAAGAATAAATGCCGATTCCGCGGAATAAAATTGATCCGGATTCTGTTTACAGTAATGAGCGGCGAACAACTCCATCGTTTTATCTACTATCTGAGCTTCTCCTAGAAGTTTGAATTCGCCAAGAAACAAACGCAGAGCCTTGTGCAACTTCATATTACAAAAGTCGTGGAGTTTGATCCATTCATCAAGTAACAAGCGCGAAGCCTTGTTTCGAAAGCACCTGGCAAAGTAACTACCGAGAACAAGTTTGTTCAAGTAGTCCCTGTTTTCAAAAAGAAAAACTGCTACCTTGTGAACTGCTTCTTCCGATGCAGCAACCCCCTCATTGTTAACGACATTGGAAAAAAAAATTGAGTACTTGAGAGAACTACCGCATCTTTATCTTCTAAAGTCATATTGGGAGTATAATTTTTTGGCGGATTGGTGGTTTTTGTTATGCGTGCTATCGCAGCTGCTAAGGCATTCTTTGAATCAAATCCCTCATTTCCTCTGTTCACATTCGGCAGCAAGATTGAACTGTATAAATAATCAATGGCTACTTCAGGGTTGGCCACTTCATTAAATAATATAAAAAAAGCTTTTATTGTGTCCTTGTAGTGTTTTGCTTTTAAAAAATCCTCGCTTTGTCTTGAACTAGTGCTCTCAGGCGTCGTGCCAAATTTTTGAAGTGACTCAGTATTCTCAGCTTCTTCTTCGTAGGATCCTTCAGCTTTTCTTCGTACTTTCTGTTCAGTAATGTCGTTTTCATTAGTAACCATTAAATCTGAGGTGAGCTTTCCTGATATGATATTTTCGTCATTCTCCACTCCTAAAGGTGCAAAGGTCTCAAGTGTCATGGATTTGGACATTTGCTGAGGAGAATTTGTTTCGTCTTCTTCGCATTTACAATCGCTTTTGCCCTGCTTGTTCGTCTTAAATCGATCGATCCACTGAACATTCGATCCTGAAACGAGGAGTAAAGTAGCTAAGGCTTTTCGGCGAAGTGACTCTGGAACCTCATAGGGTAACTTAACCTTTATAAAAGCCTCTAAGCTCTCAAAGTAATTGTCTTTATCATTGTTGTCGATCAAAAAATGTTTGCGTAAGGGTCGAGAGAGTGCGTCAAGATAGCCGATCATTTCCTCGTAGATACTGTAAGAACAGGTATTGCAATCATAGTTCAAAAAAAGGTTCAGAAGATTCTGTGGCTCTTCGATGTAACACTGAAATACTTCTATCACCATAGACTTGTGCATTAACGAAGTGAACTTGGATTCTAGAACACGAAAATACACGTGCCGAAATATTGTAGAGTTTTCATTCACAAGTTGCGGTCCATAGGTCATACAGCAGTGTAATAGAATCTTAAGGGAAAGCCGAAAAATATCAATATCGGTCGAAAGGGATGTTCGCACTACAGCAGGAATAACATTTTGACGGACACAGCAAATTACAGGTTCTGTATTATGAAACACAGAACCACCCCTCACTATGATATGCAGGATAAAGTTAAGAGCTGTGGAGACACAATATGACGTGAGAACTTTATTAGAAGAATCATTATCAAATATTTTTTTCTCACAGAGTACAGCTAGTGTACCTCCATCAGGTGATGATATTGTATCATGAACAACAGCTCTTGCAGTATCCGTATCATCGGAGGTCAGCGGCGCCACCTGAGCTATGCGCGAACAAAATTTCAGCACTTCAATCAAATTTTCACCAGGTACAACATCACCACTGTTACTGTTATTCTTAATATCAACCCTATTCTGCCCTGTGTGCAAAAAATGGGACCTTCCGCCTTCCTCAGCCAGGCGTACCTTAAGCTCGGCGTGCTTAAAGATAGCCTTTAGAAGTTGATTTAATGCCTTTTTTACCTCTTCAAACAATAGCGATGAAATGTTGGAAAAGGAGAATATTGAAAATAGAAGCTGGATTACTTTCATAAGACGCGGACCATACAATACAAGAGTATGGTACCGGATATCAACTGTGCTTAGCAGTTGGCTACTGTCACGGCACATGCGGGGAACGGCTGCAGCCACGAGTGATGCGATGAAAATAAAGCAAAGCTTTTCGTTGGATTCCTTGGGATGGACCATGTCACCAGAAGCTAACACAGCATCAACAAGTGATATACGAATATTAGTCTTCTGTGGAAGAGGACTCTGAGGTGTAGGCACTTCCGCTGATACAGTATCTTCTTGATTTATGTTGCTAGAGAAACTCTGCTTCGACACAGTCCCATATGTTTTACACGAAATACTAGGGGGTGGAGTAATACACTCAAGATCGCAAGGAATTACCCCAGAGTTCAGTACCACCGCTGCGAGCTCAAGCGCATTCACAAGAGTCCTGGTAGTATGTTTGGGCATATTACTAACATTGTGTTCTGTATCACGTGTAAGGAGAATACCACACACAAAGCTAAGTTTATTGAGGGCTTCTTCGTTAGATAAATACTGCAACCTGGGGTCCAGCGGCGGCACACCATCCTCTAAAACCCTTTTCATACGATAATCCCTTGAGTCTTCGTCTTCAGTAGACACAGCAAAAGAACTACCAACTGTAGAAATCTCTTCCTTATGTGACGTAAATCCAGTGTCAGTGTTGTTGTAATTGTCATCTTTTGTGGCAAGCTCAGAGGTCAACTTGCTACTTTTAGCCCTCTGAAGATGCTCCTTTATACTATTTACTACACTTAGTAACTCATAGTACTCTTTGGTGTCGGGCTTTTCGTCTCCAAGTGTGTGTTCACTCACCTCCAATATCTCATCTAATCCCTGATGCATTAATAAAAATATGACAAAAGGGTTTAACCTTCTTAATATAAAAAGTGGACTTGGTAAATAAAGGTTAAAAAAATGACCGTCCAAACTTTCCGCTTTCTATCATGAACCTCTCTCCAATTTAGTGGAGAAAAAAGTTACTTAGAGGAAGATAAAAAAAAAAAGAGTAAATAAAGGGTTTCTAAAGTCAATGATATAGTTACACATATATTTTAGTAGGTACAACTTATTGGCTAAATCCCTGAAGAAAGCACCCTTAATAAAATAGATTCATTTGAGAGCCAATTTTGTTGAAAAGAAAATGTATGATAATAAATTACTTCAATGTTTTGTACTTCACAATTCGTTGAATTAATACTTTTAATATCATAAAAAATGTAAATCTAGTATATTCCTTGTATTGCTCATGAGGTATCTAACATCTATTATTATTTAAGCATCTAAAGCAAAATAGCTCTGAAAATGCAAAATAAACGTATGAAAAAATTCAGTCGGTGTGTGTAATGCCTTACCCCTTTAACCTTTTGATAATTACTATGTTTTCTCATCAAATTAATAAATTTGATATAAGAAAATACTTTCACAAATCATTTATGGAACTCTTTAACGTTACCCATGTTTCTCTTTACTTTGACTGTAAAATTTTCATTTGTCCATTTTAGATGGAGTTTAGGGACTGTAGTGGCATCATCCTACCCCTAATTGATGTTATACTTCACTTTAGCATGATAGAAAATAAAATTACTATCTATGAGAAATCCAGACCTTATACATATTTTTTTCATTTACTCCGAAGAGGACGTTTTGTCTCTACCGCACCTTGAGCTATATCATCTTTGTATCAGTATTGGTATTAGAAATTGATTGAACTCTGTTTAGTATATCGATTTCTCTTTGTAAACGAAAAACTTCAGCATCGGACTCAGCTAGGATGTGCAAAGCACTCTTCTCACCTTCGCGTGCAGCCTGCAGCATCGCAGTTAACTCCTCTAGTTTATCAAGGGCATCTGAAACTTCCTTATTCTTTTTCTCAAGCGCTTCATCCACTTCGTGTATATTTTCCTTGTGTATGTTTGCCATAGACAACATTTCCTCTTTCAGAATGTCGATCTCTTCCAACTTCTTCAACATGTCTTCCCTGGCATCGATGAGATTCTTCTGAAGACGGCTAACTTCTTTGCATAGTTCGTCATTCACAATGCCTTCATGTTCAAGCAAGTGTTTCAGACGGTTGACCTGGTCTTGAAGTATTGAAATCTGCGTTTCAGACTTTTTAGTTTCATCTTTGTGAATTTCTTGGTACTCAAAGAGCTCACATTCACATGCAGCAAGGCGCTGAATAAGTTCCTTCTCATACTTATAGCTTTGCTTTGCTGCAAAGTCGTTAAGATCTCTAATTACCTGATTGTACTGATCGGTCTTTTTCCTCAATTCGTTGACAAGGTCTTCTGTACGCCGGCTTACGACATCCAACTCCATCTCTAAAGTCATCGTCTTGTGTACCCATGAGTCTGTATTTTCTTTTGCAGCTTTTAATTCCCCACGCGATTGTTCAAGATCCAGATATATACTTTCCAATTTAGCCTCCTTTGCAGTTCTTTCTACAATCATTCGATTGATTTTATCAAGTATGCTACTATTCTGAGAATTACTACTCAAAATCTGTTGTGAATGAAGGAATTGATTTTCATTTGTCTCCAACTGAACCGCCGCGCCACGCTCAGCTTCATTAGATATAACAAACGCTCCAATGGTCCTTTCAGGATTAGACATTGCCTCAGTAATAACTTCATCTGTAATGCCGAAAATATGCATAGCATCTTCCATTTTACTGGATATAACACCTAAGTCTTGTTGGAGCAACTCAACCTCAGTTTGGGCTTTTATTAATTCTTCTTTCCTGTACTCACTTTCAGTTGTGAAAAAAATACGAACTCTCTCAAGTTCTGTTTCTTTTTCAGTTAATAAAAGTTGAGTTTCTTCATATTTCTTCCTTTTATCAGTTAGTTCATGTAACAAATCTTCGAGTTTCAACATTTCTTCTTTGTCAACATCCAGTCTGTTAGTAGAAGATATAAATGCATTTTGAATGATGGAACTCATCTTCGCGAGCTTCTCTACCATAACCGCATTTGCATCGCGTAGCTCATCAAACTCTTCCAATGTAACACAAAAAAGTGGCTCATACTTAAGAAAAGACATTTGCACAGGTGCCAACATATCAATGTCAATCTCTTCGATATCGTACTCACATTTCAATGTACAATCCTTCTGACGAATTTTAAAGGCTTCAAATCTTTTTAGCCAAAAGGTTCTAATTTCCTCCTTTTGCTGTTCCAATGATGATTCTAAATCAAAAATTCTTTCATTAAGAGCAGCTTTATCGTCTTCATATTCCGTAGTTTTAGTGCTTAACATAATCATCGTAAACATCTCTTTTTGCTGAGCATTCTCGGCATTACATCGAGCCTCCTCAAGCAGCATATGTGCTTCTTCAAGCTGATTCAAGATGTCGGTATGCTTTGACTTATATTCCTCCAAATGATGAAAAAGAGACTCCCTTTTTGATTCTTCCAATTTCAATCTCTCTGAAAGTTCAACTGCACATTGGCGAGACTCAAGAAGTTCCTCAGCGGTGGCGACAAATAGTGGCTCCGATACTATTATCGTGGGATTTACTGGCGTAAGTGCCGCATCTTCAACTGATAAAGCTTTATCGGACACATGCAGCAATATCGGCTCGCGCTGACGAATTGCAATCACAGTGCTACGTCTCACACGGAAAGCCTCAAGTTCACCTGTATTTAGCAATGCCTTAATCGCAGCATTTTCTAATTTCATTGAGTTCCATACATATAAAAGTTTTACTAATCTTTTTTTTAAGGTTTCACTGCTTTTTTGTTGATCGTTCTTTTCCTGTCCTATATCCCCATTAAAATTAACCAACTGAATCGAGCGCTGTGTTAATTCCTCATCGAAATGATGGAGATATTGAGTCAGTTCATGTAAATTTGACTCTTGTATATCCAAAGCCTCTTGTGCCCTTTGTACGCGTATCTTCATCGAATTATACTCTTCCATAGTTATTGAGTACAGAGGCTCTACGCCCGATTGCGTATGTATAGGTAAATTGGCTTCAAGACGTACTTGATCGGTATTTTTATGTCTTAAATGATGTTGCTCAAGCTCCTTTTCATGATTCTCAATAAGAAGTTTTACTTGTTCAATAGCGTTTTGGAGACGAGTGATCTCACTTACCAAAGCTTTATTTTCATTTTGAGAGGTTATTATGTGCCTTTGCAGTTCATCACTCAACCTTTCCAATGAATGTTTCAAAAACGTGTTCTCTTCTCTTAGTTGGTATGAGTCCATTAGAAAGTCACTTATCTCGCTCTCATATGCATCGTTGATACTATACATATTTTCTATGTTTATGTTTGTGATAAACCAGTAAGTAGATATCCTTTGGACCTTTCAAAACCCTATAAAATACAGCAATTATCCTATACTGTGGAACCTAATACCCTCTTGAATACCAGCATGAATCAGAAAATATTACAGACACAACAAAGAGGCTAATTTTGTATCAGAAACCCTACCTGTACTATCACCATTACAAAATTATCGAATACATAATTAAAAAAAAAGGATCGAACTTGTCCTTTATCAAATTGAACTGAACATATATAACGGAATGCATCGGAGTGTAACAATTGAAAGCTATTTTCTTTATAAACGACTTATAGTTTTAAAGAAAATATAAAAATAGAGATTTCGTTCATGCCCACTCAAGGTTAATGAAATCTTTGATGTACTCACAATGTTCTCAGCATACTCAGTGTCGATGAAGTGCTTAAAGTTCCTTCGCTATATAGGTAAATAATATGAGATTTCCTGATATATATAAGGAGTTCTGTGCTGCTTTCAACCCCTGTGGGAAAAGAGTGTCAATATTCTAAGATATATTTTGCTTTATATATTTACATCATGTCTGACACAAAACGAGAGTATTGAAATAAAAATCTATCATTTTTTGAAGTCAGAATTATGCATCTAGTTAAAGCTGTTGCTTCACCGATGTAATCCCAATATAACATAGGTTACTTTTCATAAAAGGAAAGATAATCCTAAAGGTTGGAAAAAAATTGATGCATTTGTCTAAAATTCAGTGTTGTAGATTCTACTGAAATAGAACATAAGCCTTTTCGATCGTAGAATATTTATCCTTCATTAATTCACCTTTTTAGAGCATTAATTCAAATCACAAATAAGCAAGCATAAACATTTACGCTTATAATGAAACAATCATATAATTCTCTATTATATCAGGTCGACCACTGAGATAAGTTGAACCCTATAATTTGTGACACTAAAATTATATATACTTCTTGAATTATATGAGCTTTGAATTCAAATATTCTAATAGTGAAATGAGTCACAAATTTGAAATCAAATCATTATAATCAATCATTAATGGTAACCGTGATATTGTTAGTTATAAAAAATGCCTTCAGATACGGAGGCAGGTACCAAGTATTATTGCCCCTTATATAAACAACAAACAATTCATTTATTAGTATCGTCGTTATAATATGAAGTTAAAATTAAAAATGGATCTAATTCAAATTATGATTACTATTTTATTAAGTATCATATATATATATATATATATATATAGAAGAGATCGCATCAGTTTTTTTTTAAGTTTATGCATTTAGAAGTAAATAAAATCTTTAATGAAAAGATGGGCGTTTAGAAATATACGATCCTGTAGCCTAACCACTAAAAAAAAAGAACGAATGGAAGTCAATACTAATAAATGTAACTAATAGAAAGAAAAGATGCAGCATACTTTAAAATTACTGCAATAGCTTTTCAAAAGGTTTGTCAATTAAAAGGATAGTTGTGGAGTAATTAACAGCCAAATAGCATTTAGTATTGAAACCGTGAACATTTATCCTTTTTATCTGAATGCAATAATAATAGTAACAACATGGAAATATATTTGTCAACACAAAAAATAGTCAGAATGCGCATTAATCCCAGAGTAACTTCCTTAATCTCGCAGAAAGGGTGATAAAGGCAGTGGCAACCTACAAACCCTAAAGGCAAATAATCAAAATAAAAGTGAATAAAATGAAAAGAGAAAGTATATCTTGCATTAATAATAA
>HF955199.1:1630997-1641137 GCA_000982615.1 Phytomonas sp. Hart1 | reverse complement strand
AGGGAAGAACGATCCTCCCCTCGCCCCCCCCCTCCCCCTCCGAACCAGATTATAAAAGATAAAGAACCACATATTTCTTATACCAAGATGTGGCATGAAAAATGCTTGGCGGGGGCCATAAAAATCAATTCCAGCATTTCTGCTTTGAAGCAACCCATCTTCAAGATAAACAACGGTGTTTGCCAAATTTAAATACATAAAAATACTCCAATTCGCTTCGTTCTTTGAAATAAGAGGTTGGCAAATATTAATTTATGACAAAAAATCAAAACGAGGCACAGCCTTCGGATCCCGAAGGGGGGAGGTTTACGGGGCTGATGTTTCTTAAAAGGAAAACGGCCCCCGAATCAGAAAAAAAGTATTTTTAGGCATATATTACGCCGTTTCTGTTTAAATGTATTAAATATTCAGAGAAAAAATACACCACCTAGAGACGCCATTGTAAGATATTCTTAAAAAATCTATGTATCAAGTCGAAAGGGTGTAAAATTCCAATAAATGGTAAATGGATCAAAAAGGGTGTTGGAAACGATGGGAATAACAATCATTCAAGAGAAGAATGACGATGATTTAGAAAAAAAATCAAGAGATATTTGAAAAAATAGAAGATAGAAGGAAGTACTGCAAAAAATAAATAACATTTTAAAGAATTTTTTTTAGCATGCCATGGACCCGAACCAAAACCACAACTTTATCCGTGAAAATGAGAATGGGGGATGTGTTTCAAACTTTTCACGACATCTTTGAAGCAAAAATGGAATTTTTAAATTCAAGTACTTAAAATATTATTTTTATGAGGAAAGAGAATCACTTTAATATTTTTCCAAGGGAAATCAAACAGGTGACCCGGCGCATGATAAGCCATTCCAAAAAAACATCCCAATAAAAAAAGAAAGTTTTACTTGAAATCAACATTTATATGAAATATTTATATAGTATCGTTTTTTGAAAATATTTGAGCTTAATGAACATTCCATTTTATTTTTCTTCTTATCTTCTGTACTGAATGCGTTTTTTTATCCTTTTGGTGTATTTTTATAAAACCCTTTGGTTTTGAATTGTTTTAATTTTCGAAGAGGTGGTAATTTTAAAATAAAATGAGATAAAAATATCTAGTAGAAAAGGTATGATTTTATTTCCATTAATATGGAATATTAATGGGCGTTTTCTTTACCTTCTTGATATTTGAGTTGCTTTTAGAAAAAAAGCATGATGGGAATCAAATCGGTTTTTTATTTTTATTTAAATTTGAAATAATTTATGTTAAAGATAATGCGAAATTGGTTTAAACAAACGCTTAAAGTTTATTTTTTTTGTGTTTTCGATGAAGCTGAAATTTAATAATGAACATTTAGGTGCCGAAGTGCCCTTCACTTTATCTTTTCGCTTTTGAATTGTGAAAAATAATGTTGAAAATAGAGAATAAGCAAAATGGGAAAATCTCCAATACAATTGGAATGGTTATAAAATTCAAAGTGGGATTTCAATAGAAATATAAGTGGTGATAAAATAAAAACCTCTATTCTTAGGATGCTTGCGGCGGAATTTATTGAAAGTAGATTTTTGCCCCCGTGGTGAACATTTAAACTTTTTTTAGATCAAAAAATAATTTGCTGGCAATGAATTTATATTGAAATGGTGGATTTTTAATAAGCATTTTAGCGTAACAAGTATGTACCCCAAAATAAATCTAGAAAGCGTATCGCAAATTTGACGTCCCGAATGGGGATGGGAAGGCCAAGGGCGAGAAGCCCAAGAATATCATAGGTATGGCTTGGTTTTCTTTCAAAATAAAATTTACGTCACCGTTTTTCCCCTTTTTATATTCCCTGGCGCCATTTATCCTCTTTACTTTGGCTATGGGTGGGAAAAGATCAAAAACGAAGGTATTTGGTCATAGTGGAGTGGAAATTCAGTAAGAATTTTATAGATTAGAGTATTTACACTTGCGGATGTTTATGAAAGGGGTGATGGGTAAATTCATGAACTCTACTTCTAAAGGATTATTCCCGAAATGTGATTGTTGATCCGCCCCCCCCCCCCCCCCCCTCCTCTTCAGTAAAGAAATTATCTTTTACCCAGTCGTTATGCTTTAGCCTGTGTCATTTGTAGGTTTCTGGGGGGTCTTTATAACAGTTTCATTCTTAAAAACAGGGCTCGTCTTGACTATTGGCAGATCATATCGTCAGAACTCTTTAATATGTTTTCTAGGGGAGATTTTCTGTTAATTTCAAATTGAAATGGGTCGATGGTCTTTTTATCACATGGCACGCAAAGCGAGTCGTTTACTACTGTGGAATTTTTTATACATCAAAGTACCAGAAATTTAGCAACCTATAATATAGATGTTAAAACTTACAGGTTTCTAAATTCCTTTAAGTTCTCTTATGGGGTTTGTTATCTTTTCTAAGATTTCTATTAAAAAACTTTGCTTGAGTTCTATAAGTGCATTGTGTGAGTCTTTGGTTTTATATTCATTATGAGCTTGCGGGGTGTCACTGAGGAGTAAAACTAAGGTTTATAAATATCTGATACGCGTAAGACATTGTAACTGAATTTTAAGAGAACATTCATATTACCAAAAAAAAACTTTCAAAAGATAATAAACTTGCGAATACGTAGCGGGCTTGAAGTTAATCATAACGAACACAAATTCTATACTTCAGTGTATGTCAAATATTAATGAAGATGTATTTTTTCCATTTTTGTACTTTTACTTTACTGTTGTAAGAGTTTTTTTTGCCGATTCTTATGGGTTTTAATGAAATGATTGAGTTGATGCTCCTTTTATTTATAATATGATTAATTTTACTTCATTCCTTATCTAAAAATACGAGCCCTAGTTAAAGCAGGGTAAATTTACTTTATTGTATAAAGATGCTCATTTTCGCTTTTTTATTCTATTAGTTTCTTTTCTTATAAAAAGAAAAGAACTAAATTCTTTCTATTTTATCTTATTGTTGTTTATTAATCTATTGCTGACGACAAAGATTGATACTTACTATAACATTATTGTTTCTATATCTTTAATTTAAGACATCAATGTGTATAAAAATACTATGATTTATTACCAAATTATCTTATAACTGTGACAATAGACGTAAAGTTAAGGTTAAATCCGCTTCACTTTTTTTTGATATGGAACTTCTGGGATTTGATATTAGAATAATATTCAGAAATCAAATTTCTTCTTATTATGTTGAGGAATCCATAGCATACACATCGTATTGTATAGTTTTTTCTTTTATCATTACATTTATTTATCCTACTATAATAATAGAAGTTTTAATTTTATAATTATATAAGAATAAAATATTAGTTTGTTTATTCTTATACCTTACTGAAAATCAATTGACGTGATTATTTTTTATTACATGTTTTTCATACAAAATGTTTAAGTAATGATAGTCATAAATAATTAGTTTTATTTTACACTTAAAATAAAATAAATTTATAAGCAATCAGCCGAAAGTCTTTACAGACACATTTTTTTTGTGAACTTTATTGATATTTTTTTTCTGTATTTGTCTCTTTGATTATCACTAAATTTTTCGACACACATATCTTTTCCAATTTTATTTTAAGATGAACAAAAAAAGACATTAGCATAAAAAAAAAACGATTATTGCCTCAAAAAAGGAACTTTTGAATTAAGGAAAATATAATGTATTCAAAAGGCAAAAAAGAACAGCAGCCTGCAAAGGATCTCAAGATTTATGAACTAGAGCTGCTTGTAAAGGACCTGAAGACAGAACTTAAGGAGTGCAATGGCTTAAAAGACAAGCTTGAGCTTGCTAACAGAAATTCTTGTGTTCTTGAAGAAGAAAATGTCAATCTTATAAGAACTCTTAAGACCATGGGAAATGTTAAAACTGACTCCCAAAATTCGACTACTAGCGCAGGAGCCATGAAACTTATCAGTGAAAATGAGGATCTTCGGCGGGCCCTAGAAAATTCATTATCAGATCTCGAAAAGACCAAAGAAGGCTTTCAAGACCTAGTATTAAAATTAGAAGGCCAGATTCGTCAGATATCTGAGGAGCGTGACAATATAGCAAAGGAAAATGAACGCCTTGTAAAAGACCTCGATTCATCAAGGCATCAGTATTTTGAGTTGAAAAATGCTTTGGACGACGAGCTGGCGATTTCAAAAGCTGAAATAGGTGTATTACTTCGAGAAAAGGAACGTTTGGTCGAAAAAAATGACTATGTAATATCTTCAAAGAAATCCACTGATGTATCAAAAGGTGGGAATTTAGAGTCCCACTCAAAGTCTGACGCGGCTTCAATTTCTTTGAAAGAACGATTGTTAAAAGAAGATGTTGAGGAACTCGAAGTAAAATTGAAGGCGTCAGCGGAGCGGCTTTGGCAGAAGGAAAATGAGTGGCTTCTTGCTGAGGCCAAATTTAGAAGTGAAATATCAGCATTGAGGGATAATAAAAACAAAAAAACAAATGATAAGGAGGTTTATCGTGCATTGCATGATCAAATTTCCACCCTCAAACGAGATCTTGCTGCACTTCGAGAAAATACATTTTCAGTTTGCCGAAATTTAAATACAAAACATGTCCGCAAAGATTTTGCATTATTTTCGACTGAAGATATGATGATTAATATCGATAGCAGCAATCCTTCTATTGATCTTATAAATAAAGATGAGAACATTTTGCCACAAAGTCAAGTGGTTTTGCAGAATCGTGTCAATTCTCTTATAAAGGAAAGGGACGACCTTCACGAGGATCTGGACAATTTAAAGACTACATTACTTCAGTTTTTATCAGATATTGAGGATAGGGATATTTACTGTAAGGAACTTGAAATCAAGTTGGCTACTTCAAACCAGTTGAATTACACAACGATCCAAACCAAACCAGATAGTCCACTTGTATTAGATTACGGACTTGAAAGGAAAAGTAAGCATTTGACACGAAACTCAAAGTTTACACAGGATGCTGAAGTAAAGGCTCTGAAAGGGGAACTAAAAGAGTTGCAAGGTCAACTGAACGATTTGCATGCCATCCAAGAACAAAAAGATGCCATACATAATGTTCGTTTAACAGAATACCAAAGGCAAATAGAAGAACTTCTTGACGAAAACAATAGTCTTTGTCAAAGACTGAAGAGCTCTTCTTGTGAGAAAACGCGTTTAAATATCAATGGTCAAGATGGTCTTGAAGATGTGCTGGATTTTCTAAGGGATAAACGAGAATCAGTTGATGAAGTTATGTGTCACCTTGAGTCCATGTGGGCCAAGGAGGAAGAAGCATCACGTCAAATAAGGAAATCCAACAATCAAGGCATAGCAATGACTCGATATGATGCAATAAAAGAGGATGACATGCGCCAACTTCAAAGAACCATAGTTGATCTTGAAAATCAATTGGTTACTGAACAGAGCAATCATAACCTTATTGATAAACTTAGAGGTGAGCTTGTTCAAAAAAATAACGAAATATTGTTTCTGAGCGATGAAATTAACATTTTAAGTGAAGATCTACATGATGCAAAGAGAAATACACTAGTAAGTAGTAGAATTTCTGAAAGGGAGGGGAGAATTTCCAAACGAAGATCACGCAGTGCAAGAACTGTATCATCACGGAGGTCACATGTAAATACACATGACAGCAAGATTAATGCTCTCGAACAACAACTTGTTCAAGCTCGGAGTGAAATCAATTTGATACACTCACACATCTTGAAGTCCTCCGGGCGTGGTATGTCTGCAAGCAAACAGGTGACTTCCATTAATTCACAAGTGGGAACACCTGAAAAAACTGTCTTGTTACACAATACCACCCACTCTTCTGAAGGGACCAGTAAAATAGAAATTCTAGAGGGTGCCCATCTTGCCATTACAATTGTTGAATTATCAAATTTGATGCGTAAAGGATGTCTGATTACAGATCCTGGGCATGTTATTATTAAGCTCAAATCGATGAAAGAAAAGTATAAAACATCTGTTAAAGAATTGAAGACAATAATCAAATTCGATGAAGCGTTTCATTTTTTTCTCGCCAAGCCTACTCAGGACGTGATTACTTTGCATGTTTTTTACAAATCAAAGAATAACTCCTATCTATATCACATAGGCGATGCATGTTTTTCAATGGCGACACTTTGTAGAGGAGTCCCGCGCCGCCGTACCGTTCCCGTGGTACAATACCCTGGTACCGATGACGCCTGCCGGGCGGCAGGTATTGAAATAATTCTGCAAACTAATGATTTTGGAAGGATACATCATCCATCCGATGCTGAACTAAAAGAAGAGGATTTACGGTATAAAAATTTGACCGAAAATTTTGAAAAAACTGCTCCCGAAAAACTTCATGCAGTAGATATTTACATGGCATCTAGTGCGCTTTTGTAGTTTCTTATACTTAGATATTGCCAACTCAAATTTTCTTTCTTCATCTATACCCTAAGAAAAATAGATTTCTTAGAATCTTGGGCATTGTTCTATACCAAAATTAAACTCTTTTTGATTTTCTGAATTTGTTATACCAATATAAAATTATATTGCCATTTGTTTACTATTCATTCACGCATGTCTGTAGTTATTACTTTTTGAGGATGAATAAAGTGAAAAGTATTTTCTTCTTTCACTTATTCCATTTCTATCCATACTCTCGACTACTACGTAGCTCATTCTTACAGAAAGCTACAGTACATTCGTTTTTTTCTAAAAAGAGAGAAATACGTTTAGTTTGTTTTTTAGAATACAAATTTTTATTGCATTTTATTGTGGCAAAGTTCATTCTTTTAGATCTGTATTAAACTTTAGCGGCAAATCTTATTTCTGCAATCCCGAAATTCTACTCTATGTTATCATTTTTAAATTTTGTTGAGTAAAACAATGTGCCTTTTTCTTAGCCTTTTTTTCCAAATGGTTGTTTTTGCAACGACGCTCCTTAAAATTAGTTCCCTAACATACACACCGACACTCATATTTTTTTTTGAGGGACCCCTGCATTCACTATTTCTTCCGAAAAATTGATGTCTATGCACAGCTAAAGTATATACGCACATTTAATAATCTTCCAATATCTAATCTACACAATAGCCACAGAAAATTAAACATCTTATTCATTGCTAAAAAAATGAGCGATCATTTTTTTAATACCGAATTTTGGCTTGCAATCGTGAAGGATATTGAGACCTCTTCTTTGGTACGTGAGGGGTCCTATATAGTGTACGAAAGCCTTAGTGAGCATAAAAAACGTGTTGTACGAACTGGTATCATTAAAGCTGTTAGGGATAATGTTGTGACTGTTACTCGGCCTTTCTCAACATGGAAAACATCTGTGATAGCCGAAGAAGAAGAAGTTCTCAATGCAGTCCATGTCGAGCCTCCTTTGTCGACGCCTTCACTTCCTTCAATGCAGCAGCACCTTCAGCGAGTTGAGGCTGCTCGAGAGAGTGTATCAAAAATCTTAAATTCTCATATAAGCGAAATTTATTGTCACTCATCTTCTCTAAAGCATACCTACCTTGTGCTACAAGCTGTGGTCGATATCATGTGCATTCCTATTAGCGATAATTCATCGAATTTTATCCAAGGTATTCTTCAGGAGGGAGGATTTATTCAGCAAATAACTTCGTTTGATGCAAACAGCTTGTCTCAGCAGCAACGTGCAGATGTGATTCAACTGTTTGAAAATTCCGAAATACTTAAAGACGAGTCGGCTTTAAAAGTACCACAAGCGATTATGCCTCTTTTAGAGTGGATCCATGCCCAGCTTGAACTTTTTAAATCATTGAAAAGTAAAGAAGATTTTTTTGATGAGGTAAGCATGTTCAGTTGTCGATCTCATTGGAATGATTCAGCTGCTGATACCTTTGTGAGTAGCTCCTGTCAGGTGAAGAAATCAGTTCCCTCTTTATTCGACTCCAGATTTTCAATTGAAGAAACGCTACTTCGTAGTGCCATCTTGAACGTTTATTCGTGTAATCCACCCGAAAATGATCCTGTCATACTTCTTTCAGGAAAACTCTGGAGACCTGAGCTGATGGAGTGTTTGCAGAGACGTATATATGAAATTTCAACTAGGCATACGCCTTTTTATAAGGATTTTATGACTTGCAACACTGAAGAAAATACGATACATGAGATTCAGTATGAAAACTCTTCTAAGTTGAAACATGATCTTAAAGAGCTTGAGGATAAATTAACAATGCAGAATCTAGAAAGCTGCATTCTTTCTGGTAGTGAATCCAAAGTTAAAAACTTTTCCATTTCTGAGAGAGTTCAAAACGAAATCGAAGAAATTCGTGATTTCCACGAAGTTAATGAACTTTTGAAGAGTCATTACTACTTTGTTTTTCAAGGCGATGGGTGTATGACAGAAATGAATAATATGCCTAAGGAGTTACAGAAGGCGTTTACATCCAAGGTAGCGCAGTGTTGTGGTGTTCCTCTAGAGCATATTATTAATGTACGTTTTACAGCTAGCTCTTTACGGGTCGATTTTGATGTTTTACATTCAACAACAGTGAGTACCGATCTTTTACGTGAGAGATTGTGCGCAGACGAGTTAAGTATTCTGTGTCTATTCAATGTGAATCTTGGAAGGTTCCCAATTAGGGTTATCGACTTGAAAGAAGATACATGTGGATTGCCGATTGGCGCTACTCAACCAAAAGAGTTGATTCAGACTGGATCATTACTTGGCGACGCATCTGAGTGTAAAGCTGATATTTTTTTAATGCAACAACAAGGGTTTGAAAGCGAGTTAGATAAACTCCTAGATAGGGAATTCATTGATCACGAGCAGGCTGACAAAATGGTGTATCTTTCTGATGCACTAGATTGTGTACAAAACATATTGCAAACTGTCTCGGATTTTCAACTGAACGAAACAGAAGCATTACCTCAGACAAATATGCAACTGAATAATGACATTAGTGCCCAAGAGGAGACAGTTTTAGTTACACTTTCAGAATATCTACACCGATTCACAGCCCTTGTAAACGAAAATAAAGTATTGCATGAAAAAATTTCATCAAATATGGAAGAAAATAAGAAACTTAGGGCTAACAATGATCGACTTAATAATGAGCTTCGCGAAGTAAAAGATCATCTAGGGAGATTTTACAAAAGCACATCCTATGAACCTATCAGCACGCCAAGTAAACAAGAGGCGTTTGAATTAGTCACTTCGGATGATACGGGGAAGACACAACTTCTACAGGTGGACCAGCTACACATAAGTTCTACTGAAGACACTCAGCTAGAGATTCAGCACCAAGCTGATTTGAATAAATCTGAAGAGCTTTCTGGCGTTAAGGAAGCTTTCTTTGATCTGAGTGGTGATCTTGACGTTATGAATCAGATATTTTATCAACGAGGAATAGAACCCCATAACCTAGCTATAATTGTCAATTTTATTAAAGGACTTAAGGATGAAGGTAAAAGTTTTATTAATAATAGCTGCATTTTCGATTCGTTGCAAAAGGAAAGAGTGTTGCATGAGGGTGAAGAGACACCCAAACAGTTTTTTTTTTCAATCAACATTGAAAATATTGAAGTTATCTGTAATCTTTTGTGTATGCTAATGGCTCTATACAAGAGCCATCACGATATAGCTGGTATTTCACTCGAACATGACACAAAGGAATTGGATTCACCTGCGGCTCCGCACGATTCACAGAAGGGGGGTATTCCTCCAAAAATAAAAGGTGAGGCTTCAACATTATGTCCCGACCATTCTATTGTCTCGAATAATATTGCTTTCCAGTTTAGTGAAAATTTGTGTGAAATTTCGCGTCCAAAGGCTGATTGCGGAATGTGTGCACAGCTGGAGCAAAATATATTACAATATAAACACTATTGTCATCGGATTCAATGGTGTTATACTGAAAGTAAAAAATTGAATGATCTGCTTTTAGAGCAGGTAGGTATGCTCAAGGCATCCAAGGGATAGTTTTTTTTCGTTTCTTACCACCACATCACATTTTTATAGGATTTTTCTTCAGAAATATAGTTAATTTGTCTTAATTTTAATTTACCTTTTTGCACTTTTTTTTCTATTGTATGTTGAAAATATTTTAATCTTATTGCAAATATTTTTTTTTTTTTGGAGAAGCCTGAAGGTTGTTTTAGTCATATATATATATATATATATATATATATATATACTATTC
>HF955199.1:1605024-1623025 GCA_000982615.1 Phytomonas sp. Hart1 | reverse complement strand
CTTGTTGTACATGGTTGGGTTTGTTGAATGGAAACTCTACTTTAAGTTGTTTTTTTTGTTTAATTTTTGTCCTTTTAGATTTAAGGTCACTGTTATTTATTTGCTTAATAAAAGCCATGCAAAAAGAACTATCTAAGGTTATCTTGTTCTACTCTTTATGATGATTTATAGTAAATCCGTTTTGCCCTTTTAAATTTATTATAATTATTTAAGGGTATTCTTAGGGCCAGCAAGTAAGGAGGTGTTGTGCCAGGAAATGATATCAAGTCTTTTTTTTATGAATGAACATGGCGATGTCATTATTAAGATCCAGTTCCTTGAAAAAATATCACGTACTACTTTGGAGAACTTTTGGAATGTCCATGTTATTCCGCTTCGTTTCATTGAAGAGTTACCTTCTGTTGTGTTGTTTGATAATCTTATTTTTACACATATTCAACTCAACGGTGTTATACTCCTTGGGACTTGCTGTCAGGATGGATCTGCTTTAATTTCATTGGAGATTTTAAGTATTATTTCCAAAGTCCTAAATATTTACCTTAAAGGCCTCTCCGAGGCCACATTGCGCGATAACTTTTCCTTAGTTTATCAGCTTTTACAGGAGCTGTTGGATTACGGATACCCTTTCCTGACAGAAATTTTTGCACTAGAGGAGCTCGTTCCAAGGCCAACATTGGAAAATAAGGTTCTTTCGATTTTAGAAAACCCCATCTTCGGCAAGGTCGTCGGCAATACAACTGCTAACGCCAATTCGAGGGTGTGGCGCTCTTTGCAGCCGTGCCGTCGACCCTGGCGTGGCCCTACCACAAAACATACCGCAAATGAAATCCTTTTTGATGTGATTGAGCGATTAGACTATATAATAGACGCCGAGGGCCACCTAATCAAGACCTCGGTGCGAGGATCCATTGAGGTCAACTGTCGCTTGAACGGTGTACCTGACATCCAACTTCGCCTTGTTAACGCGGATACCGTCGATGATGCCGGGTTTCACCGTTGTGTGCAGCACCTCAAACGTCGTGGAGACTACACCCTCAGTTTTGTGCCACCAGACGGCAAGTTCACCATGATGGAGTACACCTGTCGCCCACAGTCGGCGCCGGCGCTACCCGCACTGCCTTTCTATGTTACCCCACAGGTTAGTTTTCATTCCACTGGGGGTCGTTTCAGCTGTATGGTTGGATTGCGCGGTGGACGCGTACACGGTCGGGATCAAGAGAAGGAAGTTCAAGACCTGAAAGTGGTGGTGATACTACCGCCACGCACGACAGCGTTGACTGTGACAAACTGCACTATGGGGAGCACAAGTTTTGAGCGTCCCCGTAGCGTGTTGACATGGTCTGTGGGTAACGTTAGGCGACACTCCGCGTCACTCCAAGGTGAGTTTAACCTAGAACCTTTGCCGATGTACCCTGAACAGGAGCAGTTGGAGTCTCTGAAAGATGGCACAAGGAGAGAAAATGAACCTAGGGATCGTATCCCATCCGTAGGCGCAAACGTATTAATCAGTTTTCACATTCCAAATTATTCTGTGAGTGGCTTGTGTGTGGAATCCGTTCATATTCTTAACGAAATTGGTAAACCTTATAAAGGAGTCAAATACATGACAGAAGGGGGTAGTTTTTTGATCCGTGGTTTTTAGGGCTTAGGCTCGATAGTTACCGTCGTATGCGGGAATGCACTATTTACTTGTGCATTTCTTTTTATGTTGCCTTACTTGAATGAATTCAAAAAAAATTTAAGAATTCGTATCTGTTATTGTATATTAAGTGTCTATTCTGATTTCACTCAAATTCAAAAAATAAGCTAAAAGAAAAATCCTCAAGTGGCGTTATATATATATAATTTCTCAGAGGTTTACATCCTTTAGTATAGTGTTTGTAATAAATTTCATTCTATTATTACTTCTGTGGTTTTACAATAAAATATAACAGGATGAGGGAGCACGCATTTACATTATACTCTATAATATATATAATTTTTCCCCTCTCTAAGACCTAACTAAGTTACTTGAATATACCCTGAAGTAGTCGTTCAGGAAAATATACGCAAATCATAAAGCCAAAAAGTGATGATGAGTAAAGAAGAGAATCATGTGCCATCAGATGAATTTGAGCACTATGAAAAGTTCATAGGTGATAAAAAAACAAGGCCAAATATGAGTCTACAGCAGAAAATTGAAATCTACGGTCTGTGGTGTGTGGCCGTCCGGGGAAAGTGTACGCAGCCAAAGCCTTCCCGCTTGCGGCCAATTGTGTATGGAAAGTGGTTAGCATGGAAGAAATACGAACATCTTGATAAAGATAAGGCACGAAAGATGTTTGTGGAGCATGCCAAGAAGATTCTTGGAAAGTCTAAGTTGTAATCAATCTTTAGTTTCATCACATGTGTTGGTGATGTGTTGGGAACTTTTCTGTTCTTCATATATAGTAATAGTGACCTGCATTTCAAAAATACTATAACGTCTTTTCTTTATTTTTAATATGTCAATGTTGACGATTCTGTAGCTTTAAGATGGACCTTGTAATCATTAAAAATATGCAGGGCTGTGAAGCAAGCAAAATATGGGAATACACCAAAGACCATCTGAATCCAAGTGAAGATTCTCTCGAATTCTTAATGCTTTGTAACTAGTATTTTTTAATACATCTAACGATGTTTGTAATGTGCCAGAAATTATTAACATGACGATACAATGGACTTCTTAGACATAATATTTCAATGGACTTAGCGTAGCTTCCAATACAATAATACTGGAAATTCATGAACAAAGTATTTGTTTGATTAACTCATTCCCCATTTCAATAGTTTTTTTTTTCTAATAAAGAAACAAGGGATTACATTCCATACCTAGGCTAAAACTGTGGAACACCAATATTCCCAGTAGACAAACATAAGCCGATTTTAATTTTATTATTATTATTCAAGTGAACAATCTGTGTGGTGACATGGCAGACGGACCAATTCGAACGGAAGAGGCGCGTGATTTAACTCGTGTGGAGCGCGTAGGGGCGCACTCCCACATTCGCGGGCTTGGTCTGGACGACACTCTCGAGGCGCGACTCCTAAGCCAGGGAATGGTAGGGCAAGTGGAGGCACGTCGGGCTGCCGGCGTGGTGGTGCGGATGATCAAAGAGGGCAAAATAGCAGGGCGCTGTGTGCTGCTAGCGGGCGGCCCTGGTACAGGCAAAACCGCCATCGCGATGGGCATGGCACAGTCTCTTGGGCCGGAAACTCCCTTCACGATGATCGCCGGGAGTGAGATATTTTCGCTAGAGATGTCCAAAACAGAGGCCCTGACGCAGGCTTTCCGCCGTAGCATTGGTGTTCGCATCAAGGAAGAGACTGAAATTATTGAGGGTGAGGTGGTTGAAATCACCATTGATCGCCCGTCAACTAATCCTGCCGAAGCGGGAAGTCGAAGTGGGCAGCTCGTCTTGAAAACTTCTGACATGGAATCAATGTTTGACCTTGGTCAGAAAATGATTGACAGCCTGCAGAAGGAAAAGGTGCAGGTTGGAGATATCATTACTATTGACAAGGCTACTGGTCGCATTAATAAGCTCGGTCGCAGTTTTGTACACAGCAAAGACTTTGATGCAATGTCGTCAAACACACGCTTTGTGCAGACGCCTGAGGGCGAGCTATCGAAACGAAAGGAGGTAGTTCATACCGTCACTCTGCACGAGGTGGACGTGATTAACTCTCGACAGCAGGGATTTTTGGCACTCTTCGCTGGTGACACCGGTGAAATCAAGACTGAGGTGCGGGAGCAGATCGATCAGCGCGTCGCGGAGTGGCGGGAGGAGGGCAAGGGTGAAATTGTTCCTGGTGTTCTTTTCATCGATGAGGTTCATATGCTAGATATCGAGTGCTTTTCGTGGCTCAACCGAGCCTTGGAGAGCCCCTTGGCGCCAGTAGTGATTGTTGCCTCTAATCGTGGGATTTCACGTATTCGTGGGACACAGTACCACTCCCCCCATGGTATTCCAATTGACCTATTAGATCGTATGGTCATTATTACAACAAAGACGTATTCGGAACAAGAACTTGGAAAGATCATCCAAATCCGCTGCGAGGAGGAGGATGTGGAGATGGAGTCGGATGCGGTAGCGCTTCTGACAATGCTTGGCAAGAGCACATCTCTACGCTATGTGTTGCAGCTAATTACTACAGCCAATTTAGTGGCCCAAAAGCGTAAGTCCCCAACTGTTTCGGTCGCTGATATCAAGAAAGTCTATTTACTTTTCATTGATCTGCGACGCAGTGTGGAACTATTGCAGCAACACGAAAAGGACTTCTTATTTGGTGAAGATGACATGAATGTAGAGAACTTCGCCCGATTAAAATGTAACACCGATGTTTGTGATGCCAATGAGGAGGAAACAGTGAATTAATAGATCTTAACGAGGATGTGAGAAAAGAAAACAAGGGGGAGAGTTAGGTAGGGTAGTGACAGAAATCTGCGAAAAACTTCATTTCATTACTTCAAAATAGGTATCAACACTGTTTTTATCCTTCCACGGGAAAATTCAATCCTTCATATTTGGTACCTCTTGCGAATACTAAACTCATGCTGTTATCGTCGTTCCCCCTTCCCCCCCCTCTCTCCTTTTTTTAATTTATTTTATATATATTGATGGAATTTAATCCATTCTATTAAAGTGAATTTTTTTTTCACGATTTCGACTCCCTGTAAATCTATCATTTTAGCCTTTCAGTGATAAGCAGTGGTTATTTGATAATTCTATAAGGTTTGATTCACTTTTCTTTAAACCTTAGTGAAATGATAGAAATATGTTATATATTGTATTTAAACGTTGAGCTGATCTATGTTTAACCTAAATTTACTGTACCCTTTATTACTATTATTTATTGATACCTCTTCATTTTACCATCACAGATCCATAGGTATATGCGTAGTGTGAGAGTATATATATTCTAAGTTCCAAGTTTACAAATGTTTCTTTCATCATATTTTTACTCCTTTCCACGTTTTACTAAGTGGCTTAGCTATCTTTATAGCTCCTTTCCGTTTTCTGCGGTGTCACCGCAGTTGTCTAGGGACGTTGCCGAGCAGTATCTTGCACAGCTTCCTCTCCCACCTCACCCACAGCTCTCGGCATTATCTCTTTTCTCTCTATGCCACACGTCTTCTTTTGGTAAGGACCACTGCCTGAGTGACTGGAAATGGGTAAATTCAACTAAAAGAACATTTAAGAACCCCTTTTATCGCCCTGTGAGTGATCTTTCCCCTTTTAAAAGTTTTCTTGGTGAACCCAGGGTCGACGGTGCCAGGACAACTGAGATCGCAAACCTCGGTGCCCTATGGGAGTATGCCATAAAAAACCATCAGATACCCCCCTTGACTACTCTGTTGGAGTTTTTGGAGCGCTTGAAACTACTATGTCCTCTTTTTATTTACATCGAAGATCCTTCATCGTTGTGCTCGTGGCGGTTATATGAAAACCTAGGGGGTAATACGCTCATGAGTGAGTTTCTTTTGCGAGGCCTTATCATCGGCTGGCAACCTTGGGTTAGACCAGGATTGCGGCATGAACTAGCAACAAACCCCAACAGGTCCTCTTTCTCTATATCTAAAGTGTTTTTGTCCTTGTCAAATGTGATTAATGATGAAGATCTTCATACTGTGGAGCTCCAACGCAAATGGAAGGCGTTATTGCAGTTGGTACCGCCTCATTTTATCTCCGTAGAATGTCTGAAAACTCAGTTACTAAACCAAGCCTTCACTTCGGGTCAGAACACTGAGAATCAGTCAAATCACAATCAGAACACGGAAATATCCCTTCAATGGGAAGATTTCACCCATCAGAGTTCGATTTTCCATGGTTTGGAATGGTCTTTTGATCAATATAGTTTGCGTCTTGCTTCCTGTGCAACATGCATTAATGCAGGTTGCAAACCTGATTTGCTTCAGGTAGGTTATGGTGCTGCTAACGCAAATGATGACCAGATGCTTGATAAGTCGACGTCTTCTTTTTGTCAGAGGCAAGTTCTTTTTTACGCCGCTCTGGAGCTAATTGCTCGTTCAGTGCCAACTTTCTTTACTCCTCTTGATATAGTGCAGCGTCGGTATGCCTCTGAAAGTAAAACAGTTCTTACCGATCTACGAGAACGATGTATTTCTGCTGATGGAAGTAGCACTTCTTTAACAAAGGAAGAAATTCAGTGGCTAGAACGCCACTTTTCCCATCTTGAGCCGCTCTTGGACCACCCGGAGTTACGATTCGCGGTGGAGGTACGAGATGCCACTGAAGGGGTAATTACAGGCCAGCTTGCACGCTACCAGGCGCGGCTTCCTCTAAGTGGGGCCCTGGTGCGATTACACTCCGACTTTTTTCATCCTAGCCGTGGTCGAATAGACTCTTACTTTCTTTTCCAGTTCCACAACTTGCCTTCCACGAAACCGCCGGACTCTGCCGATCCGTGTGAGGTCGAGGCTACAAGTTCCACATCGCGCTTCAGTTACGAAGTGCAGCTGTGCAATGTCGGCACGCATTCCGCTTTCACGTCAATGGAGCTTATCCATACACTACTTGGGGGATCCTCCTCAGATCCTTTTCTACCATGCGTGGTGGTCGATGTCGTCCACCCACACGGTGCTTCCACTGCCGCTTCGAACCTTCCCTGCAGCGTCAAGGAAGACGGTGAGGGGGCCCAACCGATGGCGCTGGTGCTGGGCTTCTGCACTGGAACACCTTTGTCAAAACCTTCGCATGAACCGTGCTGTGGTGAAGTTTTAACTCAAGGACCACACCTTGGGGCGGTGCATGTCTTTACCTTCCCCATTTCGAACAGTCCGACAGGATGGTGGCGTGACCTTCCTCAGCCGATTCTCAACCTCCTGAGAAGTCTAAGTGTCTTAAAGTTGTTTTGTTCGTGTTTCACGAAACCCTTCATATCCACCAGCCACACGTATGAAAAGGATGAATCCTTTGTTGGCAGTCTGCGCTGGCCGGCGTCGTTTGGAAGTCTTGGGGATTTGGTTATGTTAACCCAGTTCATCGGCTACCCTATCAGTGGCAGCGATTTTTCTATCGAACTTCTCAGGTCACTTTTAATACAACAACTTGGTGTGTCGCTACACCTGGTCGAAACCGATACCCAGTTCTCAAGTTTTATCTTTAGAAACCTGACGGAGACGACCGCTCTGGCGCATGCACTTTTTCTTTCCGCTCAAAGAGACGCCCAAAGTCTACTTCTGTTTTACCACGGATTCTCACAATCGGATTCGTCGCTTTCGAAGTTTTCGACCTGCAAGAATTCGTTGTATTCATCATGGATTAGTTTTGTGCGTAGTAGTCCTTCACATCGTGTTGATCGTGCTTTGACACTTCGACTTTACAGGCATCTCCACAAGTGGTTCTCCGGGATGAGTCCGATAGGGGATGGCCCTACCATACATCCAGTGCAATCCTCCTTGCGAAGTGAGGCCATGGAGTGTATACAAATGCCAGCTCGCCTTTTTAGTCTTCCCTTATGTCGTAAGAAAGAGCTTCTGATGGAAATTACCTTTCTTTATGGACCTGAAACTTTGCCTCAGTTACCCCCTTTGAGTCACCCAGAAGGAGTACCGCAATTATATTCAATGCCCACCAAAAAGGAAAATTCACCTGCCTTGATTTCTAGCGAGACGGGGACCACACAGAATTTATTCACGGTATCCACTGCTCCTAATAAGGAGGAGCCTAACAACAAACTCGAGACAAAATGGGATTATATGGAAATCCTTGAAGGTGATCTGATGCGCGTATTAAGGAAGAAAATTCCCCACAAAAGTTCCATCGTGAAGGATGTTGAATGTAACGCAGAGGATGCAATCAACTCATGTGTAAACGATGACGCTGTGCATAGCTCATCTTCCCCCCATTTACAGACCGCTAACGATAACGACTTTCTCAGCGTGCTGCTGACACCGTCCAGTCAAACCCACCTTCATCCAGGCGCCACGTTTAGACCTGTCCAATCGACGCCCTGCCCCACGAATACGCCCCATAAGACATCCCTCGGGACAAACCGGGAAACTTTTTTTTTTCCGGACCAATCCTACCCCCCCACCCATCCAAAGCAGACCAATTATTTGAAAGGGTCGGTGGAAAATAACCCGCCTCTTTCATTTCCGTCCCCACAGACGGATTCAACCACAGAAGTAGTTCAGTCATTTACCTCTCCCAGCGTTCACACTAAGGCTCCGATCGGACCCAAGGGAAGAGGATTTTCTTCCACACAAGGCCTCCCATTTCCCAGAATCACGCTTTCAGAGGGCGTCTCCCCTGAATTTGCACCAGCTTCTAGTGGTTTGAGTAAACAAACTTCTGGTTTTCGTTTTGGGGATTACAAAAATGTCCCCGATAAAGAGCGAGATCCTCCCAGCCGGAGAAAGACGGGGTCCCCTTCTTTCCCTGGGGTGGCACCACCTCCGGCCACTCCCCCGAAGATTTCCCCTCCACCGCAGTCCCCCTCCCGGGCTGAACTTTGCACAGAGGCGGAAGACCCCTATTTTATCCCCGCCCCCAAGACTATGTTTATGCCCGATTTCACGACTCCTAAGCCGAAGTATACTCCGACAACGGGGGCCGATACCTTCCAGTCAGAAATTGACGACGGCACGCATGAAGAGTCGAATGCTTCACATCTGACGACAGCTGATATTAATACTGAAAAGTTGCGCTCACTGCTGCAAACAGAAAAAGGAAGGTTATTACTGGAGGAACTTCTGAGATAAATCAGTTAGCTAGCAAAATTTCTTAATTTCTACATCTTTTAGAAATTTATACGCGCTCCTATTTTATTAAATTATATATTTGTCTCACCTTGATATTTAAATAGGTATTTGTATTACCTCTTCCTCTCCCCCCCCCTTATCATTTTTAATTTAATTATATCAGTTTCAACCTGAAAAAAATATAGATTCCTTTATCAAATAATTTTTCACCTTAAATGTTTTTTTTTTCGCCTCAGATTTCTTTACCAGTAAGGGCTAAAGTCCATGGGTGTGCTTTTTCATTCATTCTTTTGGAGTTAGTTACACCGAAAATTGATTCACTTCCAATAGACTTTTTTTTGACTCATTGGTGCAGTTTTATCCACCCTTCTTTTCGCTTTATTATATGATTGATGATTCAAAAATAGATTATTATTTTAGCGCTTCATGATAAATCATGATTTATCTACAACATTATCTGCACTCTTCATTCATACTATTCTCCGATTGATTGGAGTTTTGTATGGTATTTATGGAGAACAGGGTTGCTACTTCTGGATATTTTTATTTTATCTTTATTGATCTTTTATAGTACCTATCTCTTTAATTATATATTTGTCTCTAAGTTGATTAGCTATCATATTTTTCCTTTCCAATATTAGTCTTTGATATTGTGAGAGTATCACCTTATGCTATTTGCCTTTATGTCGCACTATGCGGCTCTAAAACATGTTTTTAGGTCATATCTTGTATCTATTTGTCTTTTCATTCCTTTAGTGTTGCCCATCCTGGGGAGTGGTGAAGATGAGAAGATCGCGTCCAGACTTACTGGAAATCAATGGGTTTACCTTATTATTGCAGATTCCGTCCTTCTTCTTTTCGCCGCGCTCTTCGCCGGGCTGACCTTAGCTTTACTTGGACTTGACACCCTTTCCCTCGAGATCATCGCAGACAGCGGCTCCGAGCCGGATAAGACCTACGCGCGGAAGATTTTGCCGATCCGAAAGCTCGGCAATCAACTGCTGTTTACTTTAATCTTGGGAAATGTTATGGTGAACACGCTCATCACCCAAATCACCGATTCACATATCCGTGGTTGGTTTGCCACCATCATCGCAACCGCGCTTACAACATTAGGTGGTGAAGTCATCCCCCAGGCACTCATGTCTGCCCACGCCCTCAATGTTGGTTCAAAATCGGTTCCGGTAGTGAAGTTGTTTGTTTTTCTTTTTTATCCCGTGTGCAAACCGTTGAGTATGGTGATGGACAAGCTCATCGGCACCGATCCTGGGCAAATTTATGAACGCAATGAGCTGAAAAAGCTCATGTTCATGCATGCGGAGCAGAGCACCGAAACGGGTATTGGCGCTGGTGAGGCGGATCTGATGGTTGGTGCGATGGAGCTCTACGAGAAGACCGTGATGGAGGTGATGACGCCAATCAGCGATGTGCTGATGCTCGAGGCCCACGAAAGGCTGAACGAGGAGCTTATACAATTGATTTCTGACCGTGGCCACAGTCGAATTCCGGTTTACCAAACCAACAAGAACAACATCATCGGGGTCCTTTTTGCCAAGGATTTGTTGATGACCAACCCCCAGGAGAACACCCGAATTTTGCTGCTTGTGAGGTTCTACAATCGTCGCTGCCATATTGTGCCCTCGGAGACCAAACTTATCACCATGCTCAAATATTTTCAGACCGGAAAAACCCATATCGCACTTGTCCAGGAGGTCCATCAGTCCTCCCACGGCGACCCTTTCTACGAGGTCAAAGGCCTGATCACGCTGGAGGATATTATCGAAGAGCTAATTCATAGCGAAATATTCGACGAGTATGATTATGACCCTCATCAACAAGTAGTAAACCAGACGGTGGTGAATTGCACGGTGAATAATTTGCCCAAACGAGTCCACATCGGCATCACCTCGAGGTGCAGCCGCCAGGTTCAGCTCAACGAAAATGAGATGCGGGCCTCCGCACTTTTCTTGTGTGAATCTTTGCCAGAGTTGAAGACGGCGGACGCGGAGGGGTTGATGAATCTTCTGTGTAATTACTCAACAGTGTATCGCGTGCGGGCACCAAAGGATGCTCGCGGGATGGAGAACCTTGACAAGCAAAACGTGTGGTTGTATCGCGAGGGTGCGGCGTCGTCGGTGTTCACGCTGATCATCGCCGGACGTGTGGAGATCTTCGCGGCGAAAGGGATCGTCTTCGAAATGGGAAGCTGGTCACTACTTGCCGCTGATGCCATTACAAATGATAACTTTATTCCTTCCTTTAGCTGCCGTGTTGTGCAAAACAGCACTTTGATGCAAATCACACGTGACGACTTTAAAGCTATCCTGACGTTTTCCAATAAACCCCCGATTGAGTAATGTTCAGCTGACAATTAGTAAGCATGATGACTGGTTGTGTTTAGAATTTTTGATATTTTAGTACTGATAGATTGTTATCGTTGACATTTTTCCCCCTTTGCTTCCTAGTTTTTAAATGCTTCAGTGAATTGAGAAATGCACAGATCTTACAATTACTGTCAAAACACTAGTAAAGGGTGTTTGGATGATTTATAAAATCTATTTCTTAGTTTGCCATTTTTTAACTTGGATTTGATACATATTTGGATTTCTTTCTCAATGCATACCCTGCTTATATCATTTTTTTCTTGATTTGGCTGAGTCAATTATGTCTAAAAAGAAATTGCTATAAGAGCGTTTGTTTTTGGGCTGATATACGCAATCCCTTATTGTTTCAGTGAATGCGCTGCTTTTTCTTTTTTTATTCAATCTAAATATATACACACGCAAATAAATAAATAACTAAATAAATATACATGTATATATTTCATTACCTATAGGTACTCTTTTTTCTCCTTTTTGTTTGAATATGGGTTTGATGAATGTAAAGTGTACTTGAAAGTATGATAAGGTAGTGTATAGAATTGGGAATCCCATTACTATTTCCCCCTTTTTACCTATTGTCAGCTCTCGGATTGATGGTTGAGTCTTCCGATGATGTGGGATCAGAATTCATTGCCCAAGTGATGCGTCAATTAAGTGAGATTGATGGCCTTCTTCAGGATGAGATGACGTCCAGCGATGATGATACGGCGCTTCTGAGCGATCTAGAAGACGATACGAATATTTCTGCCCGATTAGCTCGCAGTAATCACGAGTTGCGGGTGCTTTCCGAGGAGTTCCTCCAAGACCACCTGGACCACGCGGATCCCATTTGCGGTGTCTACCACGACCTTTCGCGCTCCGAGGCGCAGCTGGTGGACTTTGAGACCGCCATTGTGGCCTTCCAACGGGAGCTGGAGCGAACCTCGGGGGACATGCGGGCGGTGCAAGAGCGGATAGGCCAAATCGCCCTCCGCGTCGCGCATCGCCGCGGCGTGAGTGCGAAGATCCACGACGTCTGTAACGCGTTACAGGCCTGTGACACCTTCTGTGAGGCTATCGTGCACAGGGAAGTCGACCAGGAGTACCTGAGGAATTTGCGGGAGCTTGAGCAGTCGTTGGCGTTTCTCTCGTGTAAGGAGCTCCAGGCGTCCAGACTGGACAACGAAATTCGGCCCAAACTGGTAGCCGCGGCCCTGAAAGCGGGCAATAAACTCCAACGCTTTCTCACGAAGCAAATCCTGGCTCTTGTGGGTGATCCAGACAACTTGGAAAGTAACCAGCAGGTTCTTGAGCAAAATGGCCACTTAGCCTATCGCTTTTTGAGCCTTTACAACGCACCCGTCGCGGAGGAAATCGTAAAGCTTTACGTTAATAACATGTCCAGTATGTATCGAAAGCAGCTTGAGGCCCTCTTGCGCGGTTTCGCCGAAGCCTCGGAGCTCCGCGGGTGTCCTTTAGATCCGATTGTCTTGTCAGCGGAGATTACGGCGATCCTGTCAAACCACGATGCGGGGTCTCCCGCGGGAAATCAGGTAGAGGTGCCGTCGCAGAATGGCTTTCCCGCGCGGGTTTTGACGCCGAAGGAGCGAAGGGCCTCGCGACACCTCCTGAACCTCACGAATATATTCACCAAATCCGACACCTTCCATGGCTTTCGCGAGGCGACTTTTCAGGATACCGTCGCTGTGGTGCGGTCGCTGGAGGTACGGCATGGACGACTGCAAAACGTACAGGGCAGCGCCGAGCAGCTCGATCAGTGCGATTGTTGGGTTTGGCAGCTTGTAAAGTTTCTTGCGGCCTTGGCGAATATCTGCATGACGGAGTGTCGGTTTATCGATAGCTTTTTTTCCTTCCCGAGCGAATCTGACGGGGAGGAACACCTCCACACCACAGAGCGCCTCGCGCACGCCGTGCTGGATTCCACCATTCGAGCCGTGGAGTTTTCCATTAAGGAATATTCTCATTTAGTTCTCGACCGCACCGATGTGTTAGCGGCGCTGCGATGTGTTGATATTGTAAAGCAGTATCTGTGCACCATGCAGGATCCTATCCCATTGTTGATGCTAAGCGGCATGTTGGAGATGTCGAAGTCGATCTTCAAGGGTAATCTACGCATTGCTCTTCACAACGATCGGGTAGCGCTTGGGTACTTGTCTTCGATGAAGCTGTCAGGTTTTCATCAGGTTCTCACACTAAGTGCGAAAATGCTGAGCAAACTTTTGTACGAACCCGACTACGCCGTGACACTTGGTCCACATCCTACTTTGATGCGTGTTGGAGAGCTCCTAGGGGAACTGGAGCTGCTAAATACAGCCCCTTTCTTTCGCTTTTATTTTGTGAAGGAGGACGAATCTTGTAGGACTTACGATACGCATGTTAGCGCTTTTATCGCTACTTCTTTGATCAACGTACTTGATTTCGTCGAGCAATTGGCGAAACGGCACCCCAGTGCGTTATCCCAGAGCTTTTTTTCTTGCTGCAATATTTTATGCATTTATAACACCTGGCGGAAGCTCATCTCAGAGTTTGAACAAAAAGATTTGGAGAGCACACGCTTCAATGCGTGTGATTCTCTGACCTGGAGGTCGACCTATACTACTCATTTCGTCTCTTCATGTAGTAATTCAGATACATTAGTGATAAGTGATGTGGCACCACCTTACTTTTCGGATTCTAAGAATGCTAAGTTCCTGGAAGGTCGATTTGAAAAGGCACTGGAGATGCTCGTGGCGGCTTACATAGAAAATCAGAACAACTTTGACTACTACTTCAAATTCAACAAAAATATGGAGATGGAGCTCGGCGAAGACTTTTTCTCTGTAGAAAATCAACAAAACATCGCGTCGGAGGAGTTTCTGGAAAAGAACCCCTGCTCTAAGTTGACTGCAGCTAAAACCTTTGAAATAGCAACGACATTTAATTGTCAGTGGCATGATCAATTTTATAAGGTGGTGGCGGATATCACGCAAGCAGCACAAGCTATCTTTAAAGGCGTTTCGTCCTCCACACATTCCAGACCAGCCTCGCAATATCTTTGCAGTGAATTTGTGTACACCATAATGCGTGTATATTGCAATGCTTTAGTACGTGCCAATGATCGACTTTCAATTTTTGTGACCAAAATCTACGCTAAAAAGTCTAATATCCAGTCAAAGCTCATTAGCAGTTCTGTTCTCATAGGGGAAATGCAAAAAATTATCCGACGTGATATGGAATAAATGGGAAATAAGTCGCGTTTTGGAAACATATTTCTTGAAAGAAAGGGGGACAACATAATATATTGTGTTGTATCATCATTTTTTTTTTAACATGCTCCTTTTCAATTGTATCTTTATAACTATTAGTATTATTTTGGCACCTACATGATATTCATTTGATTCAATGATGATTTGCTGACAATTTGAAACCCAAAATAAAAGGAAAGATACTTATTTGAAGCGTCACTATGCCAACTTTGAGATGGCTTCTTCAAGAAAAGAGGTATGTCACTACATAAAATGGATGAATAAATAAATCATATATTTAGGTTACTTCAGAGTTTTCTAAAGACCCAATTTTTTTTCGAAGCGATAATGAGCTTAGTTATTTTATATGGAACGCAAACAGGTGTAGCTGAACAGTTCGCTTTTTATGTTGCGCGTTTAGCTCTTAAGCGAGGAATTCCAAAGGTGCGTTGTTTGCCCGCAGATGAAATTCCTGTGCAAAGATGGTACGACCTGGCGTATGAAGATGGCGAAAAACCCTATTCCTGTGTACTTTTTATGGTCTCAAATTCAAACCAAGGGGATGCCCCGGAGAGCTTTAGAAAGTCCTGGATTCGTTTGCTTTCCGAGTCCGAGGCCTCCCTAAAGTTGCGCAGTCTTCGCTACGCGGTTTTTGGATTGGGGGATTCGATCTATGCAAAGTTCAATTATACTGCAAAGATGCTACACAACCGGCTGCAGCGGCTAAACTGCGAGCCTTTGCTGCTCCGCGGCCTCGGCGATGAAAGTGATGCTAGAGGGATCAATGAAATTCTCTTGCCCTGGCTGATCCCGCTATGGACTGCCCTGGGCTGCACAATTTCACCAGGGGAAGTCAGCGAAACCCCCTTGGATGGTCCCGCATTTCCGCTGTACAAGGTTACTCAAGTTTTAACTCAGGAGGTGGTGCGAGGGGAGGATTTGGGTGAGGAGGGTGAACCTATCGCCTCTTCACCTGAAGACAACATTTTTTACCATTCTCTGCCATTGATGTCACCTGATTCTACCTTCACGTGCGAAGTAGCTTCGAATCAGCGCCTGACCGCTGCCGATCACTTCCAGTCGGTTCACCACATTGAGTTAATCCCCCATCTGCCCGCTTCTCATACTGTAGCGGAAGGTGGCCTTTCTTATGAAGTTGGGGATGCCTTAGGGATTTATTCCCCTAACCGCCCTGTCCTCGTGGAGGAGATGCTTCACCGACTGAGGCTAACAGGGGATGAAGTGCTCCTTATCACTCCTGATGCTAGTCACGGCCTGATTGAGCAAACTACTCGCACCTTTTTCAATCGACCTATGACAAGCCACACCTTGCTCACGTACTACGTGGATCTGGATGCAGTTGTGAAGCATGAGTTTTTCTGGATGATGTCGTTTTTCGTCGAGAAACGTCTTGCATTGGATAAACGAGACAACACTCCGAGCTGTTTGGATATAAAAAAGTCGTGGAATGGGAATGCAAAATCAAACAACCAGGCGAAAAGCGAGGACGCTGAAGAAGTAGAAGAGGTGCGGGAGCGTCTCTTGGAGTTGGCTAACCCGTTATACATTGATGGGTATCTACAATATGCCCACCGGGAGAAGCGCAACATCTGTGAGGTACTGCATGACTTTAATATGCCGAACTCCACGACATCTATCAATCCCCCGTTGGCGTATGTCTTGTCGTTTTTGACACCTATGCATCCACGTTATTTTTCGTTGTCTTCATCGCCTGCGATGGATGGACGATATAGACTAAGCTTAACAGTCGCTCAACTCGCTTGGCAGACGCCCATGAAGCGCCAACGCACGGGTTTATGCAGCACCTATCTCGCACAGGCGAATGTTGGCGATAAATTAATGTGTGTTTTATGGCATGGTACACTTTCAACTTCACCGGTTCCTCATCCACTCCTTTGCATTGCCACTGGCACCGGGATCGCACCTATCAGAAGCTTAATTCGACAATGCGCCGCTGCAGATGGATTGGGGTGGGTCGATACACCGATTTACCTTTTTTTCGGTTGCCGGAACGAAGCCAAGGACTTTTTATATAAAGAAGAATGGAAAGAACTGCGGGAATCGGGCAAACTTCGTGAGCTGCATGTTATTCCAGCCTTCTCGCGTGATACCGCGAAGAAGTTTTACGTGCAGCATCAGTTAGGGCAGCATGCTAGACGCGTGAATACTCTTCTTCTTCACGAAGAGGCGATTGTGTACGTCTGCGGTAATGCCAAGCAGATGCCAAAGGATGTGCAGTCAACCTTAGAGAATATCATCGCGACATGTAGTTTCGATGGGGATGCTTTGGCGGCTGCGCAAAAAATAAGGCAAATTTCAAAATTGGGGCGCTACCAAGTGGATACGTGGTCGGCTTGATCGTGATCGGATGACTTGTGTGTCGTAGTGTATTGCTCACTTTTTTTCCCTTTCCAAGTATACCTCAATTTACCCCTCTTTATGTCTTTGTTGTTGTTGTTTTGACCCGGCAGGTGACACCATTATCAAAGCTATTTCAAGGTGTCTTTTTGTTGTCTATCATACTTTTCCTACCTTTTCTTTGCTTTTTTTAAAATATTGCGAACTTATGCCTAATCTAGGGTCCCATATAAGAGTTCTTTGATCATTTACTTAGTTCGATTTTAGATGAACCAACAAAGCCAAAATGTTGCGGCCCAGGTGATCGCCTCCCTCCAACACGACAAGATCAACCTTCAGAAGCAGCTGGCCAATGTTCAGCTCGAAAACCAGGTCCTTCGGCGTCATCTATACCACGTGAGCACCTTACTAGATGTTGCCGTGAGCAAGTTAGACAATTCAGGCGTGGCGTTGGATGCCCCAGTTGATATTCGCGCCCTCTGTGCTGAGGCCGACAAGCACGCGACGAGCTACGCCGCGCACTCCCAGCTGGACTCGAGTGAGGCCAGGGATCCGGAGATGAAGTCCCCCCCACCGCACTTCAGCAAGGCGCGCTTTCAGCTCAAGGCGGAGTTCCGCGAGCATAGCAAATGTGTCCAGTGCTGCGCGTTTAGCGGGAGCGGGGACTCGCTCATTGTGACCGGCGGCCTAGATCGGCGGCTCATCGTGCACGACTTTTTGAGCTCGGAGAAGATCTGGGAAGTGGTGGCACATGGGGAGAACATCTGCGATGTGGCGTGGTTTGAGGGGACGCGGAATATTCTTTCGGCGTCTTACGACGCGTCGGTGAAGTTGTGGGACCCTCGGAAGACAGGGGGGACCCCGCTCTACCAACACAATGCGAACGGCTTTGTTCTTTCGATTGCTCCGCTGGATAAGTCGTTTGTGTTTGCCTGTGCTGATGTCAAGCGATACACCTCGATCGTGGACGTGCGCGCAAACAAATCCTTCTCGTGGGAGCATCCCCATCGGGTGAACTCCCTAGCCTATGACAGCTCCGTTGGGCACCTCATCACCGGCCACAGCAACGGCACCATCGCGATTTGGGATATCCGCATGGCGGGGATTGTCCTCTCGTCGAACAAAACCCCCTCCCCGGTAAAGGAGTCCTTCACGAACCTCTGTAACGCGCCCCCTGGTCATCCCCACACCTCCCCTCCTTCCGAGACTGCCGGCCTCCCGCCCAAGGCCCTTCCCCCCCCGGTCCCCGCCGCCTCGGCGAGCAACGGCAG
>HF955199.1:1592427-1604929 GCA_000982615.1 Phytomonas sp. Hart1 | reverse complement strand
CAACGGCAGCTTCCACTGGAGCGACCGCGACGCGGCCGTCCCCTCCCCCAACCCCGCCCGCCCTTTGGTAAGCTGGTACAACGACCCCTCCCGCTCCCCCGTCTCCTACCTCGGCTACGTCCACAGCACGGACGGCACGAAGCACCTGCTCAGCGCGTCCGACGATAACATGGTCCGGGTCTACCGAGAGAGCCTCAGCACGGGCAGGGGGAATGACCCGTATCAGCTGTGTAACGTGCTGCCGAACGTCTTCTCGCGGGGGCTTGCCCTGCGCTGTGGGTTTTGGCGGGGACGGAAAGGAAAGTCACAGCTGCCTACTTTCCTCGATGACGAGGAGAAGGACGGCGAGATGCCGGTGATTCGGCGCGTGATGGAGTCCGATCTGGTGGTGGCCGGGGGCCCGGACAATAAGGCAACCGTTTTTGACATTACCGAGGATGGCAGTGCGGAGGTACTGGAGTATTTGGAGGGGCATCGCGATCGCGTCACCGGTGCCGCCGTCTACAAATCGGGAAATTATCCTATCATCGCAACAACCAGCGCCGATTCCATCGTGCGTATCTGGGTTCCTGCTAAAACTTAAATAAAGAGGAACCAATCAAAGTATCCACCATCGCGTTTATTTAAACTTACAGCCGACTTTAGGTATTTTTTGCTATGCCTAGATGCGGCACTACCATTACCTTTCTTACTATCCATGGCAACTTTGACATCTCACCTCTATTATTGCTGCAATCGTCATTTCTATTGTTAAGCGAAGGGGATCGCAATAGAGAGGAGAAGGCAAAAATTAACTTAAGGGGTTCATATTGCACATCCTCATCAGACGCTCTGATCAACGCTACAGCAGGAGCCTAATTTCTAGCATGACAAGGAAGCGACGACAAGCATCATGAGTTGATGTTTTATCTAACCATTTTTCTCCTGTGTGGAGCGAGAGCGCTTGGGAAAGGGATTATGTGTATGGACAAAAGACCAGAAGTTACTAATGCTAATTCATCTTGAGTAACTCGATCTCTTTTTTTCATTCTTTCCTATTCAGTCCAAACATCCCCTGATGGATCGTGGTACACTTATTCTGTATACATTTATCACAAAAAAAACATTATTATGCTTTTGTCGAAGCTATTTTTGACTCTACGCGCCCTTCGATGGTGTCCTAATTATTATTTTTTCATTGGGTATTAATTCTTACTCAAGTATTGGTGGTGCTTGTACTTTTTTAATCCTAATATCTTTTATAATTATATATATATATATATATATTAAGGTAATAGTTAGGTTTGCAAAGATCACTAATTGATTTTAATGTCTAATTGGGCTGAAGGAGTGGAGAAGGACGTCATTTATGAAGACGGACGGGAGAATGACTTCTACGACGACGACGATGACGACGACTTCGACGAGGAGGAGGAGGAGTTTATAGATGAGGAGGAGCTCTGGGCGAATGCCAAGTTAGTTCGAAAGGTCGAGGCGGACGTGGATGGGAACCAGTTCGAGGTGATCAAGAAGGTTCGACAGTACCACGTGGATCGCCCGATCACTGAAGTCGACCTCCGCGCGGGGTTGAAACGCTTTGGCAAGGCAACCGCGGATCAGTCCAACATCGTCTCGAAGGAGCCCCCGCTTGCTTTGGAGCTCGGCGCCGTCGACCAGTTCGAGCGGGAGAGCCGGAACGAGGTGAAGCGTCTCCTGCACGAGGTCGGAAATACCGAGGTGAAGGTCAACGACTCCCACCTCCAGATTATTGTCAAGGAGGAGCACCTCAAACGGCAGGCGGAGATGGCGAACGCGCTCAAGACGGATGCGGGGAATCGGGAGACAACTTGGGGGTCAAACCGAACCAACGCCCCGAAGGAGCGCGACTCGCAGGACTTTAAACGACGTGTGCGCGTCACCAATGTCGGGGACAACATCACGGAGGATAATTTGCGTAATATTTTCGGCTCGGACGGCGCAGTCGTGGAGCGGGTTTACCTGCCGCGAGATCGGGATACGAACCAAAATAAGGGCTTTGCCTTTATAACTTTTAAGGAAGTCTCGATGGCAGAACAGATTCTTAAGCGACATGACTATAAGTTTAAGAATGTTGTGATGCATGTGACGAGGGCTTTGGAGCTGAAGCAGTGATGGAGGGATCGGGCGTTGGGGTGCTTTTTTTCGGTTTTGAGCCTACTGTAATAACATAAGACTGTCGTAAAGTAAGGCAAACTCATCCTAAACATTCAGTGCCATTTATTGTTTGAACTATTGACAGGAATCATATTAATAAAAAAAAACTTAGACCACTTTTTTTCATGCTACTTCGTCTGATTTTTTTTGTTCTTGAGGATTATCTGTTGCGAGCGTTTGAATTTCTTCTCCTTTCTTTCATTTATTTTTGTGTATACTAAACACGGAAATTAAAAATAGTCATCGAAGGGAAAAAAGCACACTTTTCCTTTTTCCATTTGTTCGATTGAAATAAGAAAAAAATTGCTTAATCCGTTATACTTTGTTATAATAATGAATGAACAAGTGTTAATACAACGAATCATAAACAGTTCGAAGGACTATTATGACGTTTTACAGGTTGACAGAGATGCAAGCCCGTCAACCATTCGACGGAGCTACTACAAACTTAGTCTCAGGCTTCACCCTGACAAAACCCTTGACAATAATGAACAGTCTAAACAGGCCTTTCAAATTGTTTCTAGAAGTTATGAGGTTCTGAGAGATCCCACCACACGTGCGATTTACAACCGGCTCGGCGCAAACGGCCTGGAAAGCTTCCAGAGTGTTTACGATGATATGCCGAGTGCTTTCGAATTTATCTTGATGTTTGTGAGAATATTTCTGCTTAAACTTATTCAACATGCCGCGTGTCGCATGGGCGCTAGCTCTCTCATAAAACATATTAAGTTTTCCTTTTTCAACCCCTCGAGCGGTGAAAAAGAGTTTTATATCCAATGCAGCGAAGAGTGGGTTCATTTTCGTCGACGCGTGGTGAATTGTTTTGTGGGAGTCATAGCCTTTTTCTTGATTCTGCTCAGCTTCGATCCGATTTATGTGTTTTTCTACGGTGCGGGTTTGTCGAATCATCCTATTGGCGCAGAGGAAACAAAGGATGTTTTATTCTTTGTTTCCCCCTTCAAAGGTTCAAGAAAAGTCTATAATCGGGAGGAACCTTTGTCAATTTATCCTACTTGTTTTCTCGAGGCAGACTCTCGATCGTTTATTGTTTGTCATGAGCGTCTTTCATTATTGGAGCGGTTGGCTAGTGATACCAAACAACCGCTGGAGAAGTGGTTTGTGGAGAGGTACACAGAATCTGAAGAGGCTGTGAGGGTTTCATTTTACACCTTTTTAACGGCAGAATGTGAGCGGGAGGAGCTTTTAATTTGGGCTTCGCGCGAGCGCTTTGAACAAACCGCCACACTACGTCGTAAACTACAACCGTTAAACATGAATAACCCAAACCGACTTCCAAAGCGTAAGTATCCAGAAAAAAAATGGTATTCTAGGTTTCACGAAAGTTTCTCCGTGGCGAAAGCGGAGGAGTTATACCACCCTTTACCATTTTGCGAGCAGTTGTGGAGACAAAGACCTTTAGTTGGTGTGGCTTAATGTTGGTTATTGGTAACTGCTTTATTCTCGCTTGATTATTGTGAAGTGTGCTAGGGTGAAGTTGTATGGAATGGGGAGTATTTTTCTTTTGGCTGGAGTGGAATTATTGGTTTACACCACCACCTCCTCTATTCTTCTTTTTCCACTGGAAGCGTTACACAGCAATCATCTCAGTATGCCTTTTTTCTTATGAGGATGCTTAAAAAAATATCATATATATATATATATGTATACGCGTTATAATTACTATAGAAGTGTTTTTGTATTATTTCTTATTTACATTCATCACTGTTGTGTTTCTCCAAAATATCTGAACATTTCCCCCCCTTCTCTCTTTTATTCGACCAAAAATGGTTATGAAAATCTATACTCGTACGATTTTTTTGAAGGCAAATTTTTGATTTTGAATTTTTTGAGGGCGATATATATATCTACATATATATTAATTAATTAATAGAACTATTGTACAGACTAATTAGTTTCATAGCCTTGACAGGAAATTTTTAAGATGAATCCATTTAGCATAGCATTTGGGAAATTCAAACAAATCCTCGAAATACCACCTGTTTCCGAGTCGGAAGCCAGTCGAATCCTCTTATTTGTGTTCACTAATAGTGTTGCTCTCTCGGTGTGGTATAGCAACGTGTGGACACCCTTTATCTTCACAAGCTTCGGGGAAAGTAATCTTTTGGTAGGACTGATGGCTGCGATCAACGGAATTTCCGAAATGTCAATGGCGATACTGAGTGGATTCCTCGCGGATAAGGTGTGGGGACCGTCGCGGACCTTGCAGATTGCCCAGCTAATCGGTATGTTTGCGTTCACTGTTTTTTTAATTGGAGTCTGGTTGTCCAATATCTACCTGCTCGGAGTTGCCCAGTCCTTGGAGGGTGCTTACATGGGCTTTAGCTTTACCAGTGTGGAGTCTGTCTTTGCGCAGTGTTTGCGTACGGGTGAGCGAGATTGGCTTTATAGCGTGAAGTTCAGTCTTGAGTCCTCGGGACCGATTGTGGGGCTTTGCCTGACGATCATTCTTTTCATTATTTTCGGCAATCAATGGAATTTAAGGGTTTTACAGTTGATGATGACTACTGGGTTATGCTTGAATGTTGTCTCCATGCTAACCTTTTTGTGCACTTTTAAGCCGCTTCCTCATCATATTGATAAAAAGGTCACCCATAAGAGGATTAATGTTGTTGTGTTTAGCGACATGGCCAATAAGGATGCAAAGAAGGTGCTTGAGCATGGGCAGGAGGGTGATCATCAGGTGAGCGACGAGGGCATCTCGTCTAAAGAGGAGTATGTTGGACAGAAAAACGAGCACGTCGCCGTGGATTTGCGTGAAATCTCCATCAAGAGTGCACCGAATCAATCCTTTATTAATCCATGCCCGGGCTTCAGTGAGGCTGACAAAATCAATAAAAGCTTCGCGGGCTCTCATAGGGCTTTAGATTCTGCTGTTGTCGGTCCTGAGGGGGTGGGATATGTGGAGTTGGATAGCAAGTCATTATATCCACCTAATTCCTCTAGCGTGTTTGAGGGGAAGGCGGTTAACAAAGACGACAACCTGCCCAATTCTACGCGCCTCTTGTTAACTCAGAACAAAAATTGCGGACATCTGGACCCCGATCCCAACGCTAATGGCGAAGCGCGTAAAGATCCATCTCAACCAGGCCCCGTACGAAAGCTATGCTACATCGACATCGAGGCCGAGGAGGCGAAAGGGTGCCGTCGGAAGATTCTCCGGTGGATTCCACTTTCATATTATCCTTACGTATTGATAGTTTTCGACGTTATCATTGTGTTTGGTAGCGGGATGACGGTGCAGTACTTTACTCTGTTCATGATGAAAATCTACGATGTCAGCCCCCTCGAGATGGCGACGTTGAGCCTCTTCAGCGCAATGACGATTATGGGGTTGGCGATGCTGTGTGGGATAATTGCGAAGCGGTACGGCCGCGTGCGGACGATTTTACCCCCGAAGTTCATCGCGACAATGATTTTATTGTGGATGGTGCTCGCCCGTGGGAGGAAAGGGGGGGTGAAGGTGTGGATGTGCGTCGCGTACATCCTTCGCGGGGCCTTGATGAACTGCTCGGCGGGGCTCTCGCGGGCGATAGTGATGGACATCATCCCAGATCATTACCACGGCCGGTGGAACGCGATCGAGTCGATCCAAAGCGCAGGGTGGTCGGGCACCGCCTTTCTCGGGGGATTTCTCGCGGACCGCTGGGACTACGGCGGGGCTTTTATTGTCACCTTTTGCTTTCATTTCGTGAGCTGCATGCTGCTGCTGCCGCTGACGCTGCGGAACGATACGCGGATGCTGGTGGCTCGCGAGGTCGACGATGCGGCGAGAAATTCAAGCCCAAACTCTACGGAGATCGCCGCGGAACGACAAGATGGCGACCACCACGGCGAAAAAAGCATCGCCGCAGCAGACAAGCCACCCATCGCGACAAACAACATTTCCTCAAATGACTCCGAGTTCTCGGGCCGTAGTTTAGGCTAATGCTTTTTTTATGTGATTCTCAGGTTTAAAAGGGATCTATTTTCTTTAGGTGATGCCATACGAATCCTACCCCAATGCTGTAAGGATGCCTTACCGCTACCTTTTTTAATATCTGAGTAAGATACAATTTCAGAAGGCGCAAAATTTTTATTTAACCAACATTTTTTTTTTTATATCATCTGTGTTTGTAATTTTTATATTTGTATTGTAATCGACAACTTTTCATTTAGGGTGGTGTGCGCTTCTGATTCAAGTTTTTTTTATAAGTTGCGCTATTTTCTTTTCATCTTTTCTCCATTTTCCTGTAAAATATCTTATTCTTAGACGGCTGTCCCTTAACTTCTTCAAGATCCTTTAATAAGAGATTCTTGCAAGACTTCCGTTTTCATCTGTATACATGATGTATGGGAAGGCTTCGTGCTTTGTCCCCTCTGCTTCATGTTGCGAGACCTGTAATATGCTAATTATAGGTAGCTGATAGAACCTTGAGGGAGACATACCGCCGCTGGGGTTGAGGCAATGATGTATTCTAATGCATAACGTGGCTTAGTCCCCAATTGTTCCTCCCGATATTTATTAAAGAAAATTTGTAGGTTTTTTTAATTAATCAACCAAATAATGGCATTTGCAAATTCACTAAAGTTTTTCTCTGATATGATCTGTTGTGTTCTTTTATTTTCATATCTTATTTTAAATCCATGTTTTACATATTTTTAAGGTTCCTCCTGTTTCTTTGCCAGGAATGGTGATTGTTGTCTTCGTGAATTTTCTTCCAGAAAATACTTTATGTTCAAGGTTAAATTGATAATTTCCATGAAGGTATAAACCTTTTATTATAAGACTAAAAAGTTGATCCAAATCGATGAACAGGTTTTCCATAATACAGTATGTACTTTATTTTTTAACCCCAAAGCTCATTTACCATTATTTACTATTCAACCCAATGATAAAAAGGGGAAAGGAGAAAAATAACAGCTCCAATCTAACATTTTTAAAATTGATATCTAGCGATCTAGTCTATGAAATCTAATTTATATTCTTCTTAAATCAATACGAAAATGGTAAACTAAACTGATTTGAGTTCAAAATATTATAGTTTGAACGAAGAAAATTACAGCGATTTATTTTCCCGTTTTTTAGCTTTTGAACTACACAAAGGCATGATATAAGAAATTATCCTAGTATCTTCCTGAGCCTTGGTGAAATTATTTAGAAATTACTTTTGGTAATTTATTGGGCTGAATGTATCTCTTTTTTCCTATCGCTATATATATTTTTTCTTATGTTTCTTTCAAATATTTTGTTTCTGAAAAGTTTCATTACCTTTGCTTAAGCTCCTCAAAAGTATCAAAGTTGCAATATATATTTATATTTATATTTATATATAATCAAATCAGTACGCTTGATCTGTTACTTTTATCGTGCCCTATCTTACTTTAGTTACTGCTCTTTTACCCTACGAGCGGGGTAATGATGTATAGCCGCGGCCAAGGGCTCCCCATCCTGTGGTTTGTTTTGCTCTGCCTTGCATTTTGCCTTTTTGTACAGCCGACGCATGGTGGAGGTGATGCGTTTCTCCCGCGTACGCGGCGGCAGCGCACCCTGCACGTTGGTCGCCTTGAGCCTAGTATGGATGACATCAATAAGGACGTCGTTTTGGTATCCATCGCCGAGGAGCTCTCGCTTTTTCTCCCTTTTAAGCAAGGCTCCGTCGACACTATCGCCCTCGAAAATCTCGCTTTTGACGGCAGTTTTGATCCACTCTGGTTTTACGTCTTTATGAACCACAAGTTTGAGGACCTGGAGTGGGCCTCGTGCAGCGGGCAGTGGCGACCCGAGTGGTCTTCGCCACTTCCGTATGAAGTGGATGATGAAGATCGTTTTTTTACAAAGGAAAATATCACCACCACCGAAGAAGGCTCCAATAGTCCTCCGGTTCCCCATGAACACACCTTTGAATATGTACGATATATTTTATCCCACCACGATGCCTGTTCTTTATCGAGCTTTTCTTTTTGCGCGCACAGCGACACGGAGAGCCCTACTCATCAATTTCAATGGGTAGCGGAATTTATGTCTACGCTTTTATCCTCTCCATTGAGTTGGACCGACCAGTCATCACGCCATAGCCGTCCATGTGGTACAATTTTCCAACCTTTATCGGATTCCCCCAAATCTTCGACGAATATGCGCAATTCAGCGAATCCAAGTGCTAGCTGGTGTTCTTATCACCAAATCTTCCATGACGTTATCTGTTCTCATCATTTAAATTCCTTGCTGAATGGTGGTCGTCACTTTGATGGGGAAAAGGGTAGTTTACCTGAAGGAATTTTCAGTGCCGTCTTCCCTTCGTTTAATGACTTTTTTTCAGCCCCTTTTGCTCATGTGCATTTCCGCGCAAAACAGGAGTTGCAGCCTGGAAGCGCAGGGGAGCCTACTGAGTTAGAGCTGCGCATTCAAACTCGAATGTCTTTCGTCCTTACGAATGAAGTGTTAATCAATCAAACGGCTATGCATTGGCTCAAAACTCTCCAACCCTACTCTCAGGGAGGGGACCTCTCCATTTACGTCGGGCGCGGCGGATTACCAAAGCCTCTAGACAAGGCTCTTCCCATCGAACATGGTCAATTAAGGCGTATTCTCTTTCCTTACAAACTTGCAGTGAAACCTACGGTAGCGCTTCCTGAAACCCTCAATATGTTGCCGGAAGAGAGGGAAAGCGCGCTGGAAATGCTGAAGCACCTAAGTCGACCTGATGTAAAATACAGCTTTCGTCCTGTCGGCAAAGATCACGGCTATTTAGTAGTGACACTGCAGCCCTCGCTGCTTCTTTCCGTTTGTGAACTATCAAGACGATTTAGCGGGGTTTTTCCTGATAAGCTGGGCCCTGCACATATGCCCTTTAAGGAAGGCGATGTTGTATACTCGTTATTGTTTTTCCCTCTTCACCTCGTGAGGCCTCGTTTTTACAATATGGAGTCGTTGGCTGGATCTACGGAAGTGGAAAATTACATGACAGATGTAAGTACCAACACCTTTACGATATTGCTCAAGACCAAGATCACCTCTCTACACGTTGAAGTTTATCGCCTTATCCTCGAGCGGGCAGTGCAACGAACACAGGACTGTCAGGATTGGGAGATGGAGTCATTGGAGTTGTCAGGCTTGCTATTGGCACGCTTTCAGTTTTACAACGGCTGGACGGGGTTGCAAGAGATGCCACAGAATGCAAACGGCTATCGCATTATTCCACAACCCATCGTTTTCATTGAGCGTGAAGTCAAATGGGCGGAAACGACGGACAAAGCTGTGTCATGTTCGGTGATTTGCCAACGCGAGAACCTATTTTCTGAACTAACCCACATCGATATTTTTTTGAAGCTTCTGCAGGCTCTACGAAAACCATCCCAGGGTTCCAACTATATGGAAACAGACAGCTTTGGTGCGAGCTCCGTCAGCTCGGTGCCGAGAGATGCCAGTACCTGTCGTTGCCAATACGGAGTCCGTGCAGCGCCTGCATCAGGTGTGTTTATTCCCGAGCCGGATGCGTCAATGGAATTTAACTTTGTTGTCCTGGGGTTGATGTTCGCTTCTATTGCGGCAGTTTTGCTAACAAAAGAAGCTTTGAAGTTAGCATCTCTTGATTTAAATTCAGAGAGCCAGGTTCATGGGCTACTAAAAGATGAAATAAATGGGCGCTCTAACGAATCTGATGAACTTCTAAAAAAGAATCAGTAAGATACTCATACTGCAACAACATCAACAGCAACTGAATGCTCGAAGCGGCTCGATGTGGGATATGAGCCCTATTCTCAGGATTGCTTACCCATTTCATCAACTCTATGGTAACATTCTTCCCCCCTTAACTGATTATTCCTTTCCCCTTGTTGAACATCACAAGCTTCCTTAAAATACCCAAAAAGGTTTATTATTAACATTTTTTTATTTAACGCGCGTATTTTTTTCCCCCCCCAGAATAGTCCTCAAGGAAGAGTACCAATTAAAGAAAAAACATCAACACCGCAATTTTTCTCCTTCCCTAATGAGCCGAACACTGCCAAGTTATTCCTTGCGTGACTGTACGACGGCTGTAGATAACGCGGCCAACATCCTCAATGGGTACCCCTCGCGTCTGGCCCGGAAGGACAAAATGTGGACCCATGCCCTGACTCCGGCCGTGCCGCCAGAGGGGGAGGACTCCCAGCCCTTTCAGCGGCCCGCAAAGGGGGGGGCGTCCCCGCAGCACAGCCCGGCGTTCGGCACGCGGCCCCCAACCTCGCGGACGCGGTCGGCCCCGCGCTCGGTGACGGTGTCCCGCCACGACCCCTATAGCCTGAGCCTGCTACACAGCCCATGTACCCCTATGGATGGCTTCCTTGCGTCCTACTCCGACACGGGGGGCCCACCGAAGAGCGTGACGCCGCTCAGCGAGTCGCAGGGGGCGTCGCCACCATCCTCGCTGCTGACGCCTTACGCAACGTCTCCGTTACACAGCGCCGGAGGGGGGGGGGTCCCTGACAGGATCTGGGGGAGATGTATGGCGGCCTGTCCCCGCTGCGCCCGCACGGAACTTTCTCATGTCCATTTCCCTCCAACCTAACGCCCTGGGCGAGGCCCCGGCGAGCGCGAAGTCACCGGAGCTTGAAAGTCGCTCCACAAGCGCGGTCGTGCAGTATACGGTGGATCGATCGAAGGGACGCCCTATTCCTGTGCGGAAGATGACATAAAATATGATCCATGTTTAACTATGAATACTTTCAATACTGACTTCAGGCATATATACTCTGTTGTCTTCAGTATGCTTTTTAAATACTAAAAAGGGAAAAGAACAAAAATTGTTCTAGGTCAAAGTCAATTGATGTGAATTCCCCAAAGGCATTCAACGTATATCTTTTTTTTCTTATTTAAATCTATATTTAATCGAATTAATCAGTTAGCAATTCGATACCGAGGAGGAACAAATTCTAACGGAAAAAAATCAAAGCTCGGTGTAAGGGGGGAGGGGGAGGGAGGGGGGAAGACTGCAAATATCCCTAGGTGAGTGCAGTTGTAAGATAATTGTATGCAAAACAAGCAGACAAAAATTACCCTTGGCATTCTTCCTTTCACATTAATTTAGGTTTTCCGTAACAATTTTTCCAATATTTTCTTTCTCCCCTACTCGAGAAAGGAACCTTTGTTCCAGAAACATCTAAAGGTTTATTAATGGTTCAACAAAAAAACGGATAACATCGAAAGTTTTAGCTTTCTTTTTCTGTGTGAGTGTGTGTTTATGAAGCACTCCCTGTTTTAAAACATCCCCCCCCCCCCTTCCGCTTCTATTCGCTTAAAAGTTTCATTGCACTTTGGTGTTTGAAGTAACGTGTTTTTTTACACGTTTTTATTTGCTTCCTCTCTTTAATGCAATCTTAAAATTGTGATTCCATACGGAAAATATTTTAAGAGAACAATATATGAGGGAAGGGGTCCATACAAGAAGCATCTTCCTTTTCCTTGTTCGTGCTTTGTACATTATAGGTATAGAACAGAAACTGGTTAGAGCTGAATTATATTCCATAAATATATACTTTTGGCTTTTTAAGTTATTCAAATGGAGCACGAAAACGAAATAGTTCTTGAAAATAATAGCGAATAAGGGTGGGTAGGGTGGGTGGGTTGATTACCGATTAATCGCGTAAATGCTGAATAATAACTTTGATGACCTAGTCCATTTCTTTGTCTTTTATCCTTGCTAACCCTAAAGATAACAACCCTGGGGAACATATTCTATTTTTACTGTAGAATCAGAATTTTGTAAGATTTTCTAGTGCGCAAAATGGTTCGAAGATATTAATGAGAAATAAAATGAACGGGATTTATATCCTTTTTATTATTATGAATATTAGCACTGTCATATGTCTAGTGCTTTCCTATGGGCTTGGATTACAGAGTTATAGGGATAAAGGTTAGCAGTAGCTTAGAATTATTTTAATCTTTTGAATTTATCCCCCTTATTACTAGCTATCAAAAAATTAATAGGACTTTTTAAGTTTTCTTTGTTTTTCCCCATTTCTTTTTTGCAACAAAGTAGGGTTTTAACTATTTTTAAAAACTTCTCGCTTTCCAAATTTATGGTGATTATAAAAAGGAAAGCATGTTGTTGTTTGCGTAAGGGAATGCTTTAAGCAAAAGAGGATTAAAAAAAGGCGAACTGAGGAATCACTGCGGCTTGCTCATCATGCTTTAACTCTCTCTTTTTTCAATATGTATATATAAATATACGTATATATATTTATATAGGTATTCATCTATTTATATTTTAAATATATTTTCAGAGCTGTTGCAAGGATTTTCTACTCACATATATATATATATATATATATATGAGTTTCTCTGTATACTCTT
>HF955199.1:1553147-1579232 GCA_000982615.1 Phytomonas sp. Hart1 | reverse complement strand
ATTCTAAGAAGAATCTACATGATTCTGATGTGAATTTCTCACGCATCCCAGACTCCATCATCGTTAATTCTCATGTAACATCTTATGAGCCGAGCAAAGCGAATAGTTTAGAAAGTGAGTGGACCTTTATGCCGCCACCTAACAGTCAGCGCACCTTTTTCATCGAGGAAGATCTAATTGAGATATCATCCGAATTCGACAGTGGAAATATCATTCAAGTAGAGCGTGTGGGACCTTTTCAGTACAAGTTATATAGTGCCATGGACTGCAGCAACTCGATGTATCAGACAAATGGGCGGCAGTGGTTTCATTTCTCTATTCGCGGTGGCATCAAAGGCACCAATGTGGTAGTTACCGTGATTGGTATTATCTACAGTACGATGTACACCCATACATGGGCGCCTGTGATGGCAGTCTTTCCTTCTCGACCGGCGTATTCGCGTATCAATAGCTACACCAAGGTGTCCCCCCTGAAGGATATGCCTCCTACACCGGGATTTCCAAAACAACTTTATCTTAATCCAGCTCTGCGCCATTTGAATTTCGCGTCCGGAGAGAATTCGGATTCTCAGGGTTTAGCACCCTGCGGCGATGGGGAGGAGGTAACGTCGGACCCTGTCATGATCGCAACAACTGAGAATTTAGGTGCTCAGACGTTGAACTGCGGTACTTCCTCTCCGTCTGAAGTGTCAAATCGTGCACTGCTAGATGAGAAGTGCGAAGATGCTACCAGCTCGGGCCCATCACCGTCGAATACGACGATTACCAACGTATCCACGACCAAAAAGTCTAGCAAAAGGCTATTTAAAAAGCATGTTGCCTTGACCCTTGAATTTGAGTTTCAGATTGAAGCAAACATCCCACTAAAGTCGTCTTATCCCCTAGGGCATCCCAAATGCCCTGCAATTTTTATTGCGAGCAATCATCCTTATTCGTACACGACTCTACAACGGAACATCCACGCGTGGCAGAAGCAGGTGGCAGTTGTTAACCGGAGCATCATCACTCCAGCGCTTGAATTATCGCCTCGACAGGAGCTACCCAACATCGATGTATGCTCAAGGATTGAAGAAGGTGATAGCTTTTCATCGTCGAAGACGGTAGACTATGCGAAGACGGTAGAAAAGGAATTCCCAGTGATGAATCATGTGGAATCATTTTCTACTAGGGGCGGCAAAAACGCTTTTCAGTCGCAGAATATTTACTTCCATCGCGAGATTCTATGCCAGACGCTTGAGGGCCGGCGGGTCGACTTACTGACGATCTCTGGAATGTCCGGGGCAATGCTTGAGGAACCGAGAATGGCGCTGCTTTCCGATGAGCACGGCATTCCAGTTTCCTCTGCACAGAGTTCTACAACTCGCCCGATTCGATTTTCAGGGAAGCGGTATGTAGTGTTATCGGCGCGTGTACACGCAGGGGAGTGCCCGGCGAGCCATATGATGCACGGTTGCATAGAATACCTTTTAAATTCCAAAGATCCCCGCGCGTGTGCACTTCGAGAGCACTTCGTTTTTTTTATCGTACCGATGTTGAATCCAGACGGCGTGCTGCGTGGCCACAGTCGCGCGGATGCCGCAGGCGTTGACCTTAACCGCACCTACCGCAACCGATCCTTCAGGCGTCACCCTGCCACCTTCAGCTTATGGGCCCTTCTCAGGTCATTGAGTGAAGTTCCTGAGCAGTTGGCTCTGTTTGTGGATATGCACGCTCACTCGAATCAGCGTGGGATTTTTTTTTACGGCAATAATATCGACACGACTTCTCATTTCGAGACTCTTATGTATACCCAACTAGTCGCCTTCAACTCGCCTTACCTGGAGTTTAAGCAGTGCGACTTTACGGAGTCGAATATGTTCGCGACGTCACGCTCTGGGACCTGCAAAAACTCCTCGTGCCGCGTTGCCTTGTATACGGAGGCCGGGGTTCTGCATAGCTATACGATCGAGGCGTCGTACGTGGAGGGGAATGTATTCACCCCTGTGGTAGCTCTGACCAATATTACTGGAAGAGAAGATGAAACACTGGAGAATGAATCAGCAGGCAAGCTTCGGTACACGGTCAGGTCATTCAACATAACCGGTGAGGCTATTTTGCTCGGATTGCTCGACAAGCACTCACTGAATCCAGTCAGTCGTCTGCCGCATACAATGTTCCGCAACTTCGAAGGGCTGAAGCAGTGGTTGAGTCGACAAGTGAAGATTGAACTGGCAGAGCGGATTTTCATAATCGCTCACAAAGAGCATGGCCGAGGGAAGCCGACTGAGTTGGATTCTAGTCCGTACGTCGCTATCTTAGAATCAATGGGAGCCGAGGGCCTTCCGGATAAGATAACATTGAAGGGCTGCCGTGTGCTTCCTTCCACAACAGTGACTGGGGTTCGACGTCTGCTGTCGATACCGGAGCTAGTCTTACTGTTAGAGCAGACCCCCCCGTCGGGGCCTCCGCGGTCCTTATTGCATGATATTAATCGTTCAAGATTCCTTTCCATAAAGTCCGGAGCACATTCCAGGCGTGTGGAGACTACAACTCCTACGACAGATTAGCTGATATCAGCGTATCCAGACCCTTCCTTACCACACCTCGGCAGGCTGCTCTCGCGCTGTTGTTGTTTTCAACGATGGTGGGAGTTGGCCATGCAACGGGAAATAAGGAGCTCCTGGCAAGGGTAGCTCCGTCACACGTGGCAACCTATAGAAAAAAGCCACATGAGGAAGGGCACTGCATCACTACTACAGAAATAATAGATAGAGGTGTGAGGGAAAAATGTACCTTGACGGAGGAGTGGCATATCGAGGTGCAAATCAGTGATTTGACTGACCCAATAACATTCTACTATTAATTTGTGATACAGTTCATTGTAGATTCCTTTAATTATTTCATGTTCCTCTTTTTTTTTAGTGAGCATAGTTTTCCTTAAAATAAAAGGAAACACAAGTGGCCTAGGAAAAGCTCTTCTAACGGGTTATCCTTTTTTCACATTACTAATCCTTTTGTATTAGCATTTCCTAATGTTTTATTGTAAATAGTAATGATAATAGGTGTTATGGAACCCATCTAGAATATACAGATAAAAAATAACATTGCGGAACCTAGCTTTATAAATTGACATGTGTATGAACTGAATATATATATAATTGGTTTCAACTTTCTATGTAATTTTACGATGTGTATTACTATTTGTTTGAGTTGGTGAAGATGTATTATGCATTTATATTTACCTTTCCTTTTTTTTTATTTTTTCATAAGGCGATGAAGTTATCTTATTACCTACAAAATGAAACGAATAACACCAACAGAATATGAAAAATACACTTACCTTCCATACGTCAGGCTCTGATAATAAAGCGATCAAACAAATGTCTATTTATGAAATTGCTTGTTTCCACTTGTGTAAGGGGTGATATTACGACTCATAATTATAGGTGTTTGAAGGGTTGCTACCAATTTCTTTGTGGTATTCCAGACCGCCTGTGGATGATCCAAATTCATCTGCAACGCTACGTGTTTCTAAAGGATCTAAAAGCTAGAAAAAATCGATATGCAGGACACCTGGAATATTTTCCTTCCTTCCAGTATGTCTGACTATATTTATTTCGATCGAATAAACGTTCTTTATGGAGATTAGACCTATTAAATGAAGAAAAATGTTCCCTAGTTGTGTGTTAAAAACGATACGAAACGGTGTGTGTCAAAGAAGCTTGAATTACCGTTAATCTTCATCTTGAAGTGTGCCCCGAGTTATTATACTGTGCAAAAAGTCGCTGAGCCCCTCCCATTGCCTTGTACTTCGTCCAGGTACAAAAGTTTGTGGAGTTACATCTCTGTGAAAGACCGATGGGCATATTACTGAAAAAGATACCTAGCTGGAGATAGATGCTATGGAGAGTTGTGTTTTTGATTGATTGACCAATATCGCTTAAGCTACTTCCTTTGGAGTCTAATTATTCTGAAAAGGGATATATCTGAGCTGATAGCCACCTGTAAGCATATCCAAAGCAATGGTTTGACAGCTGCATATGGTGATGCCAGTTTTCACGAGCCTTTTTACTATTCTGGGAAACCTATTTCTATTGAGTAGAAGTGCTCTATGTGGTTTTGCGTGCTTATGTTTTTTAATTTACCAGGTGTCTGTATATCATATTTTCCAATTTCACTGCATTTTCGTCAAATTCTGCGTTAGTTTTCCTTTCAGCCCTCCGAAAATTAACTTCTTATCGAGATTTATCAATTAACGGTGTTCTTTCCTTTCATTTCTATGTAATTCGGAGCGATGGCGTGTTAACCCATGCAAAGGATTTTCCTCTTAAATGAATAATCAAAAACAAAGATAATGTCGATTTTCACAAAATTAATCTGCATTGAATCTGTTATTTGAGTCTGCTTTATTTTATTACCTCTAATTGTTTTTAATACCGGTATTACATTCTTTACAATTTAATACCTTTGTATCGCTGGAGCTATAGGACCACTCCAAACGGCATTTCATATTCTTTCCGATTAATTTGAATATTTTCACCTTATTCTTTATGCCTTTCAGTAACCCTTGACAGAAAATAAATTAAAGGCTCTTTCAGCAATGTGATTCTCCATTCAAGAGGTTTTTGATTTCTTTGTATTGATGAGAATGTTCTCACCTTTTTATTATTATTTCTTTAGACGGTGCTTCTATTAGTTATTTTCATATCTTTTCTTTTGAAATGGCCCTTTTAAGGCATTTGAAGATAAATCTTGGTGGTGGATGTGAGCTTTTGTTCAATAACCGTTCCGAGATACTTCTGGAGGACAGCGTACCAGAGGGTGCGTCATTGAAGGAACTCGTACAGTACTTAAAAACCCATTGCCTGGCAGAACGACCGGATCTTTTTGTAAACTCAACTGGTATGTCTGTTCGTCCTGGAATTTTGGTTCTTGTGGATGGCTGTGATGCGGAGATAATGGGCGGCATGGATTACATTCTTGAGGAAGGCAATACAGTCGATTTTATTTCTACTCTCCATGGAGGATAACTGCAGATATTGAGCTAATGATTGTCATGTGATATTTTCCCATTCGCTTTTTTTTCTTTACCAACTACATGTGTTTTGCGTTTATTATTATATAGCTTATTCGGGGTTGTGTAACCAAAACATTCGAGATGTAGTGAATAATTTCTTATTCCATCACCACTTCAATGGGGCGGAGCTAACTTCCTGTTGTCTAAGGCCCCCAATGCGTTTGTAATAATTATATATATATATATATATATATATATCAACGGTTCATTTTGTTACACTTACAACATTGTATGCGACCAATAATCATGCGACACAGAATACAAACGAGTACATTTTCCAAGGGTATGCACAAGTCTATCTTTTAATAAGTTGGTAATGGTTATGATATATCCTAATTGATTCAAAGACCGAAGGAATTTGAGAGGCAAGGAAAAGCTTGATATAATACTCAAGCCTGCAACAGAAATCTTTTAATTTATCTCAGGGAAGGTTGTTTTGTGTCTAAAAAGGTACCTCTCTGCTCACCATACATCTTACTTAAATGCACCTGAGGAAGATCAAAGGGATAATTATTAACTCAAATAAAGTGTCTAATTGATATTTCCCTTTGGATTGGTCACAATAGCCTAGTATATGTGCTTACATTGGGGAGTAGTTGACAATACAATCTAACGTGGATATTTTTCCATATATATATATAATGTGTGTCAAAGTTTATTGTTTTTACATTTACACACATTTTTGCATTGCGTGATCCGAAAACACCAAAATAGACTTAGGTGACTAGAAGATAATGCTTTCCTGTACACTACTTCTGTTGGGCCGTGGTCAGTACAAAACACGGCTGAAGAAGCGTATGGTTGGGTTCATTCCCAAAGTCATACCTCGTAAGATTCGAAACAACACTATCGCCTTTCGAAGTGAGGCTAACACAGGTCATATAGAGGGGCATATCAAGACGGAAAGCGAGCGGATGGATATGACTGGTCGTAAGATTCAAAAGGTCATGTGGGACCCTGTTCTCCAAAGATACATGCTCTTCAAGGAAAGCAAGCTAAGAGGTCCCTTTATGACCAAGGCGTGCATTGTCCGTAATTTTAATTTTCCCACTAACGCCAAGGATCAATTAGGATCAAATGAAAAGAAAAAAGTGTAATTCAGATGCTCAAATATCAATAGGCTTGCGTTTTGTGCTTATTTTAGAGGATGATTGGGGATAATAGTTTGCAGACTACCTTGGCAAAATGCCTTGGCTTTTCTGTGCTTTAATATAGTAAAAGTGTGCGATCTCAGATTGATTGTTTGCATCAATTTGTATCTGACAGGAATACTGTGGTCAAAGAGGAGAAATATAGGCATCTCAGTCGCTGTGTGTGCATGTGTGTGCAGAGCGAGATGGAAAAGAAGAGGACTTGTGTGGTGTGCGCCACTCACTACTTTCGAATATCCCGCTTTCTTCATATCGACACCCCTTTTTTGTTCTCTGCTTTTCTTTCTACCACTGCCACTGATTCACCCCCCCCCCCTCTTTTTTCTCTCTATAGTAAGCTAACGCCATACTAAGTTCCCGTTATACTCAATCGACGATGTCTCACTGCAAGTTCGAGCACCCGCGCCATGGCCATCTTGGCTTCCTGCCGCGCAAGCGTTCCCGCCAGATACGCGGCCGCGCGCGCGCGTTCCCGAAGGACGACCCCAGCCAGCAGCCGCACCTGACGAGCTTCATGGTGTACAAGGCGGGCATGACGCACATCGTGCGTGACGTGGACCGCCCTGGCTCGAAGATGAACAAGAAGGAGGTGGTGGAACCCGTGACAATCCTGGAGGCGCCGCCGATGGTGATTGTCGGCATCGTAGGGTATCGCCAGACGCCGGTTGGGATGAAGACGATCGGCACGATCTGGGCCCACCACACAAGCGTGGAGTTCCGCCGCCGGTACTACAAGAACTGGAAGCAGTCCGCCCAGCTCGCCTTCACGCACTTCAAGAAGTTTATCAACACAAAGGAGGGCAAGCTCTCGGAGTCGCGGTTGTACACTGCGTTTGCCAAGAAGGCGACCGTGATCCGTGTGATCGCGCACACGCAGCTGCGTAAGCTCCGCAACCACCGCGTGGGTGTGAAGAAGGCGCACGTGCAAGAGATCCAGATCAACGGTGGCGACATCCCCGCGAAGATCGCGCTTGCGAAGTCCCTGCTCGAGAAGGAGGTGCGCATCGACTCGGTGTTCCAGCAGTCCGAGGCTTGTGACGTGTGCTCTGTGACAAAGGGCCACGGGACGGAGGGTGTGGTGAAGCGCTGGGGCGTGGCGTGCCTGCCGCGCAAGACGCACCGCGGCTTGCGCAAGGTCGCGTGCATCGGTGCGTGGCACCCCGCTCGCGTGATGTACACGGTGGCCCGCGCTGGTCAGATGGGCTACCACCACCGCACGCAGTTGAACAAGAAGATCTTCCAGATCAGCCGCTCCGTCGCGATGGAGCCGAATCAGGCGACGACTGCGTACGACCTCACGGCGAAGACGATCACCCCGATGGGTGGGTTTGTCGGGTACGGTACGGTGCGCAACGACTACGTGATGCTGAAGGGCTCCGTCTCCGGCCCGCGCCGCCGCGTGATCACGTTGCGCCGTCCGATGGCGCCACAAACGTCGCGTGCACTGAAGGAGAAGATCGTGCTGAAGTTCATCGACACGAGCTCCAAGATTGGTCACGGCCGTTTCCAGACAAAGAAGGAGAAGAGTCAGTGGTTCGGTCCCCTCAAGAAGGACCGCATCCGTCGCGAGGAGCGTCTGCGCAAGGAGCGCGCCGCGCGCGCTGTCGAGCGCAAGGGCAGGACCGCCAAGAAGTAAGCGCCCATGTGTGTATATTCCCCCGGCCTCCCTTTCTTTTTCCTTTAACAGGCTTCCTAACCGTATCATAACTATGGCTAAAATGCTGCAATAATTTTTATTTTTAAGTTTTACTGTATTTCATCTTATTTTGATCCATTTTAGTGAATGTGTTGATATTCATTCTGTGACGAATTTATTTGTGTTGCATCTTCGTATATCCTTTTCCCTCAGAACTATTTTTCATTCTGGGTAACACCTTGAGTTTTTTTTTTGTAGCATTACCGCACTTTCGTGATTTCCTTGCACACAAAGCATTGCATGTTTTAGATAAGCGTAATGAATTCATATGAAAAAGATTCTCAGTGGGATATTACAATATCCTTTTCTTGGGGAGGATGGCTTGAAATGTATTCATTCGGTATTGCACACGCTCTTGTCCAATCTGGTATGCTCACGCGCTGGGAAAAGGAAGGAAAACGCGTTCGTTTCGTAGGTGCTAGTACTGGGGCCCTTGTAGCGGTTTGTCTAGCCATTGGTCAGCATGATTTTGAAGCGATTTACAACTATATGGCAGAGTGTGCTTCCCAATATCGCTCTTCTTTCTGGTCCTTTACCCATGCGGAAAAATTTTTGAAAGACGCTATCGCCAAGTTTGGCGATAACCTGCAGGATATCGACCACAATCCTCAGCTGCTCCGTCGTCTCGAAGAGGGTTCCCTAGAGGTAGTGCTCACGGAGTTACCGCGGCTGTCGCCTCGCTTGATCAATTCCTTCAAAACCTATGAGGATCTCCTGGAGGCACTCAACGCAAGCTTTTGCTTGGCACCGCTCGCAGGGGTGCCTGTTAAGCTGAGGAAAACAGGCAAGTGGGTTATGGGTGGCGGCATTAGCAACTTTACACCGCGCATGTGTGAGCAGAACGTTTTATCCGTTTCTGCAATGTATTTTCACGATACGACTATCCACCCAAGGAAATTCGTCCCGTCATGGTGGGTTTTATTTCCACCGCCAGGTAGAAAATACAAGTCTCTTTTCTGGATGGGGTACAATGATATGATTGAATTCCTTATGTCTGACGGAAAGCTCTCTTCCATTCAGGCTCAACTTTTGTTCAAGCCTCATGTCAATTTCAAGATATACGACACCTATTTTGAGCTTTTCACCTCATTTGCCCTAGAATTTACCGTTTTGATATGGCTGCGTCCAGTCATCTACATATGTATTATTGTAAACTTCTTCCTGTTGATGATGTGGCATTTATGTAAAAATATGACTAATCATATCCGAAGGCTGTTTTATAACATATACATTAGTTTACATAGTGCTATTTATCGGTGAAATTCTTCCCTGTGTGGAAGCTTTTGAATCGTAATGGAGCAAAGTTAATGATACAAAGTCCATAATTTTGTATTTGAGATACTTAATCTGATTTAGTGAGCAATAATAAGATCAAATTGTTAGTGTTTGAACTGTTCCAATACATTCTTCCGAACCTCTTATTTTTGGCGATAGGGCAAAATAATCATTTAATTTAGTAGAGGATTTATTGTAAAAAATCCACCGCCTACACTTCCTATGCGGCTTATGCTTACCTAAAGTTTCCTTTAAGGCGAAAGATACAATTTTTTATTTAATTTCTCATAGTATGGATAAAATACACGCAAGTCAACTTGTAGTGTATGGTCTTATATATGTTTTTTGAGAATAAATATTTGAGATACCACTCTTATTACCAAGTAAATTAAATTCGTTCCCTCGCTACTTTAAATGTTTATGAATACTACCATAGTCAAAGGGTAAATCATACAATTACTCGATGATCCTTTTAGTGTTTATTTTCTTTTGCATTTGTTGAATAAAGCTTTTAGGCCATTATCGTTCGTATTTTATTCATTTCCATATATAAACATAATATTCCCTATTTAAAGCTGTTTTAGAAATCTATATGTATCATTACTTCCTAAGATTATTACCACTGAGGAGCGAGAATGTCCCTTTTAAATATTATAACGCAATAATATGTTTAGATAGCTCCTTCCCTCCCCCCCCCCAAAAAAAAAGTAAAGTATCTTATTGAGTTAAGAATATGATTCATGTATTGATTATGCGTCTTTTGACAAGTATATTTATATTAACAACTTTTCATTTAGGGTGGTGTGCGCTTCTGATTCAAGTTTTTTTATAAGTTGCGCTATTTTCTTTTCATCTTTTCTCCATTTTCCTGTAAAATATCTTATTCTTAGACGGCTGTCCCTTAACTTCTTCAAGATCCTTTAATAAGAGATTCTTGCAAGACTTCCGTTTTCATGTGTATACATGATGTATGGGAAGGCTTCGTGCTTTGTCCCCTCTGCTTCATGTTGCGAGACCTGTAATATGCTAATTATAGGTAGCTGATAGAACCTTGAGGGAGACATACCGCCGCTGGGGTTGAGGCAATGATGTATTCTAATGCATAACGTGGCTTAGTCCCCAATTGTTCCTCCCGATATTTATTAAAGAAAATTTGTAGGGTTTTTCCTTTATGTCCCTTGATTTTTTAGAGGAATGATTCAAGTGATAGTTATTAGATTGCTTTAAATATTATGTGACTTACTGGTTATTTTTGTTACATCTTAATTATTTTAAAATCATTACTTTTTCTTATCTTTGAGTTTCAAAATCAGTTATACAAGAAACATGTTTTTTCGTGCCTGTCAGCCTTGTCTTTCACGACAAACACGCGTTTTACTCAATAACGCGATTCCCAGTGTCAGCAGCAAAAAGGTTCCCCCTGGATCCGATAATAGCTTATTGGGAAAGCTCAAAACGGAGTCGAAGAAGGTTTTGAAAATTCAGCTTTTTTTAGTTCCTGTGTGTGCGTTAGGAATGATTTTTATATTTCCAACGCCTTCACCTGAAGAAGAACAACGGATGCGCTTGGAGTACGAGAAAAATGCAGGATGGAAAACGTAAAGAAAGGCGCATTCACTGTTGTAAACGATATTTTGACGTATAATTACTTCATCTGAGTCGATTTTACTTGAAGGAAAAGCTCCCATGAAACCTAGCCACATATTTTCAATATTTAGTGCATGTTTTGATCGGCAATACCTCACTTTTTTTTGAGTATTCCACAAGCAGCAGCTCCGATTTCTCAAAAATTGTGTTAGAGCAAATGGGAATGCTAATTAACGTCATTTTAGCATTTAAATAGTTCCTTAAATGCTTCATTTTTTTGTTTATTTTAGTGTTTAGAGGGTTTCTGTCATTTCCAATCATCTTTGATTAAATTTTTTAGAAAATTTATTCTTTCTTTCTCTAATATTTATCTTCAAAGACTACGATCAAGGTAATTGTAAAGAATAGCGTATGAGAAGTAGAAAGCAGCATGCTTCGCCTTACATTGTCCTGCTTTTATCTGAAAAAGGTATTTCAGGTGACTAAGCCTCCTGTTAGTGGCTATGAGTTGGTGGAACTTCCCAATGAAAAAGTCCTAAATGAGTTTATGCTACACTTCAAGAAAAAGGCAATCTTAGTTATCGTACACAGCGGAGACACCGGTCTAGGTGAGATTCATGCTGATTCATCGAAGTTAGGTAGAACTAAAAACAAGCCCGTCTTAAAAACTGGCATGTCGGACAACAATATTAACCTAAAGAGAAACTCTTATTCGGCTTTTCATGATCCTCTTACCCGTACGTTTGTTTCCTCGTTGAACAAAGTAAATTTGGGTAACCCTGATGAATTGAGGATTGCACTTGTTCCCGGGCCCAAGACCCCTGACCTTGTAAATAAGTATTCGATTCTTACTTACCCTACGACGCTGTTGTTTGTTGAAAGTCGATACGTCGATCGTTGTGTTGGAGCTAGGTCACGAGAGCTATCGATTAAGTCCTTGTTTATGCTGCGTAATAATGGGCGTGATGTATTCTCAAGAGAATAAAATAATTTACCTTCTTAGTAAACATCATCTAAGCAAATATGAAGGTTATTACTGTTGTGTCAGGTGTAAGTTTGCCCTTTCTTACAGTATTATATTACATGTCCTGAGAGCCTAACTCCCCCCCCCCTCTTTATTTCCCCTTCTAAGCATTCTGTATAGAGATGAATTTCCTTTATTTGAATAACTTGTTACCTGCTGAGCAGGTGGGTCTTGAGAGACCACGCTGGAATACGTCCATGAGGGATGAGGCGCACCCCTTTCCTGAGCGTCCTCACATGCACGTGAACACCCGTTACAACGGCGTCGAGGTCGTGAGCACGCACTTCCCAGAGACAATCAAGGGAACGGCTTATTTTCGCCTGCCAAACTCGTCCAAACCGCGAGTGTGGGAGACAAATCGGATGAAGGCACGATCGCTGAATCGCTCGACTTTTCAATGCCCCTCTCTTCAAGAGGAGGATCCGCCCATGAGCTACCTCGCTATGGTCGTCATCGACGATAACTCCAACGAGAAGAGAGGAAAAGAGCAGCACTGGTGCGCAAGTACGGCGTTAGAGAGACACCGCGAGAGTTGGTTTGTGCGGCCCAAGCCCGAGCCAGACTACGTGAAGATGAACGCGAAAAAGCCGTTCGTGAATACCGCCACCTACATCTCCCCCATGAGACGTGCGGAAGAAGATGAGAAACGGGTGCGTCGGGATAAGCAGCAGCAACTAGAGGCCTCTCAGTTCACACCGCTTACCTTGTACAAACGTTCAGATTGTCCTGATGTGTTTAAAATGAGCAATATCGACGAGTGGTGTAATATAGATACTGTGAAAGTAGCCAAGGAACGAGCTGCTCTAAGGGCTACTCTCCAGTGTAATCCTTATAACCCTTTGTCCACTGTTCCGAGAAAATAGAGACCTTTGAGTTTATAGCAAGGAAAATAAAAATTTAAAAAATTTGAAAACTTGAGGTTTTTGTGTGCCCACTTTCATTGTACATTATAATTTTTCTTTTAGTGGAAGACTGCCTATAAACACGTGTATAGGTACGTATTATTTACCCATTCTGATGCCACAAGTTGCTTATTTCGATGTATTGTTATTTTAAATCAAGCAAAATTAACAAGAAGATATCTTTTTTCTTGCTGAGTCAACCTGAATTGAAAAATTTGTGTTTTTATGTTCTAATATTTTTTGGAAAAATCGATAACCTAAAGTCATTTATTTTTCCCCTTTCATCTTTTTACTGTGTTATTTATGTCTGATCATTTTTTTAGATAGACTATTTATTGATTTCTCTAAATGAGTCTAAATAATTACACACCTACTTTTAATCATTATGCGACAATCGTTAGCATGGTAAAGAGGCTTCTCCTAAACGGACCTACCTCTGTCAACGGCATTCGCAAGCTCAGTCGTGCGTTTGGAATCAGCAATGACTGCGGTGGTTCCTGCATCACCCACGACGCCTTTCGCACGTCCCTCAAGGAAGTTGAAGTACATCTGGATGAGAACCAGCTGAAGGTTATTTATACAATATTGGATCAATCTGGATCCGGCACGCTCGATCCCTCCGAATTTGTGGCTGCCCTCCGAAATAGTATCTCACCCATACGGAGGGTGTGGGTGCGGCGTGTGCTGAACGGCTTTTCGTTAAATCCGGATGGAGCCATCCCGATAGCAGAATTGCATGCAAATTTTTGCGCGAAAGGGCATCCCGATGTGGTGAGCGGCGTGCGCACTGCTGGCGACGTTGCTGAGGATTTTCAGTCTTCCTTTAACGAAACTACGAACCCTGACGGGGTTGTCAGTTCACAGGAGTTTGAGGAGTACTACGCTGGCGTTTCTGGAACCTTCTGCGATGACGTCGACTTCGTGGCGATGCTACGCAGTCTGTGGTCTATTAAAGGGGTCTGCAATGTCTTTCCCCAGCCTGTAGCCCTTGAGAGCGACCCCACGCAACGAGGCTTTTCGGCCTACCAAACCATCGAACAAAAGAGCCAGGTGGTAGAAAGGATGAAAATGACTTCAAAGTTGACCTCCATTATTGTTGATGAGCACCGACCGATTGTTATGGCGGATGGTGGGTTGTCGATGCGCCTTCTTGGCTTAGCCCTGCGTTCTGAAGATACGTCAGAAAGCCTTTTCCTTAGTGTTCAGGACTTTTTGAATGCCCTTCGCTTGCACCGTCTTTACATAAACTGTCCAGAGACCATTTGTGTATTAGATACCAACCGAGATGGCAGTGTGGACTACGCTTACTATCTGGAATTGTTAGCTTACGAACTAACCGCTACGCGGCGCATGCTGCTGGAGCGCCTTTGGCATAATCTGTTTCCAAAAAAAGACAACCGAGGACGGGTTCTGATAAAGGAGTTTCAGGCCAAGTTTGTGGCTAGAAATGCGGAGGAAAAAAATGGGTTTCTTAGCGCGTGGGATGTTCGAAAAGCAGTTAGGGGGAAGGTTGGATTGTCTGAGCTAATAGAGTGGTATTCACCCATAAGCTTTGAAATTTACTTAGAGAAAGACTTCGAAAGCCTTTTACATGAACATTGGCCTGAATTCACTGATAATAAGTGACAGCTGTACCTCTTATTTTTCTGTGCGAAAAAAAGTTGACTCTCCCTAAGAAAAATAGTTAAATATCCTCTATGTATTTCTATATTTACAAAGTTATGTAAATTACGTGGACAAGTACATTTTGAAGAGATAAATTTGTTACGTTTGGGCAAGATCTCTTTGAATTCTGTCTCTTTTTACTTTTCCCTTCTTAATTCTTTTAGTTGAGAAGCATGTGGCGAAAATTGAGAAAGGAAAGTCTCAAATGGGGGAAGGGGAGGGATAAACCTTTTTTGATGCCGGGCATCCAAGGTTGCCCTGATAAAGGTGAGAAAGAGTAGAAGATTTAGCAGTATTCTCCTCCTCAAATCTCTAATATGATATTTTTCCCCTTTTTGTCGCTCTTCACTTTGGGTTAATTTCAAGTTTCTATACATTATTTATTTTAGACTCTGGTAATTGTGTCACACTAAAAAAAAACAAAAAAATTATAAGCCAAGGTGTTTTAATTTTTCGTATTGGACGTCATGGAGGAAGTTTCTACACGAAATAACTTCTGTGAATGCGCAGAATTCGAGGAGACACGTGTGCGTCGAAGCGAGTGTTTGAACCCTAATGTCATTGATCTCCAACAGAGGCTAGACGTACTGAATCCGGATCCTTTGAATGATATAACGTCTGCCATCTCAAACCTACCTCCTGAGCTAGTCGTTGCAATTCAGAAGTATGTTGATGACTTTGAATGCGAAACTGCAGAAATGAAGGGACAAATTGAAAAATTGAAGTCCAAACGCACGCAGGATGAGGCACGAACATGCACCATAACAGTTAAGATAGATCGATTAAAAGGCGATATCGCTTTTCTTTCCGAGAAATCTTCGGCAGATGCGCTGGCGTTTCAGAATAAAATGAAGCTCAGCTGTGAGTCTGTAAAGGAGCGGAACCGAGAGCTTGCAGAGATTCGACGAAAGCGAGAGAAGGCCGAGATGGAGATTCGCCGCACTGAAATGGAGATCGAGCGGCTCCGAAAGATCTCAAAGCGAGTACGTTGCTAAGGGAGTGGGTTGAGCAAAAAATAGAACCCCCTCCTTCCCCCCTCCCCTACAAAAGACCGAGCCTATAGGGCACTCATGTGCATAGAGATGGTGAATAGGATGACTGAGTTTTACTTGTCTCCTGTTTAAGATTAAATTTATATCGGTAATTTGCTTTAAATAGATTGGATTGTCTAGATCTTCTTTGCGTCAGAATCATTTAAAGGATAATAATAAAGGGCAGTTAAAGGACTGTATGAGTAATGGTAGAAACGTCCAATAAGTTGCCGGTATCTAATATTATTTTAACTCTTTCTTTTTTATTTTCATCGATTTTTTTTAATGTTATTCACAATACTTAAGTGATAGGTTAGATGAAAAAGAAAGGGGGAAAGTTTACATTTAAGAAACAACTTTACCTACCGCCTAAATCCAGATGGCTTTCTCCAAACACGATGATCGTATGGCATTCGATTGTGAACAGTACGATCAATATTCTCTTCTGACGCGATATTTTGTCCTTCTTTATTACTATCAAGACGGGTCTGTCGAGATGTATCAGAAAAAGAACAACCAAATTCATCTCAAGCGCATTAAAGTTCCGTCCTTACATACTTCCGATTTTTTTTTAGGTACGACGATCGATATTTTTGGAATCCCGACGCATATAACGGGCTGCGCGGATGAGGTAACCCGACAACTTTGTGAGAAACAGAATGAGCGGACGTCCATCTTGATCGCGGAATCGTCCTTTGAGTCGCTTGGTCGATATCTTTCGATTTTGATGGAAGAGTGTGAGTTCACTATTGCGAATCTGCAGATGGGGGAGGTCACGGAGGACATTGTGGAAAATTACATCCTTCCAGATGCGCTCCGCGGCCGGCGCGTAGTGGTCGTTCAGACAGTGCGGCTCGGCGCGTTGCTCAAAGGGCGGGAATTTGCCGTGCGGGCGGCGGAAACGTACGCGGCCGAGGATCCCGAGCAGGTCTTTCTCTGGGGAAAACTCGCCGTGTTGTGGGGCCAGGTCCCCATCGCCGAGTTTGACGAACCCAACTGCAGCGTGGTGCTGCTCAAGCCGCATGCCATCTCGTGCCGACATGCCGGGTACATCCTGCAGGAGCTAATTAACCTTGATCTGGCGGTTAGCGGGCTCACGCAGGTCTTCGTAAATTCTGATCTTATAAACGACTTTTTGAGCCCGTACCGTGGGGTTTTGCCCGACGTTCCGGGTACCGTACAGAGCCTCGTCGGGAACGTGTGGATCGTGCAGCTTATCTCGTTGGAAAATAGATTTAATGTTGTTGAGAAGGTTCGAAAAGCGTGCGGTCCGTATGACAGCGGGGTCGCGCGGAAGCTGTTTCCAAACACCATTCGCGCAAAATTTGGTGTGGATGGTATGAGGAATGCTGCGCACTGCTGCGACTTGGAAGAGGATGGAATGGTGTACACAAAGACATTCTTTAAGCTCATCGCAAGGTAAATGATGAGTTTCTTTTTAATTTCTTGTGATTGGATTTTTATGTACAGAGCATATGCACAATGAGGTTTCTTTTGTCTTCTTTTTCTGTAAATTATGCAAGTTTAGGACGCCAAAAATTGAAGACGTTTATAAATATATATATATACGAACAACAATGCTTTGTTTGATTACTGTAATATCATTCTTCGCATCAGATTACTTATGTTTTCCAATATTTTTCCTCCCTAAATGTTTTTTATTCAGACTATTTATATAAATTGGTCATTTATAAAGTTACAAAAAATTTTCCACTTTTTTCGTATTCGCTTAAAACACAAATAAATCATGTAATGGATTTCTTATATTCCCTTCCTGTAGCTTCTCCACGAGATGCTTTAGCCTTTATCTATGAAGTTGGAAAGCAACCTTCTTCACCGAGTTCTGAGAATCTCAGAATAGGTCACTTATCCAATAGTAATGTTGATCAATTGTTTTCGACATCATTCTCTCTCAGTGATCATCAGGCACCAACCACACATGAGCCACGAGCCGCGCCATCACTTTCCTATTTGGAAATGCTTCTGGCTACGAAAAAAGACCATAAATGTGGGGCGACTTCTTATTCGTCAAGCCTCATAACAGGAGAATCCGACCCGGATGAGCTCCCCTTGGAGACTCGTACAGCCAACTTTCACACCGCGTTTGGGCTAGTAGAGAATGTAATCGAGAGTGTGATCTGCGAACGAAACACACCTGCTCAGCGCTACAAGGATGCACTATGCCAGTACATTTTAGGTAGCACCATGGAAATATCATTGAAAAATAAGGCGCTTGAGCTGTCGTCTTCCGCGAACACCAATTCCACGGATTGCCTCCTTTCCCCTCCATCACCTAGACCTTATTACAACCTTTTAGCTGCACATGCGCACACTGGCGAGGAAACGGACTATAAAAAAAGACAGGCACTTCTTCACCGATACGAAAGGTTTTGCGAGGATCTCGGGGTTGTTCCTGTTTCCAGTGTGATGGCTCGGATAGCTCCAGAAATAGAGAACCGCACCTTTACTAGCCTTGCATTTGACTGTGGCCAGTCCGCTACGATGCCGCCGACATTTGACTCTTATAATACACATATTGGTCGATCCATTGCGGAGCCTCACACCAGTTCCAGCATTCTTTCCCTGGTGACCCCCATGGCAACTCTTCCATCCCGCACAAAGGAAGGTACTGGCTCCGAACCTTCGAAGAGGAAGCTGTTGTGCCCTATTGTACTCCCAACAACGCCTCAGCAAGGAGGTCGATATGCGAAGTACCCTGAAAACATGGATTCACAATTTTTAACGTTGACGAATGCTGGATCCGGCAATATCATTTGTCCTTCTAACGGGATTACAAACCCTAGTCGTGACACGGGTAATTTGGAAGCAATACATGACAATATTCCTTCTACCTCCGTTTATTTTAATAGCGCGCACTCTTCTGGGAAGGACACCGCACCATGGATTTATTCTCATACAACTTCACAGTATAAACTCACAGAAGCGCACTGTGAGCTTGATTTTACGAGTTGTGAGGGTATAAGGAATCCGGAAGTTATGGTTCCGCTATTCCAGTCACTAGAGGGGTACCCCGAAGTGACATTGTTGAGCCTGGCGAGCACCGGCATCGACGACGAATGTGTACGAGTTTTAGCGCTCCTGTGCGAGGCATTTTTCGCAAACCTGCGCTCGCTAGACCTCCAGAATAATCCCTTAATCACCGATCGCAGCTGTCCTACTCTGCGAAATCTGCTCCAACGTAGACGCACACTGAAGTCTGTACAAATAAACCGATCGGGTGTGTCTAATCTCTGGGTAAGAACAATCAACATATTATCACATCGAAATGCAAAACTGATGAAGTAAGAGTAATATTTCAGTAACATTCACTATAAAGAATACTTTTTTTTCTGTTTGTGTTATTATGTATCCAACTTAGCTTTTGAAAAAAGTCGCAGTATCTATATGTCTAAGGCCAAAATTTAATTGGTTACAATCTCCTTCTTCCTCCGTTGTAGGTATAGCTTACTCCTCTAACCTGAAGAAAATCGCAATACATTCATAGAAACGGAATAGACGTCCCCAATGTTTCACACTCGCAACCCATCAACGCGCCATCCCCATCTCGAATCCATAAACCTGGACAATCTTGAAACGCTGCAGGATCGCTGGGCGAAGCAGAACGCGTCGTCCCGATGCCCCCTTCCCTCCCCTGAGCTGAACTCCCCCCGCTCACTTGCCGCCTGCAGACGGTGTGGCGTTGATCCGTCCAAGGACCTCGAGAAGCTTTCCCTCCTGCAGCACCTCCTGCGGCTGTCACACAAACTGCAGTATGTGGAGGAAACGGTCGACGCGCTGTCACGGAGACTTGATTTGAAGACAGCGCTGCAGACCGCCGTTTTGGCCTTTCAGCACACCACAATTGGGCTGGGGACGTCCAAAGAGAAGGTCGTGGCGTATATGGGGTTCTTGAATCAGGAGGAGGTCCGTGTGCCGCGTTTGGAGAAGCTGCGGCGCGTGCGTCGTCAAATGATCGAGGAAGAAGCTGCAGAGCCTGAAGGCTTGAGCAATGGCTCCACGGGAGCTGCGGTTGCTATGGAAGTAAGCCATTCCCATGCATCATCACAAGTCCAGCATTTAGACCACTCGAATGATCACGGTATGGTTGTTTCTGCGCAAACTGTAAGGAGTACAGAGTTGGATGTGATTCCCGTTAATTCTAGGGGCCTTGCCGAAAGCTTGAAGGGCAAGGCACCGGATTCCACTTTAACCACACCCCTTTCTCACGCTGTTACCACATACACGGGCCGTTATCAACAGTTCCCTTCCTCAAAGATCCCCTACGTTCCACGTGATGCGATGGCGCTGAATACCAATTACTTCGCCAATCGCACCTTCAAGTCTTTAGAAGCCGTAAGCAACCCCTCCGGTGCACCTTTGCGGTGCTCAGTTCACGAGCAAACGAATTTAGTAAATTCTCGTCTTCGAATAGACAGCGGAGAATTGGAGGAGATGCGCAATGACCATGCTGGCAATAATAAAGCTCTTTCTGCTGATGCGCTTCGCTTGAGGAGCGATAATCGATTTACGGAGGGAAAGGCAGGGGAAGCATCTGTCTCCATGTCTGTTTTACGCAACGGGAGCAGGGGCGGTATCACCGCGCCTTACGCGCTTTCCATCTCTCAACAATCAGACAGTGGGAATCTAGGGATAAAGAAGGATACAACTGAAGTTTTTAGCGATGCGAACCTTACGACTTCGCAGGAAGGAAAAAACTCCCTTTTGATGACTTCGTCTCGGGCTAATTTCAAGCTCTCTGAGACTCAAACTGGGAGTTCCGTAATGGAGACGATCAATGATAGCTTATCCTCATCATTCACTGACAGTTGTCTGAAGCAAAGCACCACCTACATCCCTCTGGTTTACGGGAAGGAGCTACATGAACCTTTTGTTTACTATTGCGCTAATCCAGCACTTCTTTTTGCCTAGATTATTACTTATTTATTTATTTCCTTTCATTAGTAAGCATAGAGTCCTAAGAGGAAAAATGACGTCTTTAACATGAGCATGATCAGATGGAAAGAAGTACATCATTCAAGCATTCAAAAAGACCGTTGACTGCATCCTGTTTGGTTCGCAAACGATTAACCTATTTTAGAAATTAGCAGCATTGATTCGACGAATAGAATAGACAGTTTCTCCAATTTTAAAATGCCGATGGTTATTTTCATTTACGAATATTTTAATTCTTCACATGAATTTCCTATCGTTTTTTTTTTCATTTTGGGGGTCTAATACGCAGTTTATTATTGTTATTATCGTATGTGTCTGTGCAAGTGTCAGAGGAAGTGCGGCTCTTTCGGCTGAGTTTGTGTTATTATTATTCATTCAACCTTTGATTATTTTTTTTTATTGATTCACTTTATGCATATCCCCTCTTGAAGACTGCGACGTACTAGGAAGATTTAAAATTAAAGATTAAAGGCTGCTAGATGTCGAAACGGAAGGCGCAAACGACCTCCAAAGATCCAATTGGGGATAAGGATATTCTACAACGGCGAATTATTTCCAACCCAAAGTATCAATATGTAAAGGGAGTTGTGGAGACGGGCTACACCGTCGAGGTCGCGGAGTTCATCCGCAACCAGACCATCCGGCTCAAGCGGCAGCCAGGGGAGCTCTTCCAGCGTCTTCGCACGAGTACAGTAGCGAACAATCTGCGCAGGCAGTACCTGCCCTCATTTCTTCCCCCCATGGCGGATGGTGGCTATGCTAAACCGATGGATGAATACGGCGGCTCGCTTGGGATTCTAACAAATGCCGATAAGCAATATAATAAAACCGACCTTCTTATGTTAGACTGCCGTAGTGTGGAAGAATATGATAAATGCCATATCCTTGGGGCCTTTCATTACCCAAAGACCCGTTTGAATCACGCGATGTGTCCGTTCCTACCGGAGATGTACACCTACAAGAATAAGATCGGAAAGTACATTGTAGTGTATGACTTTGACGAATCCATAGCGGTGGAGGTAGCAAACACAATATGTGAAAAAGGGATCGACAATATTGGCATGATTGCTGGCGGAATGCGTGAATTCTTGTATGACTATAGCAATTTAATCGTTGGTGAGCCACCAGAGTTGATCGCTCCGCGGGATACCACTCTTCAGCGTAGGGCAGATGAGATCACATTGGCTCGTAGCGAAGCAAGGAGTATTTTTTCGCATAAGCCAAAGAGTTTGTGCAATAGTCTTGCCAAAGGGCGTGCGCGACGAATATGAAACCTACCCCTGTGCTTTTTTCATCAAAACACAAATGTAGAGTGGAAAAAGTGGTATTACAAATTGACGCCGCGTTGCTTCTTCGATTATGTGCGTTCCAATGCACTCAGAATGGTTTAGTGTGGAAGATGCACGTATAGCTAAGCATAATACCTTAGCGGAAAACTTTTCCATAAATTTTTTTCTATTTTCTTACTAGATACCCACGTTTTGTTGATTTCAATTCCCCGTGTTGATATCTAGCTGAGCTGCTAAGTTATTACTACTGATATTATTACCTTTTAGACTACATCGGTAGCTTTAGCAAATGCTTTTTTCCTGCCTTATCTTAGAACTACTTAATCTGCGGGAAAAATACAGATGCCAAGTCATAGCGTATGTACATGCTTTATTGCAGAAAGGACTATAATAAGCCCTTGTCTAGAGCATTATTATTTTCATCTCTTCTGTATTATTTTTACTCAAGAGTAGGTAATGTGTTTAAAATGGTTTTTCATGATCTGTAAGTTTATTGAAGTAAAATTATTTATATATGGGAGTTGGAGATTTCCCTTTTGAAATAACTACTATAGAATATATACATGCGTATATAAATACATTCATGTATATATATATGCATATGTATATAATTCCTTTTATAACAAATATTCCATTGTTTTACTCTCAAATGTGATGAAAAATGAAAATTACTCAAGGACTTTCTGGTAGAATCATCTAAAAAAATAGTGAAAAGGGGCAAGGTGAAGCCCCCTGCTTAAATGCAAATAGACAGGCAAAAATCAAATCCTGAATAGTACTAGATTATCAATTAACACAAACTCCAAACACTTTCATAGCGATTTAGGGCAGGGCCCATCACCGGATGAACCGTGACACTCTATTAAGGAATACCCCTGTTATATCGAACCTCATTTTAGCAAACGGCGACGAAACGAGTCGCATTGGATCCCTCCCCCCCCCTCTTTAAAGGGTCAAACCCGCCATCCGCACCTGGGAAGGGGCCGATGAATGGACACGACCTCCTCTCCGAGCCGCCCAACCCCAAGGCTGGCCCCCGGAGCCTGAAGGAGGGGACCGCGGATTCGCAGCATCGAAACGGGGAGGGCGAACGGGAGCGGAAGGAAGAGTCCCTGTTGGTGGGGGCCCCCGCTCCCGAGGAGGAGCGCCCCCATCACGAGGAGGGCACCCCCCAATCCCGGCCGGACCCCGCGGCGGCGGGGGGACGAGGCGGGCCGCTGAAGCTCGCGCAGACGAAGGTGCGGCCGGGGATGTGCATCCGCTCGTGGGTTATCACCTCGCGAATCGGCGCGGGGTCCTTCGGGGAGACCTTCGCCGCGACGAAACTGCACTCCCTCGCTGCTATGGATGCCTACTACGAGGATAAGTTGCATATCCCGCCCGATGTGGATGCATTGCTCGCGAACTTACCGCCGCCAGACTGGCGAAAGGAGGTTTGCATAAAAGTTGAGCAGGAGAATAAAAATATTTTGCGTTTAGAAGCATTGGCGCTCAAAAAAGTGCAGTCGTGCCAGCAGGTGGTTCGCTTTGTGAGCAACGGCTGCGTTGATGGTATGAACTATTTAGTGATGGAAAAGTTAGGACCGAACCTGACCGAGCTACGACGCAGGAGCCCGCATGGTACCTTTAACATTTACACAACCCTGAAGGCTGGTATTTCTTGTCTAACCGCCATTCGTGGTGTGCATGAGCAAGGGCTCGTGCACCGCGATATCAAGCCCTCCAACTTTATCACCGGGATCCCGGGTTCGCCGGATCGGGCAACTTGCTACCTCATCGACTTCGGCCTCGCGCGCCGCTACCGCCGCTCAAACGGGGAGCTCCGGCCTTCGCGAAAAAATGCGGGATTCCGCGGAACGAGCCGCTACGCCTCCGTGGCCTCCCATCGCCGGTTGGAGCTCGGCCGCGTCGATGATCTCTGGAGCTTGCTTTTTATGCTGGTGGAGTTCGCAACTGGCACTCTGCCCTGGCGTAAGTACAAGGATAAGGACGATATTGGACGATGTAAAGAGGAATCGATCACACCGCAGCTCGTGCGTAACCTACCGCGCGAGTTCCAAGCATTTTTAGCCCACCTCCAAACCTTACTCTACGAGGACGAGCCCGATTACGATTACTTACTTTCCCTCATCTATCGCGCGCTGGCGCGGCGAGGGTACCCACCGAATAAGCCGGTGGACTGGGAGCTCGACCCCGTTACCATCGAGCAGGTCGCAGAGGAGGAGATTCGGATGTCGCTGTATAGGCGGAATGATGCGAATAAAAACCACGTGGAGAAGCGAAATCATCAAAGTGGTGGAGCACCAGGTGTAGATGCGCAGCGAGAGGTCCCCAATGCGGAGCTGAAGGATCACGATTCTCGCCCGTCCAATCAATGCCCTCCGCTGAAGCCTAGCGAAGTGGCGGTGCTTGGTCTCAGTCCTGTTCAGGAAATCTTTCAGGAAATGGGAGGCGACCCCCAAAAATGCAAACAGCACCTGCTGCCCGTCAACAAAAATCAGCCCTCCCGTCTCGTTTCTCCCATCCAAGAGTTCGGCGCTCATTGTAATTCTATCCACATCAGCGAGGTGGAGCTTCGCCATCGCCGAAACGGCAAAGACCCGGAGGAGAACAAGCAAGACGCCGTCGGTTCACCCGTCCATAGCTTGAGAGACGCCAGCGGGGCGGTTTGGCAGGAAAAGATACCCGAGTGCCTTGCGGTCGGCATCCGAGATAACGGAGCGACGCGGAAGGAAGATGGTTTATATAAAGGGAAGCAGTCCCCACCATGGCTGAGAGAGAGCCCCATGAGCTCCGCAACCGTGGATATGGATCAGAACAATTTTTCATCTCGAGAATGCAGCAGGGTGTCCAACAAGCACTCATTTTTAGGGAAGAAAGGAAAGCGGAAGAGGGGTGAAAAACCCGGAAACAGTCTATCAAACAGTTTATTTATGGAGTATGACCATCAAAGCAGCATCTTGCATACGACGTCAGGGCCATGCTTAATGTCTCATAGAAATAAACATTTAGACGCAATACAGAAAACAACTCCCGATACGAACAAGGCAGGATCATCGAAACCCTTGAATGACATATCAGGAGTAAAGAAAAAAGAAAAGTCAAGTTGTAAATGTTTTATCATGTAGAGTTCGCTTTTTTTCAATTGCCTTGATAAAATAATCCACTCCTTTTTTATCATAGTACGACTAATATTTACCCCTTATGCCCTTTTGTATAAAATTGTTCAATGGATTATCTTCGCACCCTCTTGAAATTGTTGAAGCTGATTATTGAATTTTCTTGAATCTTGATGGAAATTGAAAGTTCGAAAAGTAGAGATTTTACAAAGCGATCGTGCCTCTTTTGCATATATTTATATGCGAATGTCTGGCATCCCCTGAGAAAGTTTTAAATTCAAAATTTGGAAGTTTTTCTTATTGTTTCTTCAAAAAAAAAGCTTCCCATAATATATATATATATATATTAGATATTTTAACATTTGAATTATTACTAATATGATACAGGGAAACTTTGATAGGATTTTACATGAAATAATCTTAGAGTAGCAATACCATCCTGGTTAGTCTTTTAGTTTTTCAATTGTAATTTTTTATTTACGAATTTCACTTTAAAAAAAGTTAAACAATTAATCGGTTGATTTTTCTGCTTAGTACGCTTTTAAAAAGTTCGGAATATCAGATAAATGTGAAGTTTATTTATCCACTTCTCAAATCAATAGAAAATACAGGTACGTGTACAATATTACATTATAATGTTCCTTTTAATATGTCTTGCTTATTAGAATGATGCTATGCTAAGCTTCCATGTTCCTTAAATACTAAGTATTTTTTTGTTTGACAAGGCTTTATTAACCATTCCAGCGTTTCTTCTTTTTGATGTTATGGATATTCTTGCTTTATAGTAAGAGTGTGTTATATTTGCTCATTTTTGTTGTCATTAAAGACATGTCGAATGTTTTTGTTGTGTACGATAAAATAAAGTTTCATTTTTTTTTCTGGAAAAACAAAGGCCTATATAGATTTTCTTCTTTTAAAACAACAACAACAACGCTTTTCCCTACCTCTTTAATTCTTCCCATATCAAAAAAAAGATCATCCGAGGGCCGTTTCGAACCTTACCTTTGGGACGTGGAAAAAGTAGGAGCCCCCTCCCAACTAGACATTAACAGCTGCGGTTAAATTTTGTTAACCAACGGATAGCTTAATCCAATGGACTCTACGATTGATGATCTTATTCAGGAAATTTTCAAGGAAGAGGGTAAGAAAGTCACTTATCGTCAAAGCACAAGTTCCTATTCCAGCCATGATAGTGATGCGTTTATCAGCACACGAAGCGCGACCGCTAAACCGGATTTTTTCGACAGCGCGCCGTGCCAACACCAAGTCGCCAACGGCGACCCCTCGACGGCCTCCCTCCCCCCCTTTCCCTCGGAAAAACCTTCCACCAAGGCCGT
>HF955199.1:1465839-1488339 GCA_000982615.1 Phytomonas sp. Hart1 | reverse complement strand
GGGAGCACGTACTGAGTGTCTTCACCCTCCCTGGCAGGGAGGCGGAGCCAGGGCCGCGTTTGATAAGCGCGGGCGCCCTGCTCAAGGCAACCCACCGCCATGTCCCTCCCTCGCGCGCCGACAATCAGCCCGGCACCGCCGCCCTCCACCCAATGCTCAGCCGCGGCGACGTTGTCGGCTTCATTGAAACGGCCCTCGACGCAGCAAGGCTGACGACGGATGAGGCTGAGGCCATTGTCAAGCACCTGCGAGCCTCCGCCGGGCGCGCCGAGGCCGCCTGGGCCGCCATCGCTAAGTGCCTATACCGCACGGCGGGAGAGGGGCCGGGGGCGCGTGCACGCCCGGGGTGGGCCCACGATCTGCGATTCTACGGCGAGTGGTGGCTTACGCTTCGGCCCTCAGATGCTGTCGAATCACGGCGGGCCCGCTACCTTCTGCAGGCCGGCGAGGGTGGGGTCTACGCGTCTCTACTCCCGCAGGCCGCACGGCAAGGGGAGCAGGCGAAGGATGAGCTCATTAGCGACCTCGCGCTGCGCCTACACGGCCCTCTCTACCACCTTACTCTCTTGCACTTGGACTGCTTTGACATGAACCCCGGCCGGATGTTGGTCTTCCTCTTTAATGGGATTCTGCCGCTCAAAAGGAACATTTGCGAGGCCGCTAAGTTGACTACAAGGGAAGAAGGTGAGGTGGAATCCCTCCCGGACGGCTCTGGAAAAAAGACTAGTGACCCAGAGGCATTGCTAGGGACGCTTTCATTTTCGAATTGTAATATCGGGACAGCGTCGTTGATGGTAATTCTGCTTGCACTCGCTGAGGATGGCGAGACGGCCCGAACGACCGCCTTGGATCTCTCCTGCAATTGTCTTACAAATAACTCGCTGGAGTGTTTTACCGCGCTACTCAAGCAAACGAAGGTCAAAAAGCTCGATCTTCGCCACAACTACCTGTACGCGCCGTGGGGTACGGAATTACTGAGCTTTTTAGAGGAAGGATGTTCTGAGTTAACGGAGCTGAGCTTATGCTCAACGGGGCTCTCGCATGCGCAAATCCGTTTGCTCTTGCACGCGCTTCCGGGGATGCCCAATCTACGCGTATTGTTGTTGAACCATCTCGATATCCCGCTTGAAATGGCGTTGGAGGTTCACTCTGCGGTTCAAAAATCTAGGCTTCAGTACCTCTCTCTCGTAGGATGTGCGGTGAATAATCATCCAACCCTTATGCAGAAGCTGGTAGCCTGCTGCGCGAAGAATCGACAAGCGGAGGGGGTTGGGATGGATTTCTCGCCGAATGCTTCGTTTTTTGAAGAACACTTGAAAAGAATGGAAGCAAAGGGGTGGACACCGCTATTGCATAGGTCTTCTTTGAGTATCGACTTTGAACCATACACCAATAATGACCCTTCACTTTTTTCTGTCTTTCACAGCATTAATTAAGTGAAAATGTATAGCTCTTCTTTGCTGTTGTTGTTTATTTATTTTTTCCCCTTATTTAATATATGTTGATGTGGTTGACACTTATCTCTGATTACAACGTATTAATAAAATAAAGGTGTTAATTACCTGTAGTACGAATTCCAATCAAAACCAAACCATTTTCATCACGCTAATATACAATAAATATATAGAGATACATTATGTATAGAATCGCGAGAGCTTTGCTAATAAGTGCTTTGTTTCAATCTTGAAAAACAAGATAGAATGAAGGGAATGAAATTGATAAACAAAAAAAATCATCGTTTTATTAAATCCTTTTTAGCTTATGAGAGCCATTTTTGGTCTTTAAAATAGTATAAGCTTAGTTGTAGATTTTCCCATACATCTCTATCAATGATGTTTCGTCGTTCGTTAGCTGTGTTTTACTCGAATACAAATCTAGGAGATCCTGGAAAGTTAATGAACTCCCAACAAAAGGTTCTTGATATCAATTCTCCGCTATCTTTGCTGCGAATGTGCTATCGAAGTATTGATATTTGCGTAAAATCACGTCATGCACGTAATTTTTTCAAAAAACGCCTTATCGATCAGTGGGCAGAGAAGAGTAAGGAAACAAATCCAGAGAAGATACGTTTTTACATGGATTTAGCGGGTTCTTTCCTGCAAGCCTTGCACACCGATCGCACTCCAAAGCCGGGGATGGTCGTTAAATTTAACCTTTCTCGTCGGATTGCACATGAAAAGAAAATGGAGGAAAGGGCCATTAGTAATGTTAAACGCGTTAGGAAGGTCCAAAAGGAGGGGGAATAGTGTATCAATGAAAAGTACTCCAGAGGGGAAAGATGATCAAATCCTCTGTCGCCATTTTACCACTTCGTATTTGGAGGCATAGAGGTATGGAGTGGGAAAAGAACACAAAAATGACGAAAAATCTTCATCTGATGATAGACATGGTATGGGAAGAAGAAGCCTTCAACTTTCCGTTTAATATTTACGCAATGAATCGGTTTATGTTTTTCCCTCTTCAAAGAAATTGAAGAATCCATTTTTTGCTGATTATTTCGCACAATATTATCGTAGTAATTTATCATAATCATGGATGCAAAAGGTAATAATATCAACCACAAAATTATCTATCCCCGTTGTTTAAACTCCTCTGGTTGTATAGCGGTCCTTCCCGCTAGCAGCTCCCACAGTGCGTATATTGCTCACTGCAGAATCTTCTCGGGCTCGCAAAAAACGAGGAAAACTCCACAACAAACGACTTTTGGTAATAAAGGAGCGAGCATTAGCAGTGCTAATCGTTATGTTGACAACTTTGAAGCCACGCAACCATTGAATTCTGCAAAAAAAGAAAGGAGGCTTCCCGGTCGTAGCTATTTTTCTCTTTGCATCTACCGTGTTTCATGTCCTGTGGATGACTCGAATGAAGAGCCTCTCTTGTTCTTTGAGGTGAGAGAAATCCCTCTTTTCTTCGAAAATTCCTCATCAGAACCAAAAGTGGAAAAGGAAAATACGGAAAGCAGCGACCAAGCAAAGGATCTTTCCCAGCTTCTTGCCATCGATACCCTTCAGTGGGCGGGTTTGGGGTTACTCGTCGTCCTGAGCGCCGACAAAGGGGAGGTGCTCCTCGTGCAAACCTCACTTGTGGAAAACAACCAGAAAGCAGAAGGGCTGCCAATACACCGAAATTATAACAATAATTATGAAGATTTCTGTTGTTTCGACGAAGCTTTCACCGCTGTGGTGCTGCGGGATGTTAGGGTAAAGACAATATCGACAATTGGAGTGCGGTGGTGTTTGGTGGATTCCTGTTTCAGTAGTGTGGTAGCTCTTGTATATCACTCTTCCGTGCGGTTGATAAATATCGAATCACCTTCTTCGTTGACGTTCGGTAACTTGCAAAAAGGGAAACTGACAATTGAGCACAGCCTCTCAAAAAAGTTTACGTCGATTAGCGCTAATGCAATGCCCTATCTATTGGAGAATGAATTCCAACGAGAAGGAATTTTACTTTGTGGTTGTGCACATACTTGCTGCGTGAGTATCTATATCTGGTTAAACCCTAAGAAAGAACCTGAACTTCTTCGCGAGGTGATGGTGGGCGAGGGGGTGAGTTTTTTTTGCACCACCACGTTTATTCAAACTGAGAAAACATCCGCTAATATTCTAAATTTAGCTCAGAATGACGGAGTTTACTTCGCTATAGCAGGCTCATCGCGCAGCCGCCAAGAGGAAGTGCGTAGTGAAGCATCTGAACGTGTTGTTTTGGAGTCCTCTTCGGATCCTTCCCCCTCGCCTTTCCTTCTTTCCACGGGAATCTTCCAAGGAACTGGCGGCATCCTTGCCGAAATTGAGGAAAACGTTACGAAGAGTCTTTTCATGCAAACCACACGTGAGCCACTTAACATGATTTACAATTCCCTTCAAAAGAAAAGCCTGGACAATGGAGAGGATAGTGAGGGATCCCCGCTAGAGAACCTCGCCCCTGCCTTCTCCGTCACGGCCCCGAGCTTATCTTCTCCTGATTCGGACTCATTTATCTTCCTAGTATTTATTCAACAGGGTGAATACTTTCACGGAATTAAATTAAATGAACTTCCCTCTAATGCATTGAAAATTGCTACGAAACAATACGCGCTCGACGCCGCGCCGCTCAAAGAAGAGCTTGGAAAACTAGGCAGCTCCATACGCATACTTCCTTATATGCAAGAGATAATTCATCCTCACCATGAGAAATCCTATCTTTCAGTGGGGTTTTACAGCAATAATGGGGTTGTGTGGCTTAATTTATCGCATCCAAACGCAAAGGTAAAGAATTCCCTTCCAAATTTACCTTCGGTTGATTTAGTAGGGAAATATCTAGTCCAGGAAGACGATTCGAATGACTTTATCGTTGGAGTGGATTGGCGTAGCGCCACGATTACAGGTTTAGAGCAAAATCACTTTCCGGAGTTATTTTTGCTAACCCTTCGAGGAAGCTGTAAAAAAGCAAACCATGAAAAAAAGGAAAAAAAAGGCAATAAGACCCCATCGGAAGAATGCACGTTTGCACTACGACCTTCTAATACAGTATGGTCCGGCGATGGTCTAGAAATCCTAACGTTATCTTTGAATCAACACATAAAAAAAAAAAAGGAAAGTAAGGGCGAAACCATTATTACAGTCAACCTCGAGGAACTCAGCACTTTGATTCATAATATAGTTCACAAAGAATCGCAGGCAATCTTAACACGCTTGGAAAATCGCTTGGATCGTCTTGAACGTTATTTAATTTCTACTAACCTGTCTGCCAATGACTCAAAATGAAGGAAAGAAAAGGTGGTGAGGTTGCAAGGCCAGTGCCTTAAACACATCTTATCAAGTTTCTATTTGTGTTTGCTTTTTTTATTATTACTCTTTAATCTATGTTCTCGTACGAGTGAGGATTATCGAAAAAAATGAGTAAGCAATATGTTTATTATTTATTATAATCCTTTCTTTTTTCGTTTGTTTTTCCTTTTACAAACAACTTTCCGTTTTATCTTTCCTTTTCTTTTCTATCCACCCTATTGTCGTTCAGCATCCATTCTTTAATGGAGCAAAAGAAGCTTATCGAAGCGAAGATGCTTGTTTTACAGGCCTGCACGCTTCTTAGGAGCTACTCCGGCTTTACCGAAGCACCACCCGCCTCTCTAGAGGAGATCCAAACGTGTTTGCTAAAGTTGCTGCCCTGCCTTTCCATTCTGAACTCCTTTGATTCCGTATCAACCTCATTGAGCTCCGAAAAGCGCGCGCGGGGGATTCTTGAGCTGAAGCTCCGTACCGGAATCTACCGCATCCTTGGCGTTGCGCTCGCGCGGATTGTCGAGTACAACGGCCCCTCCCACTCGCCACGTCACGCGACGGAAGAGGCTCCCCTGGAGGGACATCCCACCCCATCCAGTGGCGCCGAGGGCAATCCCTGCCAGGCCCGTGGCCCCGTGTCAGGGCCAACTACGGCCACCCCTAGCGGAACCACCGAGGAGGGGGGGGAGGTCCCGCCGGCCCATCACAGCCCCCCCCTTTGTTACAGCGGCGCGGACCCCCCTTTGGCTCCGGCAAGTCCCCCCTCAGCCCCACAGACGACCTGCGCCTGGACGGATATCTGCGGCTGCGAGGAGGCGATTCTCGCGCTGAGACAGGCCACACTGCTGCCGAGACGCTTCCCGGGGCTCTTTATGGGGCCCCGCCGGGCCTGGCGGCGGGTGCTGCTCTATGGCCCGCCAGGGACGGGCAAGACGCTGCTCGCTAACACCACCGCCCAGGAGGTGAATGCCCCCTTAATCTGCATATCCCCCGCGGATTTGCTAAGCCGATGGGTCGGGGAAAGCGAAAAGCAGGTTCGTGCGGTCTTCGCGCGCGCGGCGAGCCGAGAGCGGTGTGTGCTCTTCTTCGATGAGGTGGACGCATTAGGGGGGATACGCGGCGGGGTGGGTGAGACCGAACTCGCGCGGCGCCTTAAAACGGAGCTGCTTTTACAGCTTCAGGGGCTCCCGCCGTCGGTGGTGCTGCTAGCGGCGACTAACCTCCCCTGGGAAGTAGATTCCGCGATTTTACGTCGCTTTGACCGCCTCATTTACGTAGGACTTCCGCCACGAGAGGTTCGACGGCGGGTTCTCTTCCGCCAGCTCGATGGCATTCATCATAACCTCACTTTTGTGGAGGTAGAAGAGGTGCTCGACCAGACGGCGGGCTACTCCGTTTCCGATACAATGCACCTCCTCTCACAAGCGATGATGGGGGCCGTCGAGGATCTCGTCGACGCCGATGCCTACCGATTAGCTACCCATGAGGATATTGAGGAGTACTTCTCTGTGAAGGCCTCCCAAGCGAGGGGTTTGAATGAAAATAAAAATATTTCGAAGCACTCTAAGCGACAGCGACCGCAGCGTAGAGCTCAATCCGATGCCTGCTCGCCCACGTCTTCGTACGATTGTAGCCTCTCAACCTCCACCAGCCCTGCCGCCTTTTCCTCCTCAGCTACGGAAAGCGTTATTGAGGGCTTTACTCCCTTAAGAAGCTTAGCAAAACCAAAAACTAAAAGCAAACCCCTCCATTCCAAGGATTTTTCGATTGTTGTCTTGCCTCGTTCGCATCCTCCTCGACGAGTGCAAGCGGCGGCATACGGCTCGGTAAGGTTGTGCAAGGAGGCCTCCTCGGCTGCTCCCGAACGGCATCTCAAAAACCCAACACTCCCCCCTCCTCCCCACGGAAAAAATAAATATCGAAAAAACGACTGTAAAAAAACAATAACAACTATCACGAACGCTTCAGAAACGACAGGAAATTGTTTAATGCAAAGCCATGGATTTGATAACAGAGAAGGCGATACTCCTACGGCTCCTGCTATGTATTACATTCCTTGCAAGTCCTCTCATCCGAACGCGCTGCCTGATCTGCCGTCGTCGTTTACAATTCCACCGGAGTTCATCATTCTCCCTCCCGTACGCTTTACGGATATCCTAAAAGCAATGAAAAGTTTTATCCCAAGCGTCACCGCAGAAGATTTGAAACGATTCGAGGCCTGGCGTACGCGACATGACTCCTCAACGTTATCGTAATTTGAGGAAAATTCTGTTTTTTAAGTTAGCGTATTACAGTGACATTTACGGGGGACACGTTGGTATCTACCTATATTTTTTACACGCAATTATTGTTGTTATTTTATTTACTTATTTCTACCTTCCTTATCCCGCATATTTATAACCTTCCTGCTAATATTACGCTTTCAGAACAATAATAAAAACAAATAAACTTTGAATAGTTCGCATGGAATCAGTGCACCATATCATATTTTGAGTGGTAAATGGACATTGGATAGATGCTCAACATGAAGAACTCACTATTCATTTTTTTTCTTTTCTTTTCTTTTACTTCTTCTTAGATAAAGTTATGGACTGTGTCGCGATATTCATTATGTGTATGTTGCTTCTTTTGTAATAAATATTTCCAGGGTACTTCAGGCTTGAAGTACCTCTGTTAACTGAAAACGAGGAGTAATACGTTTGCTGAAATCTCAATGCCGTATTGTGTGGATATTATTATTTCACAAGTAATAATAAATGAAACCACTTTATTTGATTCTATAACCTGCTCAACAAGAATGCTAGTGGGTTAGTACCAGCTCTGATTTATTGAATTATACGGGTAGTCTGCAAAATTTGTGAATCTAATATAGCCTTAAATAGTGAGGTATTCAGCAAGTTCATTTCAGATGAGGATTCGATAAAGTATGACGAATAGGTTCTGAACTGCACCTTTGGTAACCTGCGAAAGATTATATTGAGTCTGAAACCCTTTTACTCACACATTTGATATTTGAAATTGAACAAAATGGCAATTTTGTTCTTGAGCAAGAGGAGCCATTAATGCACAGGGTTATTTAAGCCTTTTTTATTCATTTGACCTTCATCTTACTCAATATCAGACAAAACATAAATAGCATACGGGTGAAGAACAACTTGGGGTTCATTTAATCCATTCCATAAAATTTAGTTCATGAATAGAATATCTTTTACAAGGGAACTCAACCCATTCCCAATGATATTTCAAATCCAAAAGAGAGGAATGACCTCTATTACAAGTCCATCCCTGATGGAAACTGTGCAGCGGTCTGTTTCCACTAGTGGATGGAATCCACAGCAAAAATGCTTTCGAAACCTCATGAAATCTCTCCGTGATGCGTATTTTCACGATCGATCGAAGCTGTTTTGGGCCCGGCATCGTGTATTGGTGGAGTTCTACAAATACTCCAAAGTGGAGGATCACGCCACTATTGAATTATTAGTTGGTCTTGGAAATGAAATAGCTACCTTTGTGAGTCAGTACATGAAAATGGATGTTGAGCGCATTGTTAAACATAATCAGAAAATGTTATCCCTCCCCGTTGATAAAGCTAAACGTTATCGTGCAGATTACTACTTGCACGAGCGTCAGCACGAGTCTTGGTGCAAGCAGAAGATCAAGGCAATCATGAATCGAAGGCCTCCCCCTCCATACCCATTCTTTTAGTTATCAAGCAAGAAAGCTGTAATAGTCATTCGATTAACGACAAAAATAAGGGGTTGTGTATGAATAATTTTTCCTTCATCGAGCGCTTCTGCTCTTGAAAAGATGTCTTGTTGTTCCTCACACATCTAGTTTAAGCGTTCAACGTACGCTAAGGCTAAATTATGGGAAAGAAACATGGTTACGCACAACAAAAAGAGAGAAAAATACTTTTGATATGTATGTATGTTCTGAAATATTTCCATAAGAAAGCTTTCTTAAACACTTACTGAGTGTTCACTTTTGCAGCATCAAAAAGTCAGAGATAGGTTTGTACATATCTATACTACAAAAAAAGGGGGACATTTTAATAATGAGATTAAAAGATTCTAATAGATCGAAATTTAGCTTTTCTTAATTACTATTTCTTTATAATTACAATTATCTGCATAATGTTCAGGTAATTAAGATTATATCGCTGTCAAAGAAGGGAATCTTTCCTGATTATACCCAACAAAAGTGGTTGAATCTTAAGTTCCATCTCCGGCTCTTGTCTGATCGCCTTTGAGAAAATTCATATAATATTTTCACAAATTGAGGGAAAAAAGGCAGCTGTGTAAGTCTTATGACTTTTTGAAACTTCAATCTTAAGGTAACCATGAAATTGGTGATAATATCGCTATATTCAAACTATTTACCTTTCAAGGGAAATTTGATGGTCGATAACATCAAACACCAAAGTCTCCATTGGAAACTGCTCAAAAGTTCGTTAATTCACGCTGCGTTGCTCTCAACGCCTTCCTCCCACCTCGGAAACTCTGTGGCTGCACACCAAAGCGTGAGGACTACATCACACTGGAAAAATGACCGCAATACAAATAATATCTCAAAAACAAAATGCATACGTACATCGCAACACAATGGACAATTATCGACATTGGCCTTGATGGAAGAAAAGACAGTAGTGCCGTGTGACATCGGTAAGTAATGCATTATGCAAAGCTTCTGTATCGGAATCCCAGAGTTTTATGAAGGCGTTTGGAAATAGATTATTCATGGCTCCAGCGGAAACCCCCACGGAAAGTGAAATTTTCATCCATTGATTTTTAAACATTTACATATAATTGAGGAGTAGTGAATTGAAACAAATCCACTAACTCTATATTATAAGTGTCATTTTAGCAAATTATTGTATCATACAAAAGACCATAATATCAAAAATCTAAATAGATAACGTCTCTAGATAAAGCTGAACACAAATATTACTATCATAAGTTGAATGTTTAGAAAAAAATAAATTCATATAAAAAAAAACTATACAAGCAAGAGTAGTGAGAATGTAATAATAATATCCGTTGTATGCATGAAAGGACTGCTAAGAGAGCAATCTTATCGATTATACTGGACTAAATGAAAATCCCTTGTCTTTCCAAAAATTTTTCAACAGATATAAAATAAGTCATTATTTACAAAGCTTATAGGTTGTGTGATATTTTAATAGGCATTTTTAATTTGTGTTTATTTAAGGGTTCCACAGCTGTTCCTGAATTTATCTTAGTCCTTCTTTTCTTTTTTAGTATTTAATTCATAGCAATTGTTGAAAAAACCTTTGAATTTTTCTATTTTTAGCTAAGATACATCCTATTTTTTTTTTGTATATATTATATACATCTAAACTTAATATCAGACTTTAAAGGGAAAAATAAGTTCAACACAAAAAAAAAACTTTCATAGTACTCTCGCATTACTATCCACTTCCTTGGAATTTTTATTGCCACAGAGACATTATACTGTGAATCCTTTCCACAGTCCCAAAAAATCACAACCCATACAAACGAAAAAAAGAATACTCAACTAATATAGAATTACTTTTTTTTATAGGAATCTATTTTTTTCCTTTAAAATTTTATAGAAGAAAGGGGAAAAAATAGCATTTTGTAATATATACCCAACACTCTCAAAATAGGTAATATCCAGTTGTGTATTCGAATTGTCCTTCAAAAAAAGGAAAATATATTATTTTAAAATACAGAGGGAGAGTATCAAATCAGATATAAAACAAAAAAAGAAACTATTATTATTATTATTATTATTATCCCATACTAGTCAACATGAGCCACGAAGATGCAAAGTCAGATATCATTTTGTGTACCAAGCTCCTTCGATATCTCATGATTCCACACCTACTCGACCACACATTGAAGAAGCTGTACGAACATAACCCTATATGCGCGCGTGAGGCTATCAGCACTCTCATGAAAACCCTCTCATATAGCAGGGAATCATACTATAAACTCGTTTCCTCAGAAACCAACCATATAGTGAAGCAACTGATGACAGATGGTTTCGCGAAATGGAGAAAGGGATCTCTGCGCTTTTCCTTGCCACTGTCGAAAGGGACCATTTTTGAATTTTTTCCCAAAGGCACTCAGGTAGAGGTCAACCCGTGCAACTACGAGCACTTCATATCCCTCCACACGATTTACCTGAGTTTATCAGAGGTGTGTACCGAGACCGCGTTACAAACCATGTACATCCAGAAGGCGATCCCCCACCTCCCAGTAAGCGCCCAGTCAAACCTTCTCTGTGAGAACTATATGGTGATCGTGGAGCTGTTACAGGACCACCTGCTCAACGCGTCCTCGGTGTGGCACATCACAAGCGAAGAGGTCTGGCAAACGCTCAAGGTCTCTTATGCGGTGCCCTTTCACTCACGTCTCTTTCCTGTGCTCCCCTCGATGGCGCCCGGGGAGTTCGTCCCTTTCTCCGAGGCCCAGAACTACGCAAAGCTGGCGACTCGGACGATGGTTAAGCTTGCCCAACGCACAGCTCTCGGCAAACCCCTCGACGCCGGCTACGACGACGGGGTCTCCTCGCCCATCGTGGAGTCGCAGACCCAGACGGACACCTCATCCAACCTTCTCCAAGAAGAAGAAAATACCGAGGGATTGAGTGAAGACGAAAATAAAATTGATAGTGCGGAAAAAGAAGAAAGTTACCACCCTCCCCTCTCGCGCGCAAAGGCTGTGCCCTCGCGTCATGCCTTAAAATTGCACGCCGAGGCCCTCGCGCAGGATACCTCGCTTAGCCAGGACGAGCGGTTGTTCTGGGCATGGGTTTTCAGCCTGCAGAAGAACCCGCAGAGAGTCATACCGGGACAGATGGCCTTTACCCTGCACCTCCCTGATGGTGACCTTGCGCTTAAGACAAATGGTGAGTACATTGGCGTGACGCCAAGCAACGTCCTCGAGTTCGCCAAGCTGATCGAGCTGGCAAGGGAAAAAGTACACGCACTCTTTATGAGGCAGAAGTCAGCCCCGTTTCCCTCGGAGTTGCTGTTGGATAAATACCACCGGAATCGTTTCCCTGTCGCTAACTCGCATATGTGGAATCAATTCAGGTTGATAGAAGGGTTTGTTGAGAATACTTTTTTTGATCAAATGCGGGCACTCCGAGATCGTATCGAGGACGACAACGTCACTATTGATGAGTTGAAGAAGTACCGTTTTTATATTCCTACAAAACTCGGTATCTACGATCTTATCCCAGACGGCCGCTACATCTCTTTGAACTTTCAAAATGTAGGCGAATTCTTCACGCGTATAGAAGAAGAGTGCCGCAAGCTGTGTACTCATGAGGTTTGCGTAGGAGAGACAGTGGATGATATAATCAAGAATAGATATCCTCAGCGTCAAGGACCTCACGAGTCTAAAACTAGCGGAGGCTTGGATATTCAGATTGTGGAAAAAGCGCCTGGTGAGGGATACCAATACTGCAAAATCGAAGATTATGCAGCTGCGATATTGCCACTCTTGAAGCGTCGCGAAAGTGTCGCTACAGAGGAATGTTCACACATGGGTGTGAAGTACCCGAACCAGGTCCCCCACGTGACAGTCCCACTTGCCGCCTACGCATCCCAAATTCCAAAGACGACCATCTATACTAATTTTGCTAGCGCCGAATGGTTCTTAGATGAGCGAGATTTGCCCTTTCTGAGTGAGTTAGAGGCGCACACATTGTCTATGTTCAATGAAGACATTAATGAAATGCTGTTCGATTCACTGAATTTCAAGTGGTGCATCGTCGTTCCAAATAGACGTTGCGTAGTTCCACTGAGGAAATATGGGGATTCTATACCTGTCAATATAGATGAATTTAGGGAATACCTTCAAGACATCATTAATAAAATTCATGAGATACGTACCCAAATTGTGGATAACGGGCGTTATCCAAAATATAGAATGGAGGGTGGTTATCCAGCTTTAATAGCTGCCACTTTCGCTCCTGATCCTACTACAGATGTCACTGTCACTCCTGGTCATACTGCAGATGTCACTTTTATTCCTGTTCCTACTATAGATGACATTGTCCCTCCTGCTCCTACTACAGATGCCACTGTCACTCCTGGTCATACTGCAGATGTCACTTTTATTCCTGTTCCTACTATAGATAACATTGTCGCTCCTGCTCCTACTACAGATGTCACTGTCACTCCTGGTCATACTGCAGATGTCGCTTTTATTCCTGTTCCTACTATAGATGACATTGTCCCTCCTGCTCCTACTACAGATGCCACATTTACTCCTGGTCATGCTGCAGATACTACATTTACTCCTGGCCACTTTGCAGCTGCCACTTTCATTCCTGGTCACTTTGCAGCTGCCACTTTCACGCCTGGTCACTTTGCAGCTGCCACTTTGACTCCTGGTCACACCGCAGCTGCCACTTTCGCTACTGGTCACACCGCAGCTGCCTTTTTCGCTACTGGTCACACTGCAGCTGCCAGCTTCACTTCGGCTCACTTTGCAACTAGCACATTTACTCCTGGTCATACTGCTGCTTCCGCATTTACTCCTGGTCATACTGCAGCTGCCACTTTGACTCCTGGTCACACTGCAGCTGCCACTTTGACTCTTGGCCACACTGCAGATGCCACTTTTGTTCCTGCATCTATTGCAAATGACACTTCTACTTCTAGTTAATCTGGTACTGGCTCATCTATTAGTTCTACCCACACTAACGAAAACTAAATAAAATAGAAGTATCCCCAACTAGTCAAAAAATGACCCCTCAACTAACTCTACTGGGTCAGAAACGTACACGCGGTCAGCTTCGAGCGCCTTGGGTGAATCAGACTTGAGCTGATAGTAAATTAAAAAAAAACATCTTATCGCATATATTATATACATATTTTTTTCATATATAATAAAGTTACTCAAGGCATATAGAATGGGTATTTTATCCTCACATTTGTTACTGAAATATAACTTTCCTTTATTCTTGGCATCCTTATTTAGTGTTTTAAGAAATAAATGGGTAATATGCTATAATATACCCCTCGCGTAAGAAGCGATTCGGAAAACGAACACTAAATAGGGTTGATATAAGTAAAGATAATTCTAATATGTTCCGATTTTGGATTTTCCTTGAAAAATGGTAATGTAATAATTAATGACTATAGTTACAGTCGCTAAGAAGCTTCTGTTGCTAATGCAAAGCATTACTTCTTCTCTTCCTTGTTATACGAAAAAAATTACCACACAAAAAGGTGCTTAATTTTTTGTTTTACCGCTAGTTTAAATTTCTTTATGTGCTTAATTTTCACACCTCCTCTAGGAATTATTATTTCTCACTTTTAAAAAGGGGTAATACCTCAACGCTGTATCAACGTAAAGAGCCTTCTATACATATATGCATGCTCTCCATCAAGCAAATATTTATGTGTATACATAGATTTATATTTGTGCACTTTAATATTTTTTATTATTTCCAAGAACACATAAAACAAAATATACCTCGCTTAAGTGGTACTTTTTGCCATTCATAGTTTGTTATGCTGATTGTGTGTCTTTGGTGCAATGCCTATACTTTTTTTTTGAATGTTATTCTGTGGTTAATTTGCGTCAAGGGGCCAACAAACGATCCATCATAAAAATAAACTGAATAATTTAAAAGTGGATAGCGTTAATTGCAGTAACCTAGTGAAGGCACTTATTAGGTAACTTGAGGCTCATATAGTTCACTTTTATGGCCTGACTGCATTAGATTTTTTTTCCTTCTTATTTCCATTGTACCGAATATATCAGGATGCCTTATTGTTCGAAAACTATGCGTTCTATTTAGCCATGATATTTGAAAATTCATACCGAAATGATACGGGTAAAGGCCTCATTTTTTCAAATTTAGATTCGTCTCTCTTCACTCTTATTTGAAGGATACATTTCTTCTTATTCCATGTGTCCCTTTTTATATATAACCATTGTCTTTAATCCTGCTTGTTTCAGTATCACCTGAGGAGGTAAAACCAACTTCAGATTCTAAAATAGCAAATGCTTACTTGTTTATTTTGGATGAAAAAAAGTTTTTCACATTCTGATTTCTCCGCTGTTACATTGCTCAATAAAAAAAAGGGATAACAATAATGGGGGAGGGAGAAAGGAATCTGACTTTGTAATCCAGCCTTTTGGTCGTAGAAATTTACCTTTTTAGTAAATATATACGGCCTCCTGTTACGACACATATATGTATCATAATATTGTACTGTGCGCCTCCTCGATGTTTGATTAATAATAAAAAATTGTTAAATAATAAATGTCCTCACCATTCAAGTATTTTTTGGAAGTATAGGAGTACTCTATCTCACTTTCCCTTTTCAGATTTCATTTGTTTTTTTTTCCACGTATAGGATATACAATAAGAATTTTTAAAAAATGCAACCATCTTCATAATTTATGTTTCATCTTGAGGAAATGTAATCAGCTATGAGAAACATGAACCTACTCTAACGATGCTATATATTCAATATCTAAGCAACATATCAATTTTATTCAAGTGTTGCGATTCCTATTTATTACACATCACTTCTTCCCAAACTTACCTTCCACATACAATAAAAAAAAAGTATTAAACACATACTTATCACTTCTATAGGTGGAAAATTATTTGAATATGTGCATAGGCTTTTTTTGATGCGTCAATAATTATAAGCAGGTAACACCTGAGTTAGGGATCGTTGGAAACGGATTTCTGTATGAAGTGAAAGTGACTTATTTGTTTGTGTGTCTGTCTCTCTCCTTTTTTAACTCGATAAGGTTTCTGTTTTTCCCGTGTTTACTCTCATTAATACCCTCTTTTCCTGTATTGAATTTGGTATCTTCTATTGTTTTGCTTACCCCCTGATCTTCACTGGTTGAGTGAGAATGGCAGTTTATGGAAGGGATTCCATCGTATTTCATGAGATTCTATAGTTTTCATAGCAAAAAAAAATTTTTTTGTTGTTGAAAAGGAGCAGATCTAACAGCTGGATATTGCGCTGCTGCCCTAATAAACGATCCCTTCGATCAAGACGACAAGAGCGAATACAGAAATGGCATCTTTTCGGGGATGCAATATGCACTTGAAATGAAATAAAAGTGAAAATGTTGAGAAATTATTAAACGTGGCAGATCCTAATGACACTTAATCCAAGGCTGCAGATACTGATATGATTAGGATTTCGTATACAAATTTCTTAGCTCCTCCATCTGAGGATATTTTATTTCTTTGTGATTTTACGAACAATCTTTTCCTTGTTTTGAAGTCGATTTTCTGTGAATAAAAAATACATATGTAAGTTTAACCTATTTCAGATTATTACTGTATCCATAGATAAATTTTCGTGAAGTTTTTCAGGAGTAACAACGTTTAAAATACCCCGTTCAAACTTGAATCTAAGTTCTTGTTTCCGAAGCCTCTTATTAACAAGGTCTCTAAGGTGTAAATAATGATCTAAGGATTATAAGCGATTTCTCTATAACCATAATTTTTTTTTGTGGTTTGATAAAAGATAATAATGCAATACTATTGTCTTTTTCTCTTTGCGCCACACGAAAAAAAAAGAAACTTACATTGAGAGACCCTATGCGGCAACTTATAGTTTTGCGACCAACCATAGTACGTCATAAAGGATCTTATTCACTTCTTATCTAAAGTTTTCAAACACAAATATTGGATAGTTGTACATGGCTATTGGGTTACTTTGTTTGAGACTTTTTTTTTAGCTATAGGGATAAAATAGCGCTTATTCGACTAGTTAATCCTTTTTGCTATTACTTCATTCATTTTTTAACACGTAAAATAGGTTCCAACACGGTGTAGGGAAAATTAAAAAAGTCAAATCTTTCAAATGAATAAAAGCTTTCTGAATAAAATACAGTGGCATAGACCAGAGTCTAGGTTAGGATAGCAAAGATTTTGGCTATGTTGGTGCTGTCTCTTCGTTGTTCATAGTTCATTTCAAATACTATTCCGAGGAATCAAAGGCTCTTTGTTTCCACAGAATACAATGCTTTTGAAATCCAATATACTGTTTGGTTTATTATTTTTTTCGTTTATTTTATTTTACTTATGTGCTTTAGATATTATTAGGCTTCTTTAAATTAGAAACAATATCGAACAGAAAGGTTATCTTTATATTTCTGATTTTTCCATATATCTAAGAAGTGATTTTTAACTCTTCTTCGACATTTGTTTACCTTTCCACACGCTTCTTTCGTTGTAAAGTCTGTTTCTCGTTGCTAACTCGGCTATTTTCATTCAATGTGAAAAACTGATCTCTCGATTCCTTCCAATTCAGCACCTCCTCTTACTTTATTGCAGTCTTTTGGGTGTACTTACTAGGTATCATTTCACACAAACTCTTCTTTCTGAGCGTCGTTTTCGAACACAACATCTTCAATTTTTATTGGTCAAGGGATTACCACAGTGAATGTATGGATTTTCATTTCTTGCGTAAACAGTTTCACACTCCGGTGGCCTTCTGACATTCGAATAATCAAAGCGGAAAATTTTTGACCCTGTCCGATCTGTCGACGTCGTCGGAAAAAGTCAATGGGATGATATCCGGCTCTGAAAAGGGTAAACTGTCAATGTCTACGTGCCTTCACAGATATTGACGAGGCGCTGTCGATTGAAACTCGCTAGAGGGTGGTAAACTCGCCAAGGGGTGTCTTCATCGTGCCTTTTTTCATCTTCCGTCAGGACTACGCCGATTGGGTGATGATCGACAAAAGTAAATAATAAAAAGTCAGCGCAGCTGATCATGCAGGTGTAAATAAGCAGCCTCTAGAACTTACTTTAGGTAAGAAAAAGAAGGCGATGATCATAAACAATGAAAAGTGAGATTTTATCAGTCTTATAAATCAGAAGACCTGGCAAAAACGCTGTTGTTATTTTTTACACGAGAGGAGTAAAAGTCAAGGATAAACTTTTATTAGCGAGTGGTGGGCTTTATGTTGTGGAGTTGGAGATACCCTTGGGCGTACCAAAAGCTCCGTTTCCAACCTTGCATGCGATGCTCATCCTATAGAGGATCAGTCCCATCTAAATGCCTTTTTTACATGGGGTTATTTATTTTCTGGTGAAATGGGCATTATTTTTAAAATGATATTAGTAGAGCAGGTAAAGAAAATGAGAGAGTGCTTGCTTTCGGAACCACTGCAACGTCAGCATCCAACAATGTAGCAGTAGGTTGCACATGAGGGTATTTTTATTGACAACGATCTTGCGTACATGAAGCGGCTCCTCAAACAAACTCTCAAACTCATTAGTAAAATGGCCTCTCAAATGGGTTATGAAGAGCGCTATCGCCATTATCAGGAAACAATAAAAATAGCGCTGAAAAAAGGTTTCAAGGAGCTCACGCGTCCACATGGCGTTAGAGAAACTCCAACAGAAGCGTTTTTATGTTGACAATGTTTCCAAGTTGCATGTTGCTTACCACGTTGGAGTTCAAAAAAAAAGATCGATGCATACATGATGAAAATAGCACTTTACTGAACTATGAAAATAATATCTCCATGAAATAACATACTTCTGCGTGTGTGGTTGAAAGAGAATTAGGAAAGTGGTGACGTAGCCGCACAATTGGAAGGCTTAGTTATAGACATGCATCCTGTAGACAACTAAAAAAGCATCATTCTATGAATTATTTCACGTTTATATTTTTTTTATTGCCCTTTTACTGTCATTGGGATTATTATCCTGTTTAAATCACTGCTTCCAAGTTACAGCTTCCGGTGTCGTTTGATCTCTCTTCCCTGTATGTTATTGATTTTTTGTATGCCCTTCACTATTCCTCACCCTAAAACGTCGATTTTTTTTTTAAGCTATATTCCGAAACCTGAAAATCGGTCTTTTGTAAACATACACACAAACACACACACACATATATATATATATATATATAACGTCTAAAAAGGAAAAGGGCTTTCCAGACTCACCTCTCTCCTTCCCTTCTTTTTGATGTCTACAACGTTAATAAAAGATCCTCCGCTTTCCACCTCTTCCATGGCGGGGTCTTTGCCTTTGGAAGAGGTGGAAGTGCTGCCGCTCGGTAGCGGGGGCGAGGTGGGCCGCTCCTGTGTTATTCTACGCTATAAAGCCCGGTGTGTGATGCTCGACTGCGGGAATCACCCCGCGAAGAGCGGGCTGGACTCCCTTCCCTTTTTCGACAGTATCGCCTGCGAGACGGTGGATTTGGTGCTGATTACGCATTTCCACCTCGACCACTGCGGGGCGCTGCCGTATTTTTGCAATCAAACCACCTTCAAAGGGCGCATTTTCATGACGAGCGCGACCAAGGCGTTTTATAAAATGGTGATGAACGACTTTTTGCGGGTCGGCGCCGGGGCCAACGACATCGTCACGGGGGAATGGCTGCAGAACACGATTGACCGAATCGAGACGGTGGAATACCACGAGGAGGTGACTGTCGGGGGGATTCGTTTTCAGCCTTTTAACGCCGGGCACGTCCTCGGGGCGGCGACTTTTATGGTCGACATCGCGGGAATGCGAGCGCTCTACACCGGGGACTTCTCGCGTGTCCCGGATCGCCACCTGCTCGGGGCCGAGGTCCCGCCGTATTCGCCCGATATTCTTATCTCCGAGAGCACGAACGGGATTCGCGAGTTGGAATCTCGGGAGGAGCGGGAGCATGTTTTTACGAAAAGCGTTCACGAGGTCGTCAAACGTGGGGGACGTTGTTTGGTCCCTGTTTTCGCCCTCGGCCGCGCGCAGGAGCTGCTGTTAATCCTGGAGGAATATTGGGAGGCGCATAAAGAATTACAGGACATCCCGATCTACTACGCTTCCTCGCTTGCGCAGCGGTGTATGAAGCTCTACCTCACCTTTGTGAGCGCGATGAACGACCGGGTGAAGGAGCAGCACGCGAGCAATCGGAACCCTTTCGCGTTTAAGTTTATTCGCCCGCTGGTGGAGACGAAGTCGTTTGAGGATTGCGGGCCCTGCGTGGTGTTGGCCTCGCCTGGGATGCTCCAGTCGGGGATCTCCCTGGAGCTTTTTGAGCGGTGGTGTGGGGATCGCCGGAATGGGGTCATCATCGCGGGGTATTGCGTGGACGGTACCATCGCGAAGGAGGTCCTGGCGAAGCCGCGGGAGATCACCAAGCCGAATGGAAAGGTCCTGCCGCTCGCGATGGGCACGATCGAGGCCGTTTCCTTCTCCGCCCACTCCGACGGCCGCCAAACGCGGGATTTTATCCGCCTGCTGCCCAAAGTCCAGCACACCATTCTCGTCCACGGCAGCAGCGGCGCAATGCGGCAGCTGAAAAATAAACTCACGCAGGATTTCGCCGATCGGAATATGAAGGTCTACACCACCGCCAACCAGGAGGCGATTCGCATCCCGTTCGTGATGGAGCGCAGCGCGAAGGTCATGGGGAAGCTCGCGAATACCGCGGTGCGGCCTGGCGATTTCGTCAGCGGGGTGATGTTGGTTTCCGGCCAGCACTCGCGCAGCATCGTCCACCCGGACGACATCCCGGTCTTTACCGATCTCAGCGTCAGCCGCATTCAACAGGCGATGGTGCTGCCTTTGCCACGGTATCGCAGCCCGCTGGAGGTACTCGAGCGGCTTCAGCGCTATTTTGCGGAGAGCTATATGTTCGAGGAGGTCGAGCCCCAGCTCCAGCCCGCCGCGGGGGAGAACGGGGGGGGGCCGATGGCCATCCAGGCCGCCGATCGCACGCGATCTCGCGAAGAGGAGAAGCCGCGGCGCCTCTCCAGCGCGTCAAAGGTAGTTAAAATTTACGTCTCGCGGGAGGTGGTGGTTGAGGTGGAGCGCGATGCACAGGCCCGGACGGTGCTCACCATTTCCTGGATTACCAGCCACTGCAATGATCTCCTGGCGGACGTCACCTGCACCGCCCTCACGAAACTCTCCGAGAATGCGAACGACGAGGAGGATGACAACGACGCAAACGGCGTGCTTTTGCCGGTGGATGTTTGTGGGCAGGACAAGATTTTTCGCGTGAAGTGCTTTCATCACATGATCTCGCAGTTTTACCCCAACGTCACCACTAATTTGGTGACCGGGGCATGTCGTGTGGAGCTGGAGGATGGGCAGGTGGTACAGATTACAGATTGTATTGAAATGGAGGTGCAGGCGGGGAATAAAAAGCAGGTTGATTACGACTCTATCGAAGTGGCGAAGCTCAAAACGGTACTCAAGCGGATTTATCTCACCCTTTTCCCAATCCCCGCGGACAGTGGGTGGTGTGATTGCGGGATGATCCACGGAGCGGAACCGATTAATGAATAGCATAGGAAGGAAGGGAAGGGGTGTGACCAGAACTATGGCGGCGCTTCAGATTTAATAAATTTGAGGTCATTGAATGTTTATGAAAATAACATAAAAAACATCTCTACTTTTACTATTATTATTACCATCCCTGCTATTTGCAACTCTATTGACTTATGTTTAATCGGGTTTAAAGTAAATAAAGGCAGTATCCTGACATATATCTAATTATTTAAAGTAAGCATGTCATCGAACTAACAAGTGGGAATCAAGGAGAGCGCGCAGGCTCATTGAAAAGAGAGTGTATATCGCTTTTTAATGATAGGGAAAAAGTAGAAGGATTTTCCTTTTTCTTCATAATTATAATAAGGCGGCGCTTCATCAAAGCGGTATCGGTACTTTTTCCGTCTGCGGTGCTCTCCTTTCCCAAAGTAAGTTAGCAAACCAACTTCCTTCACAACTTAATTTTTTTGGCTACATCGTTCCCCCCTCCGCCTTGCATACTTAGGAAGGTGGAAGAATGTGTATTTGTGAAGCAGGTGAAGGGATTATAGTTGATATTGCACCAATTGCACTGAGAAGAAAGGGGCATATTATCACACCATATAATGTGCAAATGCATTGAATTCAAAGCACACCAAAGGGGTTGTGTGGATGTTTCCTAACCTTAGGTCGTCTAATTGCAAAGTATCGAAAAGGCATTGCGTCCTAACAAAGGGAAACCAAAGTACCATTAACCTCTTCTGCTCCAATCATTTTTGATTTCTTTCTCTTAATCATGCTTAAACACTTCATACCGATTTCCCGTCATAACCCTGAATACTTTGATTTTAGTTGTCTAGCTTTTCCAGCTGTGCTTGCTGTGAGTTTAACTCCTTTCTTAAAAACGTGATTATAGAGCCCTTCTTCCCTATTCCTAAATGTAAATCATTGATTACTATTAAAAAGAAGGAGGAAAAAGGAATAAATAACCGTTTTGTGCGTGTGTCTGTGTGCGTGTGTTTTGGTAATAAGTGCTGTCGATTTCGATGCACACGATACACCCATCCTTCTCTTATTCGTGTGGTCACACACTTCCATCGATGGATAGGTGGGTCGATCGAGCTTGCTACACCTTTTCTCTGACCTCCCCATCTTCACAACGACTGCCCTAGACTAAATGATCAAGAAGGAAGACGATTCAAAACATGACCTCAAGCCGCCACCCCCTAAGGAGGACACCAGCAGCGAGGAGGACGCGCGGAGTGAGTCTGAGGTGAACTGGTGGGAGCAGGAGGACATGCAGCTCGTGGGCAAAGGCGAGAAGCGCTGGGACACCCTCGAGCACAACGGCGTGCTCTTCCCCCCGCCCTACGTCCCGCACGGGATCCCGATCCTCTACGACGGCACCGAGGTCACCCTTCTCCCGGAGGAGGAGGAGGTCGCGACGATGTTCGCGGCCCTGAAGGAGCACGACTACTACCGCAACGAGGTCTTCCGC